>UNSF01000061.1:0-512994 GCA_900538255.1 Ulva mutabilis
GTGATCCAGCCATGCACAGGACTACGGTGACCATGCATGGAGTGGATGCACGGTGCTGATCCGGAGTGGCTATGGGACGCCATGCACCGATGGCTTTACCATATGCACGAGCAATGCATGCTAGATTGCGTGCCGCAGACAATGATTCTGATCGTATCCGTATGAGACGTTTGGCGTTGAACGCTTATATAGGCTCTACTGATCAAAGTGTAATCACTCTACTCTGCCAAAGACTCACGTGCTATAATCCAAGACTGAGAGCGCACTGTCACAGCGGACGGCCTGTACACCAGCCAGGTATGTGACAGCGCGACCCCCTGCGCACAGCTACACAGTGCTTAGATCCCACAGTGCCTTAGGGCTGCGGTCCACTGAATTACGACATGGTATCGGTGATGTTTGTGGGTATTCTAGCGATGGTTGTATGCTTGCGATAGAGTCCAGGGGTCTACGGCTACGGCTGAGCGTCCCCGATGAGCGATTCACACCGCTCTAGCGTTTAGCTGTAGAGTCCGTAGAGAGACTAGAGTACACAGAATGCATAACGCTACGGCTGGACTGCATTCTGTCAGGGTACTTGGTCTCGCAGAAAGGCCTACGGGTCTGCGTGTCCTGGCGACGCACGAAGGTCGTGTTGCAGGATGCCACCACGCCCGAGAAGTCCAATGGCATCTCGCCAGGGATCTATTGGCTCTGACGGCGAGGATGGAGAAGAAGTTCCGTCCTCGCCACCACACACGTTCCACAGCGCGCCGCGAGCAGGCCCGCGGAGGACCAGTTCGTGACCTACGGGAAGAACAGCGCGTTGGGACCTACGGTATCCCAATGCAGGTCCTCTGCAGGCGGCATTGCCGGGAAATGCTGATCCTACGGGGGAAGCAGGAGCTCAGGCTGCGGCGCAAGGAACACAGCCAGCACATCTCGCAGCGCCAGCTGCGTGGATGACCCCAACAGATACCGCCTCCGATAACCGCAGCCTTTCGCAGGCTGCGATGTCATCAGGCAGTTACCAGCTACGGCTGGATCTATTGACGTAAGCACGCTGGCGGCAAGCGCTGTCGCTTGCCATGCCCAGGCCAGTACCGGGGAAATCTCTAGTAGAGAAGAACAGATTTCCGGTGTGGCACTATAAGACTGATCACTTCCGAGTATTTAAGAAGGAGGTAGAGAGCTGGGCAAAGATGGTGGGTGAGAGTAGCCTGCTAGTCAATGATCCGCATTGCTCAGAGCAGCCAGGCTCATGAGCAAGTCATGCACTGGTTGTTCACCACACTGCCAAAAGGAGGATAGAGACTTCGTGGACAGACTGTAGTTTCGTCCATGAGGTCTGGTCGTGCTGCATGCTAAGTATATGCCATCAGTGGAGGTAGAAATACAGAAGCTGCTATCACCAGCTCAGCAGTACCCAGCCCCAGGCTGGCACAGCCGCTGGAGAAGCAATGTGAATGAGGTGGTGGGGCATAGTAAACCAGATGAGAGGACTGGGTGAGACTGTGTCTGATCAGTTTGTACAGATCACGGTTGCTGGCAGTAGACAAAGAGTACAGCCTGTTGCAGCCCATGCTGCAGGCCATGCCAGTGCAGCAGATAGTGTCTACGCTGTTGACACATGCCCAGACGAACAGCAAGCAGGGTCCGTCGCGATTCCCACGGGGACGATCGCGGTGGACAACAGCGCCATGGGGGGACGTGGGTACCGAGTGGACGCTACGGTGGTCGCCAAGGTTCACCCCCACAGGTAGCAGCTGTGGGAGCAGGGGCAGCAGGGGGAGCAGAAAAGAGGAAATGCTTCAACTGTGAATAAGCCTGGACATGTGCAAAAGGATTGTCCATTGCTCTCCGCAGAGGTCAAACAATTCCTGCAGAAGCAAGCAGCTGCAGGGCGAGGCCGTGGCAGAGGCCGCGGTGGCCCTCAGGTAGCTGTAGTTGACCTAGATAAGCTGCGAGCTGACTGTGGCTGATGGGCCGTCTCCCAACATGCCGTACACTTTCCTAATAGATAGTGGCTCAGACATAAACATATGCTTTGACTATGATATGTTTTGGCGAGATCAAGCACCAGATATGCCGCAGTGTCAGCCTCTTGACCAGGGCAGGCTAGACATGTATGGTGTGGGCACGATCAGAGCTAATCTGGGAGAGTATGTGAGTGCACAGGGCACTATCACACCAGTAGACATAGAGTTGACCAACGTCTACTGGGTGCCGGCCAGTCCCTATCAACATCCTTTCAACAAAGGAGTTGAAAAAGTCTGAGATATACTTGCATACGGGGCAAAGCATGCAAACCGGGTAGTGATGCCTGGGTTTCATGACCAGAGCTATGGGTTCCACAGGAACTGTGAGCAGGGTGAGGATGAGGATGGAAAACCTACTCTGACATGGTTCTGTGGGAAAGGCAGGCCGATATGGCAAATGCGACCGGTAGATAGAGGAGCAGCCTGGACAAGTGCGAATAACTTGTTTCATAGGAATGGGAAATGGGTACGTGAGCAGCAGCAAGTTGCTGCAGTGACCCGGTGTACCGATGAACAAGGTTATTCCTTTCAGGTTGATCCATCATTCCTAGTGCATATCGCTTTTCACCATGCTGGCAATCGGGTACTCCAGTTGATGAGAGACAACCCACAACTGTATGACCTGAAGATGCTGAAACCTACGGGGGTAGCGCTTCAGTGTCATGGTTGCCACGTGGCTGAACAGAGAAGTGGCGATAGAGCACAGCACGGGGGCAAGGTGACGGAGAATGCCACCTATGCTGGAGAAGTGTTGCATGCTGATCTAGCAGGGCAGATCAAGCCAGTAGGAATCGGGGGTATGAACTACATCCTGGTAGTGGTGGATGAGTACTCCCGGTACTCCCATGTGATTCCGTTGAAGTCCAAGAGTGGGGCTGCGGAAATGATATGCCTGCTGATTGAGCGAATCCCGCACTCAGATCGTGTATGATAGAGAGATTGGGGTGCGGAGGCTGCACACTGACCAGGGTGGTGAGTTCAGCTCTAACCAGCTGGCTCAGTACCTCGCGTGGCGTGGCATTGAGCACACGTACACTGCCACGGGCCAGCATGAGTCCAATGGAATGGTGGAGAGAAAGATCGGTGTGCTAAACAGGAGTGTGAGGGCAAGCCTGCTGCAAGCAGCTGTGCCTGCATTTCTGTGGCCAGAGGCGTATATGTGTGTGAACCATGCGCATAACCTGACGCCTAGCACAGCTCTAGAGGGTGTTAGGCGGAAGGAGGCCAAGCAGAAACTGGAGGAGAGGCATGTGCAGACCAGTCGTGACCCGTGGTCAACGAATGAGGCTGTGAGAGCTGCACAGTTGCAGACGAGGAGGGCTCAGGCTCAGCAGATGAGTCTGCAGGCTCTGGCTGATGAGGGTATGGCCAGGGGCGATGGGAAGTTTGTCGCCCAGTGTGTGAAGAATGTTGATGTCAGACAGATTGTGCCATATCTGTTATGGTTCAGGAATGTGAGTGAGGACACATTCCATCTGGTGGTGGCCCAGGTGAAGCCTTTCGGGTGTCCGATGTATGTATATGCTCGGAGAGAGGACTTCAGACACCTGGATGAGAGAGGAGTGCTCGGTTTCTACATGGGACCGGGTGCTGGTCCTCACATGGATAGAGCTTACGTGAAGCGAGGGAATGGGGGAGCAGTGCGTATGTATAGGCATACAGCTTCTCCACCAGCTCTGCTGAGAGAGTTCGCGAAACGTTTCCACATGTCGGAGCAAGCTACGGTGGATCCGGTCATGTTGGAGAACTACGAGCTGGGAGAATTCGAGATCATGCCCGATGAGCATACTCGTGTAGTACCTGACGTTGGTTTCTTGCCCAACATGCAGAAATGGTTGAGATCAACTAGTGTTAGGGCAGTGCGACCACCAGCCAGTCGTGATCACATGATGCCAGAGAGGGGCAGAAATGTGGATTGGGCTGAGGGGGAGCATCCAGCGCTGGGGCACACACACTGGGAACCAGGCAGGCAGTTGCATCGGCGCTATGTGCCGGATGATGAGTTGCCTGAGGGTGAGCCGCCGTTTTCACCGCGTGTTTTAGGCTCTGAGCTGATAGCCAGGCATGAGCGGTGGCACACGCCTGAGATCAGTGAGGCAGTGGTGACAGCGCGTTGCGCTTACACGGCCGAGGACTGTGTGAACAGGGTACCACACTGGGAGTATGATGCGTTTCAGCAACCATCCGGTCCGCACAATGCTGAGATGCGACCGAGAGATGTGATCCCTACGCGGGATAGAGCTGTGCTGGATTTGAGTGGCTGCCGCATTGAGCCACAGGGTAGTGAGAATGATGAGTCTGAGGGGGAGGAACAGCCAGGGGCTGCCAGTGACTCCGCTGAGTCATTCTCAGGGGCGTCTGAGCCTCAGGATCTCGGTCTCGATCGCGCTCGCGTTCACCGCAGCGAGTCCAACGGTCGATGGGCAAGGCGCCGAGTGAGCCACCCCCACCTGCGAAATCTGAAGACCACGGGATGTACAACCGATGGCAAGGGTCAGCGGTGTCAGGACGTGCAGTACGCTGGGAGCATGATGAGCCACGGCATATGCCACAGCGTGTTGATAGTCAGGGGCAAGGCAAGCTACGGCATGTGCCTAGTGGAAGAGAGGCAGGCGGAGCTGGCTCAGGGGGAGAGTTAGCACCAAGTGCCGCAGGAGGCAGCGGAGAACATCTGGATCCACCACAAGAGGTGAGGGTTCGATGGGTTCCAAAACCTTTCAAATTGATTCGCAAACCTTAAGACCTGCTGTCCATGCTGTGGGAGTGAATGAAAGTGAGAATGCTGCTGTTGAGCGCATTTCCCCGGATGATGCACGTGAGCATGATGATGCTGGGAGCTCCACAGTAGTCCATATGGAGAGTGACGTCGGTGATCTGGCGGATGGAGTGTTTGCTACGGCTGACAGTGTGACTCCTGATGCAGAGAACACGACGGGGCAGGAGGTGATTCCGAGCAGTGGCAAGACTGCTAGCCGCAGTGAGTCCCGGTGTGCAGCTGCTGCGAGGAAGAAGGTCAAAGCTGTGCTGGACGATCCAACGGTGAAGCAAGCCATGAGAGGCTGCCATCGTGAGCAGTGGATCATAGCAATGCTTGATGAGTTGACCTCCTTAAGGGAACATGATGTGTTCGAGTTAGTCAGGTGCCCAGCAGGAGTGAAGCCTGTGACAGGCAAGTGGGTACTTAAGATTAAGCGAGGAGCACAGGGTGAGATTGAGCGATTCAAAGCTAGATATGTAGCCAGGGGATTTACGCAAGTTGAGGGCGTAGATTTCTTTGAGACATGGGCACCTGTGGGCAGTTATGCTACCTTCAGGGCTCTGTTGTCTGTCTGTGCTGTAGAGGATCTGGAGACGAGACACATAGACATTAAATGTGCTTTCCTGAATGGTGTTCTGGAGGAGGAAGTGTATGTGGCACAACCTCCTGTACTGGATGATGGGTCTGGTATGGTGTGGCGTCTGAAAAAGGCGTTGTATGGTCTGAAGCAAGCTGCCAGGGAGTGGCATAAAGCGCTTGCAGAGCTCTTGTCGAGAATGGGCTTTGTGAGATCAGCCAGTGACCCCGCACTGTTTATTTGCAAAATAGGACGATGTCTTATTTTCCTATGGGTCGATGATCTGTTGATCTTCGGTCGTAAGGAGCAGATGGATGATGCCATCAGCAGGATCCTTGAGGCATTTGAGGGTCGTGACCTGGGGGAGCTGGGATATGTGCTGGGTATGGAGGTCATACGTGATCGGCCTGCTCGCACTATCACCATAACGCACAGAAAGAACATCAGGGACATGCTGGAAAGGTTCAGTATGAGTGAGTGCAGAAAGGCACCAACGCCGTTGGTACCAAAGCAGAAAGTGTTTAGTCTGAAGGATGATCCTAGCCAGGAGAAGGCTACTGTCGCAGAGCATAAGAGGTTTATGCAAGCCGTAGGAAGCATCCAGTATGTGGCTGCTGTGTCGCGTCCTGATATTTCCTTTCCGGCCAATGTCCTGGCCAGGCATATGGCTGGGAGTGCGAAGTGTCATTGGGCTGCTGTCCAGCATGTACTGAGATACCTGCGAGGGACCATAGATCTTGGCTTGACATTTAGTGGCTCCAACGAGGGAAGTGAGGTGTTGGAAGCATTTACGGATGCTGACTTCGCCAATGGTGCTTGCTTGAAGAGCGTGTCAGGAGTGATAGTCCGGATGCATGGGAACTGTGTGTTCTGGCGTTCGAAGAGGCAGACTATTGTGGCTGGTGATACAACTGAGGCAGAGCTCATTGCTATGAGTTCAGCAGCCAATGAGGTGATGTGGGCTAAGCAGTTGTGCACTGATCTTGGTTTGTCGGCTGTGAAGCCAACTCTGTGGGGTGACAACAAGAGTGCCAACTTGCTAGCTGTGAACCCCATCTCTAGTGACCGCTCCAAGCACATCAGGGTCAGGGACCTGAGAGTCCGCGAGTTCGTAGAACTCGATGAGTTAACTATCAGCTGGGTTAGCACGGTAGACATGCTAGCTGATATGTTTACGAAAGTGTTGGCGGGACCAGCACTAGCAAAATTTAGAGATAGACTACAGCTTGCGGTAGTACAAGCCTAGTCTAGGGGGAGTGTCGTGATCCAGCCATGCACAGGACTACGGTGACCATGCATGGAGTGGATGCACGGTGCTGATCCGGAGTGGCTATGGGACGCCATGCACCGATGGCTTACCATATGCACGAGCAATGCATGCTAGATTGCGTGCCGCAGACAATGATTCTGATCGTATCCGTATGAGACGTTTGGTTGAACGCTTATATAGGCTCTACTGATCAAAGTGTAATCACTCTACTCTGCCAAAGACTCACGTGCTATAATCCAAGACTGAGAGCGCACTGTCACAGCGGAGGCCTGTACACCAGCCAGGTATGTGACAGCGCGACCCCCTGCGCACAGCTACACAGTGCTTAGATCCCACAGTGCCTTAGGGCTGCGGTCCACTGAATTACGACAAGTGGATCATTTACTAGCAGGCTACTTTCCCCCACCATGTTTGCCCAACTCTCTACCTCTTTCTTGAACACCCGAAAGTGATCATATCTGTGGTTCCATACCGGGAACTTGTGCTTTTCTACTAGCGACTTTCCCGGCATAGACTTAGGCATTACGAGCGATAGCGCGCTCGCGAGAGTTGCAACATCGATCGACCCAGCTGTTGCTGCCGCCCCGGATGACATCGCAGCCTGCGAAGGCTGCGATATCGGAGGTGGTATCTGCTGCGCTGCCCATGCTGTCTAGGCAACGTGTGGCACTTCCTGCGCTCCGTGCACCGCTGCCTGAGCACCCGCATTCCCCGTAGGATCAGCGTTGCCCGGCATGGCGGCCTGCAGAGGGTTAACACTGAGATACCCGTAGGTCCCAGCGTCTTGTCCTTCCCCGTGGGGCATGGACTGACCCTCCGCGGCCTGCTCGCGGCGCACTGTAGAGCGAGTGCGATGATGCGGAAGGTTAACTGCTCCCTCCACACCGTCAGAACCGATAGACCCTTGGCGAGATGCCATTGAATCGTTTCGGAGTGGTGGTGTCCTGCAACATGACCACCATATGTCGCAGGAAACGCAGACCCGTAGGCCTCTTTGCGAGACCAGCACACAAGCATAATGCAGCTCCGCCGTAGCATTCTGCATTAGCTTTTCTAGTCTCTCTACGGTCGGCTATACACTAGAGCGGTGTAGCACACTCATCTGAGTGTGCAGCCGTAACCGCAGGTTCCCCCTGGACTCTACCGCATGCTAATAGACATCACAAGAATACCCACAATCATCACCGATACCATGTTGTAATTCAGTGGATCGCGGCCTAAGGCCTGTGGGATCCTGAGCATGTCGTAGTCATGCGCAGGGGTTGGTGCTGTCACATACCTTGCTGTCTTAGGTATCTGTCCGTGACAGCGCCTGTACTTTCAGTTGGAGGATGAATGCACGTGAGACTTGGGACAGTAGAAGAGAGAGAGATTACACTACGATCTGTAGAGCCTATATAAGCGTTCAATCAACGTCTCATACGGATACGATCAGAATCAATGTCTGCGGCACGCAATCTTGCATGCATTGCTCGTGCATATGGTCAGCCATCGGTGCATGGCTGCCCCATAGCCACTCCGGATCAGCACCGTGATTCCCCGCATACATGGTCACCGTAGTCCTGTGTATGCCACCATGCATGGTCACCGTAGTCCTGTGCATGGCTGGATCACGACAGGATAGTCCGGATGCATGGGAACTGTGTGTTCTGGCGTTCGAAGAGGCAGACTATTGTGGCTGGTGACACGACTGAAGCAGAGCTTATTGCGATGAGCTCAGCAGCCAATGAGGTGATGTGGGCAAAGCAGTTGTGCACTGATCTTGGGTTGTCGGCTTTGAAGCCAACTCTGTGGGGTGACAACAAGAGTGCCAACTTGCTAGCAGTGAACCCCAGATCTAGTGACCGCTCCAAGCACATCATGGTAAGGGACCTGAGAGTCCGTGAGTTCGTAGAACTCGAAGAATTGACTATCAGCCGGGTTAGCACGGTAGACTTGCTAGCTGATATGTTCACGAAGGTGTTGGCAGGACCAGCACTGGCAAAATTTAGAGATAGACTACAGCTTGCGGTAGTACAAGTCTAGTCTAGCGGGAGTGTCGTGATCCAGCCATGCACAGGACTACGGAGACCATGCATGGAGTGGAGGCACGGTGCTGTTCCGGAGTGGCTATGGGACGCCATGCACCGATGGCTTACCATATGCACGAGCAATGCATGCAGATAGCGTGCCAACAGACAATGATTCTGATCGTATCCGTATGAGATGTTGATTGAACGCTTATATAGGCTCTACAGATCACAGTGTAATCACTCTTCTTCTGCTAAAAACTCACGTGCTATATTCCAACACTGAGAGCACACTGTCACAGCGGAGCCTGTACACCAGCCAGGTATGTGACAGCGCGACCCCCTGCGCACACCTACGGCAGTGCCTAGATCCCACGATGCCTAAGGGCTTCGGTCCACTGAATTACGACATGCTCCCTAAATTTCTCGCGAGTGAAAGCAATGATGGCAGACAGGGCTTTGCACCGAAGCCTCTCCTGGACCTCCACTGCCACCAGCCCCCCCGGCGCCGCGCCGTCGCGCCCTACATGCAGCAAAGGCTGATCACTGGGTTGCGTGCAGGTCACATTCGTCGAGAACGGTTCAAATCAAGAGACATCCGACGTGGTGCTGACGCAGCTCTCACGGCCGAGCTCAAGCGAGCGCTGCCGGGGCTGTTCGCACACGAGTCCCCCAAGAATATCTACATGTGCTTCCCATGCCGCTGCGGCAACAAGATTTGCCACAAGGTCATGCTTGTAGACTCCGCAATGAAGTCAGCGCAGAGGAAACACCACACTCGCCTGCCGTGCTCGCTGTGCGATCAAAACCAGGTGATATCCCCTGGGGAGGCAAGAAACCCAAGGGCAAGTTCTCACGCCGCGGTATTTGCTGGCATTGTGAAACAGAAATCCCCGGACGCAAAGGCTATCTGGGAGTGGAACTGCATCGAAGCGGACACCAGCAGGAGCATTGATGCCACCGTGTTGTGTGGCTACGGGTGTGCCCAGTTTGAAATCGATGGCAGTACCCAATTTTCAGACAAGATAGCGAATAGGCCAGAGCTAGAAGACAAAGGATGGCTACATGTGCCAGATTGCGTGTGCTCAGATTGCATCACAAGGATCATACCGAGTGGGCAGAGTACATATGTCATTGAGCAGCACATCAAGCATCCACAGCAGCTGGTGCACTACACAAAATCATATTGGCACTGCTTGCAAGCTGAAACAAGGCGCCATAGAGTTCTTAGGCTGTAACATGGGCTGGGGCGCATAGGGAATTCCTCCCCAGACCTGCAGGGGTAGTGATACTCTGCTTTCAACTTGTCCAATTTCCCAGAACGCTCCAGCGCTAGCTCTTTCCACCTGCAACACACAGCCCTGTCACAGCCTCTGCATGCCCATGGCATAGCACCGGCAGCGCACCATTGCAGTCATATAAATGGTCAAAGCTCACCAGGTCCCCACGCCAGTCGATGACGTCCGGGAGATGCTGCGATGGGACCACCGGTACCCGCTGGGCTACCGCGAGCCTGTCGAGGACATAGAGGAGTTTGCGGTTGCGGAGCAGCTTGCTGTGGCGGCCGCCGCGCGCGCGTACTCTGAGCTGGTCGCCGCACACCAGCGCGCTGCGGCGGCGCACGAAAGCGCGGAGACGGCGTACGTGGCGCTTGAAGATGCAAAACGGCGGATCGCCGCGGGCCGAGCAGAGGCCGCCGCGCACGAGGCGGCGGCAGCCGAGCTGCTGTTGCGGCGCAGCGCGGCGAAGAGCAAACGGAAAGGCCGGAGCTACACGAAGCCGGAGACCGCCGCGGCTGAGGCGCAGGTTCTGCAGGGCAAAGCAGAGGCGCTGCGCAAGGAGAGTGCTGCAGAGGAGGCGGGGCTGCTGGATGTGTACGTTGAGGCCGAGCTGTTGAAGTCTGTGGCCGACAGCCAGCGCGCCGCGATGGCTGCAGCTGCCAACACCTACAACGCGGCGCTGGCTGGCCTGAGTGCTGACACGCGCCGCCGTGCGGAGCGGGCTGGCCTGCTACCTGCCAACGGTGTGTGACTGTACCGGGAGGAGTGGGGTGGGCGGGGGGCCCAGGGGCTGGGGGGGTGGGGAGGGGGGGGGTTGCAGGGGGCCAGCACAGCGGCGCGGGGGGTCAGGTTGAAGGTGGAGAGAGCGATGAGGCCTGGATGGATGAGAGGCAGCCTGTCATGCTTTTATCCTGCCTGACGCGGATGCAAATCAATCGACAGGAGGTCTCGGGCCTCCATGTCACGGAGCCGCCAGACGGAGCAGAGCAGTGCCGCGCACTGTGCATGTGCTGCAGCCATCGCCCCCCAGCTCACGGGGGGCGGCTGTAGCGTGGCACGCACCACCCCGCGGCCCCGCTACAGCCGCCCGCGGCTGCAGCTGGGCTGTACTGCGCAGGGGGGGCGGCTGGGCCGTGGTCCGGAGCCTGGCGGGCCGCTGGATATTATGATGCCCATATGATGCTAGCACATCTGAGAATCGTGTCGTAACCGCGCCGAGGCTTCCTGGCCTGACATGATTGTATATATAGGATGCAGCTATACTACCAATATACTAGCAGTAATATACTGCTAGTACATGACGCAGCTGCGCTATGCCAGGCATATGCGGCACTGCTGTGCTGTTCACATGCGCCTGGGTCTACCTGCACAGCGCAGCTCTCCAATAGTCAACAACAATGGACAAAAACGCACAATTGACCATTGTAACGTATGTTGACCACAGCTGCGCATTGCTGCTGTAGATGAGGTTGCTGCACAGCGGAGCTCCAACGGGCTGGCCTGTTCTGTGATTTGAAATAACAGATGTGATTTCAAATCGCAAGTTTCAGGGCAGTGTGGCAGCTACAATCACAGCTTGCCACTCTGCTCGTTTGCCCTTCCTTCACAAGTGCTGCTTGTTGTGTTGCTTGCTTGCTTCCCTCGGCGCTGCTCGGGCTTGGATCTATCTCAGTGTGGCACTTCTGGCGCATGCATAGCCGGAGGCGACCTGCTACTAGTGCAGCACTGCATCGATGCTCTGTGTATATATGTCACACGTGTACGCATGTCACAAGCCACAGTGACCACAGGTGGCACGCTGCAACGATATACAACTTCTATCCACAAGGATTCCGACCCTTCGGCAATGTGGACACGGTCACATCTGAGCTTTAAATTAAATTCCCTTTGATGCTCTTGGTACTGGAATGTGGTGGTGGCAGTGCAGGCTTGCCTCAGTCGACTGCTCCAGCTGCTTTGACCACATTCTGATTAACCATTGTATCAATGCTGTTTCATCTCGAACGTCGCTGGCTATGATAAATACGCATCAATACACACATTTGTGTATGCATCTGCTTCTGCAGTGACATTTACCCATGCAGCTGTGTTGGAGAGTCGAGGCAGGTGTCGACAAAACGAGATGCCATTGTCGGAACACCATGCCTTGTCCAGGTGCCTGCCCACGAGTTATGATCCTGACACCTCCGTGGCCTTTGCAATTGAACTGGGGCATGGAACTGGGCTGTGGTGTCCTGGGCTTTTGTGCTGTTCTTCCGATTTCAACATGCCACACTGTGACAGGCTGTCTAGGAGAATGCACACTCAGAGACAGTGGGATCTTGACAGGCACAAGTGGACATCACGCCAAACTGAAATGGGCATCGGCCACGACACCACCACCGCGGACGTCCACAGTTGCGGAAGAGACCCCTGAAACTACAGGCAAGGAGCGCTTCACCCACCCGGCAACGCAGATCCCCGAGCCACAGGCGAACACACCTTGCCGTAAGATGTGACATGTCCACCGTCACTACATCACAGGAATGCTAGCGCAGCACGCATGCGGAAGGTCATACCAGAGATGCAGCCAACAGACTCGTGCACAATCACCGGACCCGTGTGGCAAGACTGCCCGACGGCGCGTATAGCTATCAAGGGCCCAACGAGGGACAGTACACATCGGGGGGTTTTTGTTTCCGGCTTTGTCCCTCTGCGCATCTGAGATCCTGCTCTATAACTATGTAAAATGTCGGGGGGTACTATGTTAGGCCACATGTTAGTGGTCAGCCGCACCTGACGCCACGCCGCTTCGTACCGAACCTGCATGCAGAGGGCCCGGCACTATTTCTGTGCAGTTCTGAAACGACTGTTTCATCAGCACGAAGAGATCCTGAGAGGAGTTGCCCATGCAGCCAGAACCGGGAAGAGAGTACAGAAGAACGCGCAGAATCTCAAGTCTTGCGCGCTCACACTTTCCTTCGGTCGAACTTGGGGTACGAGAACGCACCCAGCTGCCAGAATGAGCCTGTTGCAATGCTCATTATGCTTGCTTCCTGCTCTACGCGTGCTCAGCGCATCAGAGTTGAGTGAATGAAAGTATGTCACACGGCAACAGAGGTTTACCGCACCATCAACAAAGCCAAATTACATCAGTGTAAAGAAAGTATTTTGAAAATTGCCTGGTAAACGCCCATTTGATGTACTGCTGTTGCCTCTGCTAGAGATGTACACCTTTCTGTACAGCTGTGCAGCTGCAAGCTGCAGACAGACACTCGTCCGACGCCCGGAATAGAGGGGCTGAAACCTCGAGATTGACATTGACTGAGACACATTGTAGGCGCCACGGGGTGGTCCCAGTTGCGGGCCAGCTCGAAACATATTCATCTCACACTCATGACTCTCTTCAGATATTCTTGATCTCATAGTAAGTTCTCAAATCATGCAGTGGTGCGCCAAGCTCAGGCAGATGTGCAAGACGGCCGTAGTCGTGAAGTCACCTGTGCCCCTAGCACTTCCGTTGGCAGCAGTTCTAGCCGCGTTTATTGGGGTGGGTGTTGAGGCATGCAATTCTCTCAACACAGCAGAGCCAGACGCTCTGTCAGATGATGCTGGTGTGCTGGCATCTAGCAAGGAGCCAGTGGAAGTTGAAATTGTGTTGGACCAGACGATTGCGCGTGCTATTGCTTTGGTAGTGCTGTCATTGTTCCTTGGGGCATGGTCATATGTGTACAACATGCCGATCGCCCTGACCTACATCCCAATCCGCTCTTTGGGAGACAAGTCTGGCAAAATTAAAGAAGAAAAAAAAAATTTTACTTGTTTAAAAAAATTTTTTATTTGTTTAGAAAATTTTTTTATTAAATTGCAGGTGGTGCACTGGTTGCAGATTGGGCTGGTGCTTACCGGCCTGTTGAGCACCACCATTCCAGCTGTGACGCGTGTATGGTGCTCGCATCCAGTATGCAGGGACAGTGCACTAGGCGCTCTGCAGATGCCACTGCCGATTGCAGCAGCAGCACTTGATATTGATCGGTGGTTGGGCCTGGCAAGAATGCCTGACCCGCGGGCTGCAATGTTGCACAACCGGCTAGGTTTGTCGCTGGTGTCGTTGCTGCTGCCTTGCCTACCAGTGTACGCAATGACGGTATGGTACACAGTCAATGCGAGTAATTGGGTTGACTGTGGGGTTTCTGTTGGTGTGTTCCTCGTTTTTTTGGTCGGGCCTAGGTGTACCGATTTGATTACCAAGGTTGAGAAGCTGCATCGTGCACAGGCAGCTTTCTGGTGGGGTAACGTTCGCAGTGGAGGTGACAGAGGGTTAGTGCAGGTCCTAGATGACACTGGCTTTTCAATCGTGGAAATGCCTGAAAAAAGTCTTCTTGTAGCTGTAGATCCACTCGGTACGAACCTGCAGTTCACATGTCGTGCGTTCACTCTTTGTGGTAACATTGAAAAGAGGAATCATGTGGGCAAAGCTGATTTCAAGTGGTGTCTAGAGAATGCGGAGTTTGATGATGAGAAAGACAAGCTGGAGTTTTGTCGTGATACCAAAGTGTTGGTTGTGAACAAGTTCTGCTTGGAGTTTGACCCGGAGTATGAGAAGAAGCTGCACGCACTGCTTCGTGGATGCAGTAGAACAGTACTGGAGAGACGAGTAGGCGATGCGCTTGGGATAGAGGTGTTTCAATTGATGGCAGTCATGGTGCAGCTGCTGAGCCACGGCAACGACCAGATGGTTGGTGTGCGACTACTGGAGGGAGGTGAAAGCGTAGCTCAGCTCCCGGTAACACGTAATAACGCTGTGAAATCGATATTTGAGGAATCATCACAGCGTGCGCAGCCACAGCTTCATGATTTAGTGGTAGGTGTTGTGGCAAAGCAGCGCAGCTTGAGTGAGAGTGAGCAGTCATTAAACACCATCAAGATTCTGCTAGAGATAATGTTCCGTTTGGGAAAGCGCGAGCGGCAAGTGTACTCGGACAGGGATATGCAGAGACTGCTGGAGGTATTTGGGGAGGTAGTGTGGCTGGAGCTGCAACTCGAGACAGAGGTCGGGGAGAAATTTATGATTGTTGAGGTGGGCACTGAGCTAGCTGCAGGTGAAGCACACAGAAGGGAGGATGCACAGTTCCACGTTACTGTAGATGCCAAAGGATGTGTGAAATCAGCAGTTTTCGCCCAGCCTTGGCGATTGGCCATCAAGAGGGAGGATCAGCATGAACTTATCCATGTGCAGCTGGAGGTTAAGAAAGCGGACACGAATACAAGACGATGGTCAGCAGAAGTGGGTAGTGTCAGGCATCAGGTGACATTTATTGATGGTGAAGTGGAGTCCAGGGAGGTCAGGGGTCGCAGCATCCTTGCATTCACACATGGGCCAATGTTCGACCCAGACCAGGTAGCAAGTCAAGGTCGTCAGATATTGGAGAACGTCGTGATTTCGATGTGGTGTTTGCTGTACCAGCAAAGAAAGCAATTCAGTGTAGAGGCAATCGGGGGACGCAGGAGAATAGTAAGCAGACGTGCACAGGCTGCACAAAGGTGGGAGACGTGTCCCTACATGAACCATCAGTGCAGGCTTGAGCTTGTAGAGCAAATTTGGAAGGCACAAATGCTGGCAGCAGGCGTACAGCTGTCAGTGAACTTATTTCGCGGCCTTTCAGGTCAACAGTAGCTCGTAGGTCTGAAACGTGCAACTGTACATGTGCAGGACCTGCTATTTCAGCCTTTTGAATGTGGCTTTTTAGGTAGTAAATTATGTAGCTCCATTGAAGCACTAGATAAGTTGCAACACTCAGACGGCGTGTTGGAAAGCAAGCCACATGTCAACACCGTGTGCGATGCAAGGCCAGCTTCGCTATGGGCCCAGTAACAGTCTTTGGCACACGGCAGCATCCTATCCGTAGAATGAGCACCGTCTGAAATATGCAGGCAGTCACAGGAGGCACCAGTTGTTCCTGAAATTGCTGTCTTGAGTTGTGTACTTGCTGGGGTAGAGAGCAGTTCTCGCCAGTGATTTAATTGTAATACAAGGCGTAAACGGTGAATGTGTTCGATGCATTCCCATGAATCGTACCTGTGTGTTCTACCACCTTAAGCTTGTGGAGCATACCTCTGTACCATATCTCAAAACAAGGTGCAAACAAAATACACCTCCGCACAGAATAGCTGCTTGGAATGGAGTAATGACACAATGAGACTTGCAGGCATGGATGAGCACCAACATTACTTGCTGTGCCACTGCATACTCTTAATAGATAAATAAGTGCTGCAATCGCATCTCAAACAGATTATATGTTGGCAGTGAGCTCAACACTACATCAAGCGATGTCATACTGGCAACCACAGGATAGAGCTGCACCGGTGCTTGCATGAGCATAAACTAAGGTTCGCATTCAATACAGCTGCACACTCAGTGCTTCTGCCGTGCTGCAATACGTAGTACAATGAACAACCCTGCACTCAAGCTGGAATCACAATATTTGCATCATCACTTCTTCTGGGCAGACCACCTCCAACAGGGCTGATCTCATAACTGTCATCCCATAAGACTTCAAGAATCATGTCTTCTCACTCATACCTCACTGCCTCTTGTCACGAAATCATACCTCACCAAGTACAAAACAATACTGATAGCGACGGCTGGGCTGTGGCACCAGAGGATATGGGCCTGACAGAAGTCACAAAAGGCAGCACAGGCCGAGAATAAGACTGCCAGGCCCGCCAGAATCTCTGTGCACATCACGCATATCTGTGATGTGCTTGTCAGTCGAGGTGTCCCTGAGATTACTGGAACAGGTAGCCAGGAATCTGCTTTCGCAGACAAGCACACGCGACCACTTCTTCCGTCATTTCCAATCTCCTCATAATATCAGCTGGTGTCTTCTGCATCTTGCCCGACCTTAAAGCTGCATGGGCAAGTTTCACTGCAGCTGTGTTAGAGAGTCAAAGCAGGTGCCAAGACAAAAAGAGACGCCATGGTCGGAACATCATGCCAAGCCCAGGTGCCCACGAGCTATGATCCTGGCATCTTCGTGGCCCTTGCAACTATATCGCGGCGTGGAATTGGGCTGTGGTGTCCTGGGCTGTTGGGCTGGGCTTCCGATTGAAACATGCCACACTGTGACAGGCTGTCCGGGAGAATGCACACTCACAGACAGTGAGATCTTGACAGGCTCAACATCAGGTCGATACCTGCAGCATCAAAGGCAGCAAATGGGTGTGGCAGGACAGGAGACCCTGCGCGTCACCATCGATGTTAGAGTGTTCAGGCTTACATTGACCAGGTGTGGGTGTGGTAACTCACTTGAAGCGCGTGGGACAACTTGAAGTCGATCGATCAGGTGCCTGACAAAGCATCCGAGAGCAGTCTGGCAACCAACTTGTGCCAGTGGTCGAGCAGCCTGCGGCAGCAGTACAGCTTGACAGCTAGAGTGGAGGCTCAGCAGAGGACCAACAACGATCTGTCTGACCAAGCAAGACTAAGCAGCAAAAAAATGTTTCACCGCTGGTCACAGTCGAAAAACGTTTGGCAGTTAGTTGCTACGCTCACACCGTTCGTGGTACTTCCTGAGTAGGATTGTTATGGAAGCAACCAGCGTTTTGCAGGTACTGAAGAGAGCTGGTCTATTCACGAGAGCTGAACAGCGTCTGAAAGGTGATACTCCTGGGTTACTGTACCAAAGCGCCCATGATGGTAAAGCTTGATTTCGGATTATAAGTTCATTCCTGGCTCCTCTGCATACAAGATGTTGCTATGTTGCTGCAATTGATGGCTGCAGCCACCATGAGTCACACAAGTAGAATGGCTTGCCAGGGAACTCGTCATGTGTACATGACTGGAGACCTGCATTTCGGTAGAATGTGCGTGTTGCTGCTTGTTGCTGCCTGCTTGCGCGGGTTTTGGTTGTGTGCTTGCCTGCTGTTGCCCTCGCTGCCTGGCTATTACGTTGATCTCCGTGTAACATAATTTAGTATAACGCACACTGAGGGACCATGCGCTCTGCACACAGATGCACCCACTCGGTCGTAGCTTTGCATATAGCTAGCATTGCCTCCGGCAAGCCCAGAGCCACATCGGGGCGGCCTGTGTGTGGTGTATCTGCAGGTGCACCTCACCCGGGAGATGTTTGGAGGCACTGGATGTTTGGAGGCCCTGGATGTTTGGAGGCCTGCATCATTTAGTCAGGAGGGGATGTGTGTTACACTGTGATAGATGAAGGAGGGGATGCGTGAAGGCAGGGGACACAGCGTCATGCACAGGCGTGTCACCCATGCAAATATTTATATGATATCTCAGCACTGTCAGGCTCTGGCCACAGCATTTTGGCCTCCTGCTGCACATGGTCACCATGGTAAAGGCCACGAGCTGCCCTTTTCTCATCGAACAGTGGCTGGGTTGTGTATGATTTCCAACATAAATGTAAGCCCAGGAGAGCCTTCAAGAGTGGGCCTGGCAATGAGCTACTCACATGCAAATTGCCAGCTGCATGTTTCTCACAATGCATTGACTGGTTACCTCATACTGGCACCATGGCATTGTTTGGTCATCTGAATGCACACATACCGGCAGATGACCCACTGGTGTTACACAGAGATGACCCCCTGGTGTGAGAATGTGGTTCTCTGCAAGAAGAAGGAGAAGCAAACTTAAAAGCTGGCACACAGTGAAGGCTGAGCTCTGAATGCTGAGGTGTCCCATGAGGCTGGCAGCTGGTGTGTGGCTGATGGCTGGTGGACTTTCCCTTTGTTTCGGCATTACAAGAGCTCTGAAGAGGGCATCCTGCCGGAATGGGACATGGCACATGCGGTGGTGACCCGCTTGACCCCTTCTCTGCAAAGACGGGCGCCTGTGACCGACAAAACCAACGTTTGTACACTGCATTGGTCACTCTGTATGCGCTTGGTGTTACACAGAGATGAACGCAATAGCCCGGCAGCGAGGGCAACAGCAGGAAAGTAGACGGCCAAAACCCCGAAAGCAGACAATAGCAACAGGCAACAACTGTCTCAGGTGAAAAGCCACAACGAACCAACACAGCCGACACAACCACACCCACTCTGCGCTTGGTGTGGCTTGGTGTGGCACACTGTGTCTGCGGTTCGTAAGTGGCTGGTACAATGGCCACCATGACACGCAGCATGCGATTGAGTGCCCCCCCCCACAATCTCCTATTGAGTCTTTTGTGCCTGTGTCCTCCTTTGTAATAGTTCTGTGGCTGATGCCTGACTGGGTTTGGGTTTGGCATGATACCAGATTGTCTGCCCATTCCATGCAAGGTTGCAAACATCAATGAAGCCCCTAGGAAGCTGGCCCCTGTGCTCAATGAACCCCTAGCTTGATTCACCCAAAAAAAAATCTGCACTCATTGGTAAAGGTTTTGGTAACTTGCAATGCAGCAGCTGGCCCTGTGCAGCAGCACTGTCCAATCTTGTGCAGATCTGTTGTCTGCATAACATAGTACTAGCCTGAGCGTGTGCTCAGCATTCAGGTGGCGCCCTGCAGCAATAGTCTCAGCAATAGTTTCCGTGTAACAGCAATAGTTGCGTGGCTTGTGATTTACCATTTGTGATGCAATTGGTTTACTGGTGTTGACCCCTGTATCAGACCCCTGTGAGTCATGAGGGGTGCAGAGCTCTGCAGAGAGCTGGTTATACGTCATGCATGTAGCGGCCCGCTCGACTGTTCTGGTCCGCATCGGGCATGCTTCACAGCCCTCTCGAGGCCTGATCCTGCTGTGGCAACAACTCGGAGGCATCTACCGTGCATCAATATGGGAAGCGTGTGCGTAGCAATGTGTCGGCAGATGCCGGGCATCAAGGCGAGTGCGAATGCGCAACCTCGCTCAAGTTTTTTTTTTGAAAATGCACATGTTCGCAGGCCACGCTCGAATACGTGACCCAGTCGCAGCTGTAGAGGATGGCGCATCTGAAGGTGAATACAAATAGGCCTCAAGTGGGCGTTCCGCCCATGCAGCCCGACAATCCATTCAAGCGAAGAA
This sequence comes from Ulva mutabilis, assembly GCA_900538255.1. Taxonomy (NCBI): domain Eukaryota; kingdom Viridiplantae; phylum Chlorophyta; class Ulvophyceae; order Ulvales; family Ulvaceae; genus Ulva; species Ulva mutabilis. The sequence goes on from UNSF01000061.1 coordinate 19,896, forward strand.
GACCTGGAGCACGTCACGCCGCGCACCTGCAACTGGCACTGCAGCCTGGAGCAGGCCAGCCTCCAGCACACACGCAGGCAAAATGTTACATCAAGGCTGATCCGTCAGATGACGAGCGGCCAATCCCGCCGAATTACACGGCGTTCTAGGATAGGCGATCCATCAAAGCAGATGAAGGTTGCACCACAGACCAGCTGCAGGCTGCGCATCCGACATTTAGTCGATGCCGAATTGCGCCTGTTCAACGCATTTGTGACACAGGCATCAGAAGGAAGTCCGATCACAAGGAGGACTTGTGCACTGCCAGCACGGGGATTAAATTCTCCAGGAGGCATGCATCGAACACGACGGCCTAGGCCCGCAAACGTTGACTACGCGGATTCAGACATGCCATTCTTGACAAAGAGTCACTCAATAGTCGCGTCAGGTGTGAAATTGTGTACTTCTGTGTACTGCTGCGGAATTAACTCAGCCAGACGATGCATCGTCTGCAGCCATGCTGGCGCATGCCGGCGCATTGCACCTGCAAACATCGTGACCCCGCACCTGCTGTACATCATATCACCTCTGGCATTCTTATATCATTACTTTTGTAAAGCTGCTGTATGCACCCTTCCTTCGCGTGTTTGTGGGCTAAGTGCTGCCACCGCAATGCTCGCACTGCTGCCAATGCAAATGCTCTCTTCCTTATCACAATCGCACGGGCTAGTGACCAGGGTCGTTGCAAAAAAACTTGGTCGACGCGGTTTTCAATCAGTGTTCAGCTCTGGTGAAATGTCAGCATGGGCCTGGTGCCGGTTGAGCCTTGGGCTCCATTTACCCATGTTTTCTTGCACCTACAGGGTCAGGCGGGCTCGAAACTCGCCCTGCACAACCATGTAGAGCGCCGTCAGCACCCTCGTTGCCAGCCAAGACTGTATGGGGTGAGGGGACATGCTCCACGCCGGCTACGCCGCTGCAGGGGCAAGTGCCTGGTGTTGTCTTCCGATACAGCATCAACACAGACCAAGCCTCTGTCCAGTACATGGACAGGCGATTGAAAAGGTATCGACGAATACACAACGAGTTGCGGAAACAAGGGGTACGCCATGACAACCCTCATTTCTCAGTCCTGCCTGATCTGGCACACGAACATGGCAAGAAGGCCAAAGAAGCCGCCACTGTTCCGTCACCCAGCTGTAGCAGCCCGCCATGTCCGCTGTTGACCATCACATCCGTCAATGGTGCATGTGGTCACGTGCTGTCACTTCTGCCATGTGTATCATCACGGATGTGTGTCACCATAATGTATCTGACCAGTACATGGTTTGCAGCGATCCAAGCCAGATTTAATCGCAAATAAAGAACTGCGGTCGTCCCAGCCACAGCGGTATCTGGGTCACCCTCTGGGAGTGCGGCCCGGGGACCTGTTCGAGGGGCGGGGTGAACTGGCAGCTCTTGGGATACATAGCCTTATGGCAGCAGGCATTGATTGGCACGGTGCACATCCCGCCTTTGCGGTATTCCTGTCAGGCGGGTACGCTGATGATGAGGACGCGGGGGCGCAAATCTGGTACACTGGAATGGGTGGGCAGCGCAAGCAGCAACAAGTGCAGCCTCAACAACTAGAAAAGGTGCATTCTCCCTCTGCTATGACCTGTCGTGACCTTGTTGGATCGCGATACCAACATCACGCAATGTCTGTTTCCCATGTCGAGCTTGAGACTTTTAGCCCGCTGGATGCAAGCAAGGGATCAGCTCTGAGTGGTCAGTATATCTACAACGAATCTGGTGCTGGTTGGACTTCTTGTTCTTGAAGCTACTGACAGAGCTTGCAGGGCAACCTGGCGCTGAAGACCAGCATGGACTTGCAAACTCCTGTCAGAGTGTGTCGGGCAGCCTCAGAGCGGGAGAGAGATGGTGCCACCGAATGTACTCGTATGCGGGATTGTACATCGTCAAGCAGATGAAACGGTACGCTGCTGCATAGCATGTAGGCTGCGTTGGAAAAGGCTAGCACTGTGTGATCCTGATTGCGACCTTCGGAGGCCATGCTTGCAGGGTCAAATTGATCGATGGTCCGGAGTTGTACACGTATCAACTGGTGGCGGTTTGCGGGCACGCGATCGAGGCCGCACCAGTCAAATTCAATCACTTCAGCTCAAACCACGTGAAAGTGCGGTGTCAGCGAGCCCTGCGCGAATTGATGCGCAAAAAAGCTCGTTGATCACCACGGTTATTTTTGCAAGGGACATTTGTACTGCTATGTGCAATGAAAATTGTTGCCCACAAGCAGAAGTCTTGGAGTACAACGTTGTCACTCGGATCAGCCGAGGGCAAGAAAAACTGGGCCACGTCCCTGAAGCATTCCTCCACCGGAGGTTGAATGCACAATTTTGTGCAACGGTGGTATGCAAGCACTGCAGCGCACCAGTAATGTGGCGGATTGTTTGCGGAAGTTGTGGGCGCTGTCATTTGCAGGCCAAAAACCTGCTCCTCCTGTCTGCACAGTTGGACGGGTCCAACCAATGATGTTTGTATATGCTCATGAAATAGCAGGCTCTGCTATGGTGTAAACTGCTGATTTTAGACATACAGATGGTGTCATTGTGTCTGTGTGTGCTCTGCGGAAATGGCCATTTACTGCTTTTGCATCTGTAACGTATCTCACATTTACTGCTTTTGCGACCTAATGCCACTGGCACCAGTCAATGCCACCACATTTGTCGTTGTGGCTGGGAGTCCCGGCCTTTGCCTCAGCTAGTCAGTCATTTGATATTTTTAGTGTAACTTTGCATTGGTTTGATCTTGGTGTTTGCGCTAATTGGAGCCTCCAAGAAAAAGCGTTTGAATGATATTTTAAACATAATTGCAGTGAAAACACAAGTACTCCACAGATGAAGCAGGAACTGCTACACAGTACTCATCAAGACACGCTCGATCGTACAGCTCGACCATACAGCCTTTCTGAATTTCACCAGACATATATTTGTGATGTCTTGTCGGGCATGTTGTCCATGTGTGCTGCATGCATACTGCAGCAGTGCCCACGTCGGTGTCCGCCTGATGACACAAGCCAGACCTGCAGACATTGTAGGGCAGAATACAAACGGGACAAGCAGTAAGCTGATTATGCGTGTGTGCGGTTACCCGAAAGCAATGATTGCTGTTGAATACCCTAAATGAGCATTGAGCCGCTACATACCTGTCTGCCAATGCCAGCCACAACTACTGCCAGTGGCATGCCCGGCCAAGACGCTGCCGCGGACCAGCACTCCCTTCATCACCACCCTCTGCACTCTCTTGTCACAACAAACTAGCGGGAGGACCAGCAACATGTTGACCATCCATTGCATCGTGAGATGCTGTTGATACAGGACGCATACTCAATGCTGTTTCACCCTCATACTCAGATGCATCGTCAGGATTGGGTTAGACACTGGCCGTACGTCGACCACGCCCCCTGCCACTAGTGTGGGCACTGCTGGTGTACATGAAGCCATGCAAGATAATAATTGCTTAACGAGTACAATGCAATCCTATGCAGTTGGCCATGTACTGATCACATGGCATTGATACCGTATCCATTCATGGATTGAGAGCTCATGATGGCCTGCAGTTTCGAGCACAGATTCGTGTTGGAGCTGCGGAGCTGGAGCTGCGGAGCTGCAGCTGCTAGTGCATTGGAAGCTCAACATTCGGCAGCACTAGGCACTAGTACCACAAAGGGCTGAGCCGAGCTCACTAAATATTGCCGAACATAAAATATCTGATGTAGGTGTAGTGTGCACTGTGTGTCTACTTCTTGCATGGTCCTCTATTCGTCCATTCTAAGGACTGCTCCAGGAGAGGGATAGCATTCTCCTGTAGGAGACTGCACGAGATCGCTTCGCGGTTTCGATGCCCAGTAAGCTATGTATGCCAAAACGCGCCATTCCATTCGACATTCGGCGCAACACGCTGCTTGACGATCACCTCGCCGCTGCACTAACGCCCGCTGCTGAACAATCAGCGTGCGATCCATGATCGCTAGGCTGTATATGTATCCAAAGCACACTGATGTGTAGCGTACTTCCTGTAGCCTATCAGTGTATCTCTGATGCCAAAGGATGGCTGTGCTCAGTGCCTGGTAAGGCCTGTTCAAGTGGCAGCGCGCGCGTGGCCAACTACGTTGGGCGGTGGCTTGGTTGGAATTCCGACCAGACACGGACCACAGACCCCCAGACGCGACAAAGCGTCCCTCCGTGCCCATAAACGTAATTAGGAGCATGGTATATTGTTCCTTGTACTATATGAAGGCTGTAGCAAGTGTCTACGGTACCTTGTGAGCAGTAGTTTGGTTTTTGCCACAATGTTTTGCAAGGCTGGCTCAGGCAAAAGAGAATTTGTCCCTAACGCAAATACCTACATCAAATCAATGCAGCATAATGTTAACATCACAATTGTAAATGTGACATCAAACCCATCCTTTTTTCGGTTGGGCACGCCGCTGTGCCAGCAGTTTGTGTGAGGTTGTGCTACTTTGACTTGATTGCATTGCGATGTGGATCTGCGTAGTGATTCATCGGTGTCAGGCTACAACGGTTGTCACAATCGTAATCATAAAGACATGGTGGTTCGCTGTTCTGTAGATGGCTTTTCTCCTTGTCATGATCACCTCGAGCCTTCAGCTACACAGCGGCATCCGATCCAAAAGCCACATAAAGCAGTGCTGCTCTGCCTGTCAACACGGATGTGCCCTTTGTGCATGCTCATGCATACCTTGATCCATGCACGATCTGCTCGGGAAGGTCATAGTGTGTTTAGTAGCCGTGAACCAAGCGCCTTTAGCCAGCCAGTGCTACTTTCCATACAAAAACAGTCTGTTGTGCATCATGTGAGCGGGTGGATGCGGCTAACCCAGCAACCGCACGAATGTGTAACAGTTGCAAGCAGCAACCATCATGATGGCGCCACACGGTTTTGTATGCCAGTGCTCTGTTGCAGCACCCTTGCACCCGGGTCAAGTTGGTAGTAGCGATTGTTTCAAAATAGCCATGTAGTGTCAACGTACTCTGTGCCAGGAATGCGGTGCATTCCATTCGTCTGTGCACCTATGGTGTTTTAAAACAGTCCCAACCAACACAGTTTGCACTGCAGCCAACACCGGCCTTTTAGTGAGTCCATGTACTGGAGAATATCTTGCTTCGTCCCGTGGCTTTGCATCAGGGGTGTGAGTTATGAGCGTCTTGATATGGTGATATGGTCTCGGTTGTGATGCTCTTGGCGTGAAGCTGCCCCACCAATGAAATGTTCTGGACTGATTGGCGCTGATGTAGACCACTTCACATTGCCACGTGAATGACACGTCTCCAAACCTTGATGACTGTTGTCCTTGCAAGTCCGTTCGTTCGAGCAGAGGGCTGATTACTGCTCCCCTTCAATGATACCCCGCAGTCGATTCACCTCTCCAGCCAGCATCTTGACCACATCAGTGATAGGCAGGCCTTTGCTGAGCATGCTCTCTGCCTCTGATACAACGTCCACTGCAAGCACATGTTGTAAAAAACCGTGAAGTACCGGCCTCGAACCAGGCAATCCCTGTTTGAATGACAATCGCAGTCCAAGATGAGCGGCACACCAGGCTGTGGCGCGCTGTTGGGGGAAGTCGCGAGGCCACCTGCAGCACAGAGTACCACGGATGAGTGCAGATTGCAGTGGCATGTATGAGCCTGCATATGAGTAAACATTGACGGTCTCAGACACGCACTGCCGCTCATGGCCATGCCGCCGATCATGCCAAAGCCTCCACTCATGCCCATGCCCCCTCCGCTCATGCCCATGCCCCCTCCGCTCATTCCCATGCCGCCTCCACTCATGCCCATGCCGCCTCCGGTCATGCCTATGCCGCCTCCGGTCATACCCATGGTGGCGCCACCCATGGCTCCTGCACCCAGGCCGGCCCCGCCTACACCAGCGCCAGCCATGGTGCCAATGCCTCCATTACCAGCACTGGGACTCATCATACCTCCGCCTGACATGCCGCCTGACAGGCCGCCACTTGCCATTCCCATGCTACAGGTTGATGCCAAACCTCCTGATGAGAAACCACCACTTAAGCCACCCATGGTGCCATTCATTCCACCGCTTGTTCCAGTGCCCATGGTGCCGCTCATGCCACCCATGGTGCCACTCATGCCACTTTGAGCACCCATGCTTCCATTCATTCCACCCGGTCCCATGCCACCCATCATCCCCATTCCAGCTCCCATACTCATGGCAGAAGGTAGCGTTCCATTCATTCCACCGGACATGCCGCCGCCCATGCCGCCCATACCACCAAGAGCACTTATCTCTCCGGAGCGTTGTCCCATGCCTGGTGCTGCCCCCGCTGGCTGCGAGGCACGCAGAGCCTTGCCATGGAAACCATTCTCTGAGAATTTGCCATCCAGTAAATTTGTTATGTGCTTTGTCGTGGCTGCTATGTCCCACTCACCATCTGGGCCCATGTACCAGTGAAACTTCTTGCCAGGCTTATCACAACCGGACTCCTTCCCACATCCGAACGTAGCTGATGGCCCTTTCTGCAGTGATTCAATGTGTAGATCAACATGCAGCCCAAGCATCGAAGAGGGATTGTACTACATGGTAAAGTTCATACCTGTGCCGTCTTGAACAACGTAGCCGCAAATGGGTCCTTGGTGATGTTGAAAAACTTACTGTGGACAATAAAAAGAGAGCATTTTTTGTCTGGTTCGGCGGCACCAAGCTCATTCGCTTTGGTCACAGCGTCCAAAGGCTTATTCGTGACCTGCAAAACTCACAATGCGTCAAGACCGCCTGTATCAGATCTAAACTCATCCACATCAAGTCGGGTGGGTAACAGGTAGGACATCATGGCCATACGAAGCCGGGGCCCACAACAAGCTCGCGATGCACTGCACACGGATGCGACCGAGTGTGCACACGCAAAAGTCCAGTCCGATTGAGTACCGGAACAATGTAACGGATCATGCGAATGTGATGTTGTCCATCTGTCTGCCAGTGTAGAAGGTCACACACGTGGCGAACAATGCCCTCCATCACAACATTTTCGCAAGCGCGGTCTAGTTCATTTTGCGAGAACAGGTAAATGCCGAAGAGGTTACTATAGGAACGAATCATACAGCCCACTTCAGTCCTGGGTTCTTCTTCTTCAAGAGTTGGACCTGTGCCGCGCACTTCTCTTGGTGATTCTCCGGGATGCAAATTACGGCACAAGGCATTTTGAATTGCGTAGAGTCCAGCTAAATAACAATGTATTTGTGTAACGGCCAAGCCAGAGGAGCCCGAGAGGACACTGCACAAGGTGCGCGGCTGAAGGCTGACTTGACACCAGGAACCTGTCCGACTGATGCAACTGTTATGGATCATGCGACTGCGTTCAATATGTGCACGTCAGAGCTGGTTGTAAGTCGCGGCGTTTTCATGACATGTCAGACAGGATTAGCCTTGTTGAACCATGCATGCAGCTGGGGACGAACGCATTCGAATGAAGCTGAACAGTCCGCGTCCCCGCAGCCGCTGTTCCGGAAGCACCGACATTCAGCATGCTGATGAAGAGTAGGGTAACACACGCGAGCGTGTGCCTGCTTGTACTGTGTGGACTGAGTTCGGTCTAGCTCAGTGGATCCGCCCCACTCCATTGAAAGCCGAGATCATCTAGCATTTGGACACGTTCGATGGGCATGACACCAGATCTTCGAGCTATTCTTTGAACGGCACACCAGTTGGTCAAGTACAGCTGATGCTGTGCGGTGAACGGTTCCCAGTCAGCGGTTTTCCCATTCTCCCTGTGAAAACGCTGCAATTCTGAGTACCAGCACATCCACTCGGCCACTTCGCTGTCGAGTTCAAAGCCAGAATTCCGCAGCTGAGAAACCTGCTCATCTGTCAAGTCGCCTTTGGAATGATCTGATCTCTGCTTCTTGCACCACCGGGACAGGCTGGGATCATCCCCATCACGGAACCCACAATGTGTGTGGCCTTGATCTTGCTTGTACTCGAGTAGATCCTGATATCTTTTGTCCCAGTTGGAAGCGTTATCGGATGCGAGCCCATGTGAAAGCGCGGGCAACAGTTCTTGTGCACTGCAGTTCCTGCACAGATCCAGTGGTGTTGTGGGTGGTGCCATATCCCTCTTGCGGCCGCTCCTATACAGTTTCCGCGGACCGAAGTGCAATGCATACATGCAGCAGACACGTTGCGATGCCGCAGGTGATGGTGCCTGCTCACTGCAATCAACAGTACCACCACAGAGACAAACTGTGCTGCCATGAGATCATCTGCCTGGTGACAAATGCTTGTACGTGAACCTAAAATCTCCTGGCAGCAGTTTCACACACCGGCAGCAGCAACGTGGACTAGCCTGGACCACCGCCCCGTCATACTGTGTTTGCATGACAAGGTCAGTGTGTGGCGGAATTCATTGCAGGCATGCCAAATTTTTGGTGGTCAGTCGCCCTGAGAACATGGCAAGATTGAAAGGACAGCATCGCAGCCTGTATGAGAGCATCTAGAGCCAAGAGACGATCGACCCTGTGGTGAAAACTCAAAATCCAGATGTGCACTGTCTGGATGCACATGCACGCAAGCATCATGCGCTACCGGCACATGCGCACCAGACCATTCAAGTACACCAAAATTGGCCTACCTGGACTCGCAATAGTGGCCCGATGTAGGTCAGGAGTGGACAGAGCGCGCACTTTAGGTCTTGAAAGTCGTTTAAAAGGAGGCTGGGCTGTTGCATTAGCAGGCGTGCAATGTTGAGTTGCCCCGGCATCTTCACCCGCAGCTCGAACAGCCTCCTTGTCATCTGCTGCAAATCAGCTGTCAGCAGGCGGGGCTCTCGCAGGAGCATCTGTGCAACGTCGAGGTGGCCAGCGGACTTGCTGTCCCCATCACGGACGCCCAAAATGGATGCCAGTTCCACCAACCTCCTGCTGACCTGCAGAATAGCCACAACTGCGAATCTCTCGGAGCCAGGAGTTTGTAGACTCCACACAGTTTCTACCCCAGGGAGCGCTGGTGGTGCGTTCGATGCGTGCAGCCCGACACTGCTGTCCACAGGCTTGGTGGTGGAGTTGCTGAGGGATGTTGCAGCGCTGCAGGTGTGGAGCACGCTCTGCGGATCCACAGCTATTTCAACCAGCCTGGCTCTTTCCTTGGGATCGTAGATTCCCCTGGCCTGCATTCGGTAGAGTGTGCTAGAATGCCTACATCCGAGCACTGAAGCGTTGTGTTCTGACGCTCCCAGCCGCACACGCAAGGGTGCAAGCCCAGAAATATCATCACCTGCCAGTAAACATCTATAATCGTGATCATGTGATCGTGATCGAGGCCGAATGTGTCGGCAACGATGGGGGACGCATTGGCTTGTGCCGGTACAGAGCGTGTATAAATTCTGCCTGCGGGCGCGACTGCATTGGCGGAAGCAGCGGGTCTTACACAAAGGACGGATTTGACCATGTTGCCTACGAGCACCGGAGCATGATTGCTACTACGTGAATACTTGACTCGAGACCATCTGGTGAGAACAACATCATCAGCGAAGCCGTTCGGTCTTGATGCCAGCCATGAAATATATGAGACTCTCGCACACTCATGCCAATATGATCGTGTGAAGCGGTCATCGCGGGCACCCCCGTGCTGTGAGTGCCTACAACGGAGAGCTGATAAACTTGCGAATCTGAATAGATCGCCGTAGCCTTCGCGTGCATCCACCGGGGTCCTGCTCGCCATCCTGGTTCCCACAGAAGACGCTGTACGAAACACAGGTTCGCTGGGAGCTTCGCCGAACCATCCAGCGCCTCGACCACCACAGCACTACGGCTTAGGATGCCTTAGATCCACATGTGCACATCCCCCCACGTACCGGCAAGGGTGCACATACATGCTCACCGCCCACAAACAGCTGTTCCCCGCAAGTCCGGTTCTTCGCGTCTCACATAGACTGAAACACCACCTTTAAACTGGACTGCTGCGCAAGTGTAATCATGGACGCGGCAGATGCCCGGATCACCCACACGCATGACCGTTTCACTCATGCATCGCCCCTCGCACACACGAGCTCAGCCTAGGCCTCGTAGGCCCAGGAACCCACAATCATGCTCCGCACTCAATCCCAATGCCGCACCACAGCCCGGCAGTTCCGCCCGGTGTTGTAAATTCGTGCACCTGAAAAAACACTCGCACAGCGCAGCACAGCACGCCAGCCGGTTAGTCATTGATATCGGGGTCTCCGAGGTCAAAAGCCTGCAGGCCGTCCAGCATCGCGTCCACGCCGTCAGGGAGGCCCCCCGCGCCCGCGGCCGCCTGCTGCGCCACCGCCTCCCGCAGCGCCTGCGTGTCGGCCTCAGCGCCCAGCGTGGGCAGCACACGGGTGTCAAACACCAGCTCTGCCCGCACCTCGCCCTCCGGTGCAGCCGGCAGTGCGCTGTCCGGCAAGTCGGCTGCCGGCGCTGCAAGCGCTGTGTCTCTTGCGGCAGCTGCTGCGTCAGGGTTATCCTGTCGCACAAACACAGCCACCTGCACACCGGCACCCCAGCTGGTCGCTCCCTGATCTCTATTTTATTATTGTAAATACAGCTCCAATGTTCCAATCTGATCACTCGGTTGGCTGGATCATTCGGGCGGTGGCATGCTGAGGGCGGACGCACTCGGCAGTCAGCTTGTGTGCTGTCAAATCTGCCACAATCACCGTCTGGCAGCATGAAACCCGGCCTGTGCTGCGCACCTGACTGTGTTACACAGTGATAGATCTAGGACTCAGCAGCGCCGAGGCAACAGACCAGGCAACAAACAAACAGACAGACCGGCCACCGCAAGCACCAAGGCCACGCGCCGCACGAGCAAATGCCAGAACGAACTAACGCCAGCGCGAAAGCAGACACGCACACACCACGCAGTACCACGCAGGCCACGCGCACACCAAACACACAGCCAGCACTCGCCGGGCTCCCAAGCGGTCGTCAGCGCGACACTAGCAGTCTGCACGGGCGCGACAGCGCGCGCTACGGCGATGTCCGAGGCCGCGAGGCACCGGTCCCAGGAGCAATAGCCTCAGCCAGCCCGGCAGCCCAAGCGGTGTCCGGGGAGGGGCGCAGAGGAGAAACGGCGGACGTGCGCTGGGAGGAGGGAAGAGGGAGGGAGGGAAGAGGGAGGGATCGGGTGCGGGGGGGGGGGGGGGGGTGGGGGGGCTGCAGGGTGAAATGGGTGGAGGGGGGGGCTCTCGGGGCGGGATGGGCGAGGGGGGGGGGGGGGGGGCGACGCAAGCTTATGCGCGATGGCCTGTCAGCGCCGGCAGGCTGTCTGTGGGGACAGGAAGGCCCGGCAGCAGCGCCCGTCCGACCAGTCTAGCACGGAGGGGCGCGGCCGCGCGGGCTTGGCGCGCCAGCGCGCGGCACAATGTTGTGGACAGGTCGCGCATGGCATTGAGAAGGAAAGTACGCTTTGACACCGCACCTGACTGTGCTGCGAACGCAGCATGCTGCGCTGCGGAGGTGCCAGCAAACCATGTCAGACCGCAGCAAACGGCGGAACACGCGCGTTCCATTCCTTACGCTGCCTGAACCACAATGATGCATGCACGTGAAGGCGGATGTGCATGGTTCCTCGGCAGATGCAGGTCGATCATCATGATGACGCGTTGAACCTGGCAGACACTTGACCAGCAGCACGCCTCAGGCCTCTGAGGAGGAGGTAACTGTCAACGCTAGACGATGCATCCTTGTCTTGGAGCATGTCTCCTCACACACCGCAGCAGGCACAGCACACACCTGCGTCGCGAGGCCGACGTCCTGGCCGGCATTGGCCGGATCCTGCTGCCACTTTCCGTGGTCCATAGCGCAGCCAACGCCGTGAAAGGCCACAGCATACCCGGCCGCAGCAGCGTGGCCACAAGCCCAGGCCTGAAACTCCGCCCGCGTCCACTCAAACTTGTGGTCGCGGTCACGCATCGGCCGGCCGTCGGCGCCGAGCGGCTTGAGCGGGTCTGCGTCACACAGCGGCGCGCAGAAGCGTATCACAGCGTTGTACTCCGCATTGGGCGTGCTCACCACCGCGACCCTTGGCCTGCACCACAGCACACCCACCCGCTTTTCACGAGCAAAGGCTTACGTTTCCGGTAAGTACATACCAGTGATGTCTCGGTACACTCACGTGCACCTCCAACCTGCGCTGCTTGTGCATGCGTTGCATGCATGCAATTCCTGGCACGATGCTGGCAGCACACGGCACACGCCGTGCAGTCGTCCGTTGCTCAGCAGCCCGGCACAGCAGGCCGCACAGGCCGCCTGCGGTGGATCATGCTGGGTTCGTCAGCCACGTCATCGGCATCGAGCGCCACGGTATGCTGTGCACGCTGGCCTTGCAACGCAGCATCTTCACACTGTGGGTGGTTCCGGATATGTGGGGTGAGGAATGGTGAAAGGGGTTGCCCGGTGGGGGGGGGGGGGGGGGGGGGCGCACCTGAGGGCTTGCAGCAGGCAGCGCGCAAACACATCGGGCTCATGCACGTGCTCCACCACCTCACACGCCACCGCGCCGTCGCAGCCGTGCCACCGGCCCCACCCCGCCGCGCCCAGCAGCGCCGCCTGCGTCACGCTGCCCTGCACCCCGGGACCATCCGTTATGAACGGCGACCACAGCACAGCATGCAGCGTGCCGCTGCGGCCGTCTCACACACGCATGGCATCGCTGCACACCGGAATACTACAGTATACTAGTACACTAGTATATATACTGTGCTCACCAATGCAGCACGGTGTTGGACGGCGTTCTGAAGGGTCACAGTAGCGGCACGCGCCACGCGCCACAGCACGCGCTACGGCACCGCACCTGCAGAAGCTGGATGCAAGGAGCGGCCCGCCCCCGCAGCTCCTCGTGCAGCGGCCGCTTCACCAGCGCGGCCAGCACGCGCTTGCAGCCGCGGCGCAGCGCCGACGGCGACTCGTCGACCCCCGCCACCTCTGCCACTGGCGACGCTGCCGCGTCGAGCAGCAGCGACGTAATCCACGCGCCCTCCCCGCAGCCAAAGTCGACGACTGAGCGGCACTCGTGCGAGCGTACCACCTACACCACAGATCACTGCCGGGAGCTTGCATGGATGTCCGTGTAACACCACAGCACCGCCTGTGAATACCTCAGTGCCTGGAGCCTGTGACTGCATCACGGAGTGGTGCCTGCCATAGAGCACGCGTGTCGGTGCGGGTTGCTGGTGGCCCGCCTTGCGCACATGCATAGGAGCCACGAGCGGAGAAGATATACCCAACCGCTGATGAAACCGATCCTCAGAATCTTCACCAATCTCCACGCATGCATGTGAGGGTGTGGCCTAGAGCAGTGCGACACTATCACGCGGAAGCCTCGCCTGTCCTATATATTTTGTATTCCTCCGATGCGTCAACGAACCACAGCCATGCCAGCACAAGCTTGGATCAACAGGACTGGTTGGGAGGATAGGGACAGAGCGTGCACAGCATGCAGGGAACGTGGAGTGGAAGATCAAGCAGACTGTAGCTTTCATGAGCTGGTGTTTCGCCGTGCGGAGTGGGACAGAGTGGTCAGTGGAAGGTGGCTTCAGGGGGGGGGGGGCACCTCGCGGATGAGCGTGTGGCGCTGGGTGGCCAGGGGCGGCGTAAAGACCTTCTGCGGGGGCTGTCCGGGGAGGTGTGGCGCCACCTGCAGCCGCACGGTCACAGGCACACGCTCCACGGTGCCGGAGGGGTCCGGGCCGAGGAAGGGCAGCGGCGTGCAGAGCGTGGCGATGGAGCCGGCCCGCATGCGCTGCAGCGCCGCCTGCATGCATGTGCATGCGTGTCATGCATGCGGCACGTCCCACACCCTCTCCCGGAGGGCCCCTGCTGACCGACGTTCGACCCCTGCTGACCGCCACATGAAAGATCCAGATACAAACAAGCAACCTCTGCTGCACTTCAGGGCCCCGACCTCTGTTGCGTCATCAGCCTCTCTTGCGGCTGGGCAGGCCTGGGAGAGGCAGTCGGCCACATAGCCAACACAGGCACAGCGCACAAAGCACGCACAGCGGAGCCTCTCGGACGAGCTCCTCGATGTACGTGTCAACATGCGTCAACGCGCGCGCGTGTGGAACGCACATGCATGCATGCATGCACAGGACTGGCGCGCCTCGGTGCAAACGCACAGGCATGCCCAGGCACGCCGCACCTCTATCGCCGGCACCCAGGCCCCCACACCAACGCGGCCGTGCAGACTGCCTTGCTCCAGCATCACCTCCCGGCCCTCAACCACCGCCGCCGCCGTAAACTCGCCTTTGACCGTGCACCCCCGCCGCAGCGCCGGCCCGCCGCCGGCAAACGTCCACTCGAGCTCCGCCGCCGCCGCCTCCGGCAGCCGCTCCGGCGGCACCTCCCGCCCGAGGAGCGAGCAAACCGTTAACTGCTCCAGCCTGCACAGCACGTGCGTCACGCCGCCTGAATCATTGATGCAAGCATGCATCCATCTCGTTGCCACAAAGGTAAGGTCACGGCCTAACTCAGCCCGTTGGAGCGTTAGCAAGCGTGGGTGGAACAAGGGACACGTGCACACAGACTATAGTCCAGTATGCAACAACGGCACAACTCCGCACAGTTCACGCAGTCCAGTCCAGTGCAGTGCACGATGGAGCGGCTCCAGTGTGGTTCAGATCACAAATTGGGGAACCCTGGAAGCGCACTGGTGAAGCGCTCTCAGCGCCGCGCCCTCCCGCGCTGCTGCCGCGGTCGCAGCGGTCCCCTCAGCACGCAGCATGGAGCCCAGCGCAGCCACCTCCATCGAGAAAGTGAAGGTTTGCGTGGGTCTCGCACCGTCATCTACTGGCGCGGCCTCGGCCGCAGCTATGGGGGGCCTGGCGTCTGCGGGGGGCCTGGCATCCGTGGGGGGCCCGGCATCGGGGTCAGCGAGGGAGATGGAAGAGGCGCCGGCGGTGATGCTCGCCCCGGGGATGGCCTGCAGCGCCTTTGCCAGCAGCTGCTGCGGTGGCGGGCCGAACCAGGAGTCAGGGCCTTCATACACAGTCGGTAGCCTGCACCGTGCGGGGGGCCATCGCCTTGCGGTTCCACCAAAGCACACCGCAGCACACAGCACACCGTACCTCCTCGTCCTCTGAGCTCGCAACAGGTGACGGTAATCGCAGCGCGGTGATGAGGTTGTGATGGGTGTCTGACATAGCTGTCGTCTGGCCACGCTGCTCACTCTGGTCATCAGGCTGTGGCCACGGCGATCCCTTCCCCGACAGCCACAGTGGCGACGAGTCTGTGACCAGCACCATGCATGGTACGCACGCCCCATGATCGCGGTGGCTAGCAATAGACCAAGCAGTCTGGTCTTGGGGGGAATCCAAACACTCAAAAGCGACAGACCGAAGCGGGGTGGGGGAAACAACAACTACAAATCAACAGGGGCACACCGACGCAGCAGGGACGTGGGGCTGCGGCCGCTGCGCTGCCATCGGCCGGCAAGGCTCGGCCCGAGGTCTGCGGCAGTCATGCCGCGCCACACGACGCGCATCACTGGCTTGACCGTGACAGCCACGCCGTTGTGTTCCGGCGCGTGCGGGTCCGGTGGAAGGCCGGAGATGCGGATGCGCGTGATGAGCATCGCGCCGTGAACCGGGCTCCCCGCGATCAACGACGCCCTGCGAGCAGCGCAACTGATCAGTTCTGCTGGGCGCCCTGAGTCGGCTGCGGCCTCAGCGCATGGCGTAGCACCGCCCGTGCTGTGGAGTTCAGCAGGCAAAGTTGAAGAAAGCGATGTCCCTTGCTCAGCCGGGGGCCATGCATGAGAGTCGGCTGGCACGCAGCATGGCTATCACAGCGCGCAGCAGACAATGGGACGCCACAGCAACCTGCTCAAAATGCATACGGGTTGTACAGCACGCTGTCAAGGCCACAGCATGGCCCAGCACAGCGTAGCCAGCACTGGTGGAATCGTGAGCTGCATGGAGCCTGTCAAAGGGAGGTGTGAAGATGTTGCGGCCACACAAGGCAGGCGGGGAGCCCGCACCGCGTGTTGATGGAAGGATCGGCGCTGTCGGCCGCCGGCAGCGCAGCGTAGCAGTCGCCACAGCGCACAGTGGCCTTGAGGAGGCTGTGGAGGCCGTGAGCGGCGGCGCCGACCGGACTGCCGGATGCGTCCCGCTTGCTCCCGCCTGTACCCAGAGGCCCATCCACGTCTACTTGCAGCACGCACAGCAGGGCGCCCAACGGCACTGCAACACTGCCATAGTGCTGCGTCATCGCCAGGGTGCAGGCAGTGCGCGCTCTTTCCGTGGCTCTCGTCCCGTGTGGATCGTGTGGCATGCTCGGCCGCTGTGTGGCACGTTGGGTTGTGGAAACAAATGCCGGGAAAGGGAAAATGTTACCATGCACGCGCTTGTTGTCAGGGTGCGCAACAAACATCATGCTGGAGCGCTCCCGAATGCCACGGCACGCATATGGGTGGGCGTGAGAGCACACGCATATGGGTGGGCGTGAGAGCACACGCATATGGGTGGGCGTGAGAGCACACGCATATGGGTGGGCGTGAGAGCACACAAGTGCGACGCACATGATGGCTGTGCCTCGCCCGGGCTCCGGCAGACAGTATCGCTCGCGGCGCGCTCCGACGGAGAGTCAAGCTGCGCCGCAACCGCCGCCGCTGGCGGCGCTCGGCTGCGCTTGTGAGGCGTCGCTGCCTCTGCGGCTGCCGCCGGAGCGCCGGCGCGGGTGGCGGCAGCAGCGTCGCGGTCGGCGAGCGCGGCGGCTAGGGTCCGGTGCGTCGTCCTGCTGTCCAGGGTTCCAACGCGCACGAGGCGCTCCGGCTGCGTTTCAAGGGCGGCCGCAAGGCACGACCGAAAGTGGCCCACGGTTGGCAGCTGCACCTCCCGGATCGCCTCCCTGCACAGCACACCCCAGCGTACCCTACAACCCACCCCGATGTTGTTCACACTATGATGTTGTTCACAGTCATCATAGCACTGAGCACCATAATGTAGTACATCCGACCGCTCCCGCATGCCACGGCACGCTGACGTGAAGGCTGAGTGTCGCGCACAGACTGACACTCAGGGTGTGACAATAAAAGGGGGTAGGCAACTCTCTCTGAGCGTTCTCTGAGCAAGTCTCTGAGCCTTTCACTGAGCAAATCGCTAAGCAGTTCTCTGAATAACCCTCTATGCAATTCTCATCGTGACACGCCGCCAGCTGACAGAACTCGCGAGGACAACCCTGTATGACTGCGTTGTGTACGCTGTGTGTCGTGACTCCCGCGCTCCAGAGCATGCCGCGGAGCACACCACTGCGTTGTGTACGCTGTGTGTCGTGACTCCCGCGCTCCAGAGCATGTCGCGGAGCACACCGGCCTTCAGTTGTCAATCATGCACATGCCGCGAGGTGTCGCGAGAAACCACAGGCAAAGTATCCACCCTCAAGTACAAATCCGGCGTATGGATGCGTCTGCCAGAACGTATACAGCATGCCCCGCGCACCGAGCCGCTTCGCTCGCTCGTTCGGGTGTTGCAAATGCATGAGCCTGTCGCGCATGCGGGTGGCCAACATCATGGGCTGCATGCCATGTGGATGCCATGCTACAGAGCCGATTTCCGTGAGCAGCTCAACTTTCAAAGAATCGTGGGGCTACACAACTCCATCCCGTGCTGCACGGGTTCCCTGTGGTTTCAGCTGTTTGCAGCCACTGTTCACTGCCACTGGTTGCACATTTTGCACCCAGGTGCAGCACAGCACGGTGCACAGCGGGGCAGCACAGCACAGAAGAGGCCTGCTGTGCCTGCGCCAGAGACATACCCATCCAAGCAGAGACCGCGCTGCCTGCTGTGAAAGGGGTGCATCCCCGGCACAAGCACAGAGCCACTGCCATACACCCGCACGGCCTCCAGCATCCTGACTTCCAATGCAAGGTGAAACGTGCCAGCGCGATTCCGCCCTGCTCGGCATGAGCGCAGCCAGCCGCATGCATGGACACGAGCAACAAGTGTGGTCTGCACCGGTGTGCGCAATAGTGCGGGTGCTGCGATCGCTCGTAGCTCCTGTGGGGGACGCACGACAGACTTTGGGTGGCAGTCGGCAGCCGCGTCCTGCGGACTGTGCCGACTGTGTGGATTGCAGTCGCGCAGTCATGCAGCAGCTCATGCTGTACTTGTTGTGATGCAGACATGCAGCACAAAGCACACATCTTCACAGCACACATCTGCGCAATTGAGCGTTGACACTGCAGTGCACTGCCTCATTTGGGACCTCTTTGAGGCCGCATGTGGCCACGGGCACAGCATGCGGCGATCGTTCGCGCTGTGAAATGCTCACTGCGCTTCGCGTGCGGTTCATAACACGGCCTCGTGGCCACCGTAGCACGCACAGCGCGCGCCTATACAGCACGCAGCGTGCCTGCTGCAGTTGAGAGCTAGATACCGGCACAGCGTCAGGCGCTATTGTGATTGGAGGTCGACGGCACATCGTGCTGCCATGTCCGTTTGGCCCACACTGTTGGCCCTCGCGAAACTGATACCGAACTAACTACACCACATGCTGCACCAAGGAGCAACGGCAGCACAGCCTGCTCTTGATGGATGCGACCAGTCAGACACAATTGCTGTCACAGGGATGGACGCTGAATCATGTTGCGAACAAACGCCGCAAGCAAACTCGGTGTTGTGTGCTGCGTGCTGTGTGCTGAGTCGGCCCGTGCGCAACAAGGGGGGGGGGGGGGGGGGGGGAAGCACACGTGCAGTCGACCGGCACAAGCACAGCAGGCAGCGTGCCGGGCTCGCCGCTGCCGTCAGCGGCAGGGGTCGGCCGGCCGGAGTGCTCTATCACGACGCGCAGAGCGTCGGCGGCACTGCCGTGGCCGCCCTCCACGAAGCCGGGGTTCAGGCGGCGCGCAAAGTCGACGGCGTCGGCGGTGTGGAGGCGCAGGGAGAGGCCGCAAGGAGACAGCGTGACACCGGCTGGCGGCGGCCGGGACTGCAGCTCCTTGGCGAGGGCCGCCACCTGCTCGTACTGCGTCGGGCCCAGCTTCTTGCAGTACTTCGCCACCTGCATGCATGCATGCATGAATGAATGAAATCGTTGCGCGACCACGAGCCCGCGCGAAGCGAGGCATTAGGTAACATGAGCATGCGACATCGAGGGCTGCGTGATGCATGCATGCAGTAGATCGCGGCTGCATGTGCTGCACACATTTGCCGGTGCTGCACACTACACTGTCGTGACAGAGCATTGATAAATGGAGGCAGGCTGAGCATGCAAGGAGGTGTGCTGGTATCCGGGGATGCTGTGTGGGCATTGTGCGCAACACTCTGCCGTCCCGGGCGTGCGTGGCGGCTGCACTGGCAAGTGGCTTCGGGGCGCATGCGCAGATTTCTGGACGAGGGTAGCATGGCCACACAGCAGAGGGAACGGTGGCCTGCTTGCGTTCATGTCCAACAAGGGTGCAGCAGCTGCAAGCAGGACAAAGTTCACAAGCTTCTGCTGATCTGGTCACCCTCATCAGGCCTCAACTTGTGATTGCCATGCAGCCCGCTCTCTGGCAGGAGTAGCCTGATGCAACCGCATCACAGCTACAAACAGGATATGCAGCACTATGTCAGGGAACTACAAGGGACAGCATTCATGGGCAGGGACTCAAGCTACGCAGGGGGGGCATACAAATGCGTTACCAAGCAGTGGTGCTATGGGAATCCACCCTTGGAAGTGCTCCTGTGCCATGATCACATGGCTGCGGATGTCTGCCAGCTTCGATACTTTTTCGGTTAGAAGGGCGGACTCGAACACCGACCAGGCCGTCTGCAGCAGGTGGCCAAGTCACGATGCTGTTCGCTGCTGGTGCTGCTAGACCTGGACAGTCCGGAGACAATGCATGCAGGCAGGCTCAGAGCAACCCGCAAGTCAGAAACTCAGCTCTAATGGTGCATGGCGTTTATATGGCTGGATTGCATGGACCAGGGGCTGCATCGCGGGTCCAGCTCGCGCGGAGCGACATCGTCACGCTACAGGAAGCGTTTGGGGAGGCGAGCTGGACCTGTTGGCTGGACATAACCTTCGTGTAGGCCTCAGTCTGGCACAGGAAGTCATGCGCTGCGATCATCGCCGCTGCCTTGGCGGCTTTCTTGTTGCGCTCGGTCTTGGTGAACACTGTTTCGGGGAAGGCATGACCGTCCACCTCATGCGCAAAGAGGGTCACAGTGCACGTACACGAAGGCGTAGCCCCCTCTTTTTTGGTAAACGCTACATTGGGCTGCTTGCACTTTGATCTAGAACAGAACGTGGAGACCTGTTGCGCCATGCTAGGTTGGCTCGACGGAGACGCACTGCGCAGCGTCACGCATCAACTGCGACAGCAAGCTACTCGGCGTCACACACCTGCTTTCCTGAGTTGCGCTAAACATCTCTGCTGTTGTGATTTGGCATGGCAGAGCAGGAGCAATTGAATGCGTGTCATCGTTTCGAACGACAAAGCACATGACCCATGCATTGCGCCCGCTGGCATCACACAGCCAGCGTCGTGCCCCCGCCCCCCCCCCCCCCTCCACCCATCTCGCCCTTCGGGCCCCCCCCCCCTCCACCCATCTCGCCCTGCAGCCCCCCCCCCCCCCCCCGCACCCGTCCCTCCTCCTCCCTCCCTCTTCCCTCCTCCCAGCACACGTCCGCCGTTTCTCCTCTGCCCCCCTTCCCGGACACCGCTCGTGCTGTCGGGCTGACTGTGGCTGCAGCTCCTCGGACCGGTGCCTCGCAGCCTCACAGATGGCCTTAGCGCGCGCCGGCGCGCCCGTGCAGACTGCTAGTGTCGAGTCGGCAACCGCTTGTGGGTCCGGCGCGTGCTGACTGTGTGTTTGGTGTGCGCGTGGGCTACGTGGTACTGCGCGGTGTGCGAGTGTCTGCTTTCAAGCTGGCGCTAGTTCGTTCTGGCATTTGCTCGTGCGGCTCGTGGCCTTGGTGCTTACGGTGGCCGGTTTGTCTGTTTGCTTGTTGCCTGGTCTAGATCTGTTGCCTCGGCGCTGCTGAGTCCTAGATGTATCACTGTGTAACACACAGCCAGCAGAAACCCTTGCCGAATGCCGCATGGGCCTGGCTCAGCGGCATGACACCATCCCCGTGGACAATGTGGTGCCCGGGCATGCCCCTGCCCTGTGGGGACCTTCCCGCAACCAGCACACTGTGGCACGTACGACTTCTAGTAGTTTCCACAGCAGCGTACTGATACTCTGGCCATTCTTAAATCTGTAAACACCATGCGCTAGCCCTGCGGATTCATGCCCAGATTGCTCGTGACCCCCTCTTGCTTGACTTGAAGTGTGAATGCCAACAAGCGCGGCACATGCACGCGGCAGCCCCATCGGCGGGCCTCCTCAAATGCAGGGCTTCTGTGGGCTTCTGCAGTGGAGGGCAGCCACCAACTGAACGCACTGGAGCAGGGCTAGCTGCTGCGCGCGTGCTGCCACTCTAAACATTCTTCTTTTTTGCAGAATGACGGGAGCTGCTGGTGGGGACGTCAACTCACGCATGCTATAGCTAAGCAGTTGCGGTTCTGCAGTTCTCATGAAGACATCTGCTGTCATGCCGGCCCACTTGCATGTGGTCGTCCTGGAGAGGCGCTGTACACGTGGGTATAATCAACGTCGACGTGGGTGTAATCAACGTCGAGATCTCTGCAGCTATTGGTATTACACGTCCCACATGTATGATATAGTTCCGGCCAAGGCAGGTGTAAGCGTATCCTGAATTTGCTCCGATGCCCTGTTGTTGGATCCTTTGCGGTCGGTGGCTGTGGGACCCCGCCAAGCTTAAGGCAGCAAGCCGCAGAGCTGTGGATGGAGCTGCCTGGATGCCGCAGGGATCCGCAGGGAGCTGCCGAGTCATGCCACACGGGCTCTTCTGTCAGGATTCCATGCGTTGGTGTGTTACACAGTGATAGATCTAGCACCCAGCAGCGCCGAGGCAACAGACCAGGCTACACGCAAACAGACGGACAGACCACCCTGAATGTCTTACACAGTGATAGATCTAGGACCCAGAAGCGCCGAGGCAACAGACCAGGACCAGGCAACACGCAGACAGACAGGCCACCGAAGAACGAATGCGTTCGAACTAGCGCCGGCACGAAAGCAAACACACACGTGCGCATGCACACACACACACACACACACACACACACACACACACACACACACACACACACACACACACACACACACACACACACACACACACACACACACACACACACACACACACACACACACACAAACAACGCACGAACCGAGCGCAGCACCACGCAGTACCACACAGTCCATGCGCACACCAAACACAGTCAGCACGCTCCGGGCCCACTGCTGGGCGCCGACTGGACACTAGCAGTCTACACGCAGTCTGCGTTGGTGTGACTGCCATGCAGAACTCAGTACTAGCTCGGGCATGCCCCAGTGCCGGAGACTACATACTCAGCACGTAACAGTGTTGTAACGCTCACTTCGACACCGTGCTCACGTGCATCCTGTTCCCGCCGAACATGAATCTCTGAGGAGGTGACAGCAAACCTACCAGAGTCGCACATGCCATACAGTGCGTGGCGGCCCGGCAGGCAGTGATGTCCAGTCATTGCATCTGGTCATTGCATCTGGTCATTGCATCTGGTCATTGCATCTGGTCATTGCATCTGGTCATTGCATCCGGTCAGCAGCCAGTGATGTCCAGTCATTGGCTGGTCAGCAGCGGATGCATTCGAGATTGGATCTGGATGACATGCGGAAATCTGCATGCGGCGTCAGTGCAGTTTGGAGTCGGTGGTCCCCGGCGAGTACATCCTGCTTCCAGTAGCAGTGAGAGGAAGACAGTGCCGATGCCGCTTGTGACCACACATGCAAGCTTGTAGGCTGTGCTTCTAGCCACGCGCCCATTCTGCACGTAGCTACGGCTTCGCACGGCCAGTACGAAATGATGCGTTGCCGCATGCCGGCCAGGACAAGCATCCGCACGTCAGCGAATTGTTGCTCAAACTGTAGGGCGTGGATGGGGCGTCGAGCTGCGTAGAGGTATCTGTTTGGATTAAATCGAGGATCGTGTCTTGCGCGGAGGGGCCTGCAGGCTGTCGCAGAGCTAAACGACCTTGCGCACTAGCGCCGATGACCAGCTAGCAGTCGCGATGAGTCTTTTGCCGAAGGTACGGGCTAGTGGGGCGGGGAAAGGTGCAACGTGCAATCCCGTCCCCAACCGGCGGGCGTGCTTGTGGTCAGCTGTCCTCTCGGCGTCAACAGCGTTGTCAGGCTTGGCTGTGGCTGCACCAGAGATTCAAGAGGGACCTCTCCCTGCAGAGACCAGACCATCTGAGCTCCTACAATTTTCAGACACAATTAGCAAACTCGAGGTACGGCTCGGGCCTCGTGTCTGTCGTGGCGTTTCGTAGCAGCGTCATCGTGTGTGCGGTCTGGTATCAGTACCTGCAGCACTCGAAATGCACGACTCGCGTACAGACAGAAGCATACGAAGCTTATGCTCGGCGAGACTTCAAGAGAGCAGTGGACAAGCTGTCAGAGCTCATTTATCAGCAGCCCCAGAGCGCGCGCTGGAGCGAAATGCGTGCACAAGTCCTCTTGGACAGCAAAAACTTTGCAGCTGCCATAATGGACTACAACGAAGCCATGCAACGTACACCAGGTCTGTTCTAGGACCTCTGCAGCTGTGAATCATGCGCTTCAGGGCCATCCTGCATCAGAATGTGCAGGCAGCACCAGTGTTAATGCACGCCAGCATGGCGCAGGATGAGCTGCTGCTGCACACGCAAACCTCGACAGTGACATGCAGCAAGTCAGACTGTGAATCAGGCGCGGCTACTGGCTGGCAGAGGGCTGGCTCTTGAGGGGGAGGAGTCATTCCAAAAGGCACTCTCTGACTACGAGCACGCGATCTCCCTGGCTGCGTCTGGCGGGTATGCTCGCCCCCAAAGCTGCCACGTCTCTGACGGCCACGTCTCTGACTGCCACGTCTCTGACGTCGCTGCTACCACGTCTGACTTGCCAGCCACCAGCAGGATCTAAATCCAACCAGAGCTGCCCCTGTGCCACGGCCACCATGGTGCAAGCAATGCAGCAGCCTTCCGACAGCATTGCAGCGAGCTGCGATCCTGCTTTGGTGCTGTGGTGACTCGTTGTGTTTGTCCTATGCTGTCATTGAATGCGGCAGTTCCACAGCCACAGGGCGGCTCCTCTCGCTACAACAGCCTCACTGACAAAGCGGGCCTGCTGTCGGACTCATGCTAGCTGGTAGCAGATGGCTTGCTGGGGTAGCTTGCCAGCCCGAGCCGCGTGGCCGCCATGGGGAGTGCATGTCACGTTGCCATGCACACGTCACTGCTCCCCTCCCCGGCCCGCCCCTGCATCCCCACACGCTGCCGCCCCTGCTCATCCCCGCCTCCGCGCATACGGCCACGCTTCCGCCACCTAGTCATCACCCCAGCCAAACCCCAACACCGCTGCCATGCAAGTAATCATACATACGTACATGCTGTGCCCGCTGGGCCTCCCCCAGCTCCACATGGCCACAGCGTGCCCTCCCCGGCAGCACCGTTCTACCCGCAGAGCGCCCATCGTCATGCACCGCTCGCACGCGTAACTCAGCCCCCACCGATACCATGCAGAGAAGCCCCCGACCCGTTTGTCGTCAACAGCATTGGCAATTGCTACGCGTCGCTGCAGCAGTGGCCAGAGGCGCGCGCCGCATACCTCCGCGCCGCCGCCATCCTGCTCGGCGGCAGTGGCTACCGGGACTCCTCCGGCAGCTCGGCGCCACGCGCCTCCGCCGCGGCGTTCGCGCAGTGCAACGCAGCACTAATGCTCGCGCAGATGAATGACCTCCCCGGCGCGACGCGCGAAATGGAGGTCGTGACGCGGCGGCAGCTGGGCCTGGTGGACGCGCGTGCTGCTCTGGCAGCGCTGTACTACGACGCGGGCCGCGTGGAGGACGCAGAAAAGGTGTGGGCGTATGCATGCACCAACATCTCGGTCGGGTGTGTCAAGTACAAGGACGAGGAGTGGCTTGGGAAGGTTCGGCGGTGGCCCCCGGGCATGGTGGCGCGCCTCGGGCGCTTCCTCAAACTCGAGGCACCTGCGGCAGCGCTCATCTGACCCCGGAACGTGTGCACTTCACGATGCCAGATCTTGGTGCCAGTTGCCGGCGATGCTGCGGCCGATGCTCTATTGTGCGCCGCAGCATGCCCCTGCCCGCGCACGGCGCGCATAGCATCAACAGACTGCCGCCAGCTCTACTTCGGCGCAGCCCCCGATGCCACTCACAGCACACGCTGCCAGGCAGCTGCTGCCGCACACTGTCTGTCCACAGCCAGGCCGGTCGTGGCAGCCGCGCCAGACTGCACCGCTCGTGCTACAGAACCCCGCTGCCGCCTCTGCGTTTGTGCAGCCCCTGCGTGTCTGTGGCGGCGCCGTTGCGGCACCGGCGGCGGCGGCGGCAGACTGCTGCGGATGTGATGCAGCCGTGGCATGTGCTGCGTGCTGTGTGCTGTGTGCTGCGGTTGGGTTTCGGTTGGAGCGGCATCTGTTCAGCTGCCTGCCCGGTGCGAGGCGTGGCTGTGCCACCCGTCGAGGGGTTTGCAACCTACGCCACGTGTTTCGGTCTGGCAAGCAGCTGACCAGGTGTTGCGGGACAACGGCGCCGCCAAGGTCGGCTGTTGCGGAGAGCCATGACAGGGCAGCGTGCCACCCAGTGGTTCATGTCCAACCGGCACAGCGTGCTGTGCGCTGCGTGGTGTGTATCTAGTGCATCGAACAACCGGCGGGTGCTAGATGCGTTAGCTGCAGAGGGTTCATGTCGGGGGGTCGCGGGTGGGGCCATGGGGGGAGGGGGCATGCTCATTTGGCTGCGTGCAGTCGAAATCCGGTCCGAGTTGTGAACTGCAGGCTGCGCATGCCCCGTCAGATTGCTCTCTGTATGTGTGCTGCTTGTCAAGCGGGTCAATTGATTACGTGTGCGCAATCATAGCAAGCGGATGTGATGATGGGCTGGATGAATGCAGTAGTGGTCGAGCAGGTGTGTTGTGTGTGTTCACTGCAGGCTAGTGTGAAGGCGGCAAATGCCTCGGGCGTTCCTCTTCATGCAACTTACGCTGTTATGGCATGCTTACGCTGTTCAAGGCACACCTCTTGACCTTTGCTTGTGCACCACAATGGGTGTCGTCTGCGCTAGCGACGCTGGTGGATGCCTGCGCGAACACGGGTGTCGCAGTCGCTACGGATCCGCTGCCATGGCGTTCCATGTGTGTCTGCGAATGGCATGCCCACAGTTTGCAGAACAGCGTGCCTCGTCACTGAGTGATCTGTGCGCTGGCTTCTCGCTGGCTCCTTATCTTGGCCATAGATCTGGCCATGCGTCTGTTGCCATGAACAGCACCTTTGTTCACGACCTGCTTTGCATCACCTCACATGTATGAACGTGCATTCCATGATTGATTCCGCCACTTCGGACTTCCGCTTTGGTGTTGCTTGTTGCGTCCTCGCCAGGCTGCTGCTGGGCGCGCTCGTCTACACCGGTTCGTGCGAATGCTAAGCTCGTAGGCCACCAGTGTTGCATGGAAATCAAATTATCAGCGCAATTCCGCGTTGTCGAGCCGATCGGTGCACACAGATACTGCCCAAACGTGATGACCCAGTTCAGGCCGGTGGCAAGATGTCCAGGCCGGTTCGCCGTTTACCTTGCAAATGCGCCAATGTACTCTGATTGGATTTGCAGAGTCGACTCTGAGCCATGTGACGTAGGTAGCTAGAAATCCGATCCGGCCGTGACTCCGGCCACGTACGTTGATTTGGATGTGCAACTTTGGGGCCAGCGCCAGGCTCTCCCTTCTTGATGTTGGTGACACGAAGAGCGTCAAGGACCTATATCATGGTCATTTGCGCATGAGGTTGGATACGCATCGAGTTGGCTTGGCGGAGCCTTTGCGCTGGAAAGGGATGCGGTAAATGTGCATTGCTTTGACGGCCAATGCGTGATAGCTACGACCGCACAGCAGCTCTGAAATAGCCCCACAGACAGCAGATCAAGCGTGTGAGGGTTGATGTATGGAGCAGATGCTCATCCATGGAGTGCTTCCGCACAAAATTGGCCTGGACTCTGCGTGGAGGCTTCATGACGACGCGGTCGCTACGCGCTGGAGCATGGCGCCATTCACTGAGGCTGCACGGCCCAAAATGTGGCAATGCTGCACCCGTAACAGGCGTCACCCGCTAGCATATACCCATATTCGTTCTTCTGCTCCCTACTCGCCATTGTCAGCGACTTTTAACCGTGCGACACGATCAGGCCAGGAGCTTCAGTTGCCGGCCTAGCACCCCAACACTTCCCAGAGAGCGACGAATTGTTCAGCACAAAAAGGAAATAATGACAGGTATGTCCGCAGCTTTCGCCTGGGTCCTCATGCTGCGATATGGAACCAAGTTTGGTAGGCGAATAGACCATACGTGTTCAGCTGTCAGGCATCGTCGCAAGACCCGCAGCACTGCATTCCAAAGTGTATACTACCTGTGACATATTGCGGTCGTGGCTATGACCAGACCAGTTCCATGGCGGCTTTGCCTTATGGTGACTGGCATGACATGGATCGACGACGACGTGGGTGTTCTGTTTGTGCGTCCACACGACCACGCAGGCTGCTAAGAGCGCGATTGCAAGCTAGATGTAGTAAAATCTGTCCAATTTGTCCACCCCGGGCGCATAGTTGCACGCACACGTGCCGAGCGCTTGTGTGGTTGTACACACCCGCTTGACACGAGCAGCTCTGATACCGCCACATTCTAGTCCTTTCATAATTATCTTTCGATTGTGCCTCTCTGCGCGCCTTTTTCCTTTGCCTGGCACCTTATCCAGCCTGACTGACACGACAGTGCTCGTCGCGCAACAAATGGCGTTCAGGCTCCCAACGCTGAAATGTGTCTAACAGTATACGTTTTTTAAGTGGCATGTCATGGTGGCAGCCTGGTTCGGACTCCTGTCTTGCATGGTTGTGTTGTCATATGCTCGCTCGCAATCTTCACACATGCGACAACGGTCAAACACAGCCTTGCGGCATGTTGCGCTGCGCCTACGCTAGGAGGTGCATTCTGGTAGCGCCTATAGCCTTACATCATGCGGCCTCCGGGAGCCGAAGCTCGAACGACGTAGCGCAACCGGCCCCAACGCTTGCTCGCAGTGGCACCCCTGCGCTCATTACCACCTCCTGATACCTGATATACTGATTTATAGCCCACCTGCGTCAGTTGCAATATAAATTGATCACCTAAGTGGAAAGGCCGCTCCGCAGGCCGACTCGCAACACCGGTGGACACTTCAGTGAGTCAGCGTTCCGCGAGCCGCCTTGCTGACTCCGATCTTCCTGCACATTTATGGCCGCCTCGCTCGAGCGCACCGCGCCGCGCGAATCCGCAACAGCGCACCCCGCGCTCACATGCCCGCTAAAATCAGCCTCAATGGATTACCTAAACCCCCACCTCCCTCCACAGCAGCAGGTGACAACCAGGATCTGACAGCCACATCACACACATAGGTGGCACAGTACATTGATGCTGTGGTGGCCCTGTCCTGTCTTAGTCAGGTTCTCACCTGGCACACGCTTCCGTGATCCAGCTCTGCTGCTGCTGGCAGCCCAGCCCTTCACCATGCCTCACCTCCACGTCTGCTGCCGGTAGATCGCCAAATCAAATGCAAATGCGTCGGAAATCACTCAGCTCATTCACGTCCGTGTCGGCGTATGTTTCACAAAGTCTGGCCGGTACCGGGACTCGTACCGGCAGTCTGGCAGCGCGACCGCCCGGGCCGCTCGGCCTCAACAGCGGCCCCTCCAGAAACGACCCAGAAGCCTTGCAGATAAGTTTGTTTTATTTTTTCACGCAGGTGGCGCGCAAGACAGCGCCTCTGGTGTTGCTATGTGGGTGCCATAGTCGCCGTGCGCTCAGGCCTACATAGCCGTTACTGCATCAAATGGAGCATGCTACATAGCTCTGGACTCACCAAGTTCAGGGCTGTCCAGCCATGCCGTCCGTTTGGCCTGGGATGCTCCCTGCAGACCTGCTCTTCTGCTCTTCTGGTCGTCGTTTCGCGTGCATGCATGCAGATGCCTCTCTCTGTGCTCTCTATGCCATGAGCTCGTGTTTCAATACCATCTTACTTCATTTCCTGTGCCATGTTTAGGGATGCATGTTTTCCATGCACCCAGACCGCCCGCACCCGCTCACCCTCCACCGCCGCGTTTGCAGGTTCCAGCCAGAGCACAGAGAGCTGGGCCGCGCTCAACACCCAAGAAGCGCCTGCGCTGGTCACTGCGGCCGCGCGTCTCCTCGCGGAAGAAGCCGAGCAAAAGCGCCGCGGCGGCCGCCCAGCCTCCCCCGCCCCCTCTCCCTCCCCCGACCCTGCCTGGCTACTATCCCAGCAGGAGTATGAAGCCGTGCTCTCCTGTTCTGAAGCCGCGGCTGAGCTCCGCTCTGCCTGCGAGGTCTGGAGCGTTACCCAAGCCGAGGCCGAAGCCGCGCGTGCTGCGTATGCTGCGGCGGAGGCCGAGCAAAGTGCACGCGAGCAGCATGTGGAGGCTGTGGAGCGCCGCGCTGCGGAGCTAGCGTGGCCGCGAAGCCCGGCCAAGTGCCGCCGCAAGGGCCGCCGGTTCGACCCGATCGCGGCTCGGCGCAAACGCGACCAGCTGCTTGCAAAGGCGCGCCGCGCGCGTGCTGCGCTGGACTCCTGCGGCCTCGAGGTCCGCGACCTGCTCATCACGGATGACATCGCCCAGGTGGGCGCGTGGCAGGCAGCACAGGCAGCGTGCCGTGCAAAGCGCGCGTTCCGCGCGACCGTCAGCTCGCTTCGCCCGCGCACGCGCCGCCGCGCTATCGACGTCGGCCTGCTGCAACCCAGCGACATGGAGCTCTGCGCGTAAGCTGTGACGGCATGTGAGTAGCCCCCCCTACCGCCCTGAATCCCCCCTGAGGGTTGGTCGGGGTAAGGGGGCTCGCGCATGGCCTTCACAGCGGCTACAGGCGCGGAATAACGTGGTGGTATGATCGAGCAGCCACCGCTGCTGCAGAGGGGCGCCCGGTTATGGCGCCCCTTGCGAGAGCACCGCGGTAATGTGCGCTGATGCGTGGAGAGATGGCAGTATGTTGCATAGGGCAGGCAAAGTGTTTCAATGTGTGTGTGTGTGTGTGTGTGTGTGTGTGTGTGTGTGTGTGTGTGTGTGTGTGTGTGTGTGTGTGCTTGCGGTAAGCAGGCCCCCCTCCGCCGTCGCACGCCATGGTATGGCGGCGCAGTGTCGCGAGGGTGGTGTTTTCGAGAGCAGAGGCTTCGACTGGGAGCCTGCTGGTGGGTTGTGCTGCGTGCAGTGTGCTGCGATGAGGCAGCAGGATTGCGAGCAGGCTTGCACGGCACAAGAGGAAGGCCTGTTGTTGCTGTGGCAGGCCTGCGAGTGGTACCCTCTGTCCGGGGAGGGGCGCCAATTTCTGTCCGTCTCTCAGTGTGTATCCTCTGTCCAGAGACACCCTGCCTCTCACTTGCGATGTTTTCCACGTTGCAATGTCGTCAGCGCACTGTCGTGCAGCACAGTTCATTTGTGCCGTGTGCAAGGTGACGTGTTCGGCTTTGCTGGTTGGTGCAGTGAATGCAAGACAGTTTCAACCCCGGCCACCGGTGGCACCCCCCGCATCCACAAGATGCTGCAAAGCTCCATCATTCGATCGTGTTGCACCTGATTGTTGGTGGTGAGCATGATGGGTGCGGATGCGTGGTCGTGTTGACAGACTGACAGGAGCACCGGCACACAAATGGATTGGTACGATCGTCCGTGCTGGAGGCACGCGTGTAAGCATTGCCTACCGTGATGATCATCACAGTTGTAGCATATCTCTCTGCCAACTCTAGGGGGACATCTTAACAGATTCGCGAGTTCGGGTGGAGCCTCTGCAACACGTCCGTTGGCACACGACGAGGCACTACGCCTAGCTGGGCAACGGCGCGACGCAGTAGGGGTTGGCGCGACCTTGTATGACTGAAACAAACACATATCACCTGTATACCAAGCTGGGTCGACTATCTGGGCGTCTCCCAGCTTCGTTGCCGATGTCGCCATTGTTGCAGCTGTCGGAATCGAGCGTTGTCGGCATTCGTGCCAGGACTGCCACATCTTGCCCGGATCACTCTGGCCTGAGTGCATTGTGCGGTGGCTGACTGTGAAACGGCAGCCTGGTAGACTCGGCTGAGCTCAGGCATGGCTGGCAGAGGTAGGGCCCCGGCGGTGCCAGGCCGGTGCACATCAAAACGCAAACAACCGGTCTCACGGTCTCAGCAGGCACACTCGCCAAGCGGATCGATCTATACGGAATTATTAATCAGAGCGGCCTGCTGATATCAGAACCGCTCAAGAGTGTTGCCTGGTGGCTGTTGTCGCATGCCTGGAGTGTATTACAGCAATTGGGCTTGGGCATGGATGGTTGGGACTTGCGGCTGCACGTGCAATCGCCAGCAAGTCTATCATCATGTCTCATAGCATCGGTTGTCCCACCTGAATCGCAGCTGCCAGCACTGGTGGCAAGCCATGACACGTTGCCTTGTGGGCACTCACATCACAGCTCATTCCAATCACTCCAAGTACAGCAAACACATCACAAATTCGACCACGTTTGACTCTGGAGCTCTTACAGGGAATCAGGACGGGCATGGGGACAACAACATCGTAATTGAATTGGCAACACCGCCGGAAGGCCCATTGCTACATACTTCTGCTGGCAGGCTCTGCATCTCAACCTCATCCACTACGCAAACCTCTAAACGGAAACCTCTAAACGCACGGAGCTCGCTCCATGCTCGGGCAGCGGGCAACGGCGGTCACCCTTGCTGCTGCCCGTTGCCACCACCACCACCACCACCACCACCACCACCACCACTCCCGCCCGCAGCACCACCGTCACCGCCGTTATCCCCCGCCGGCATATACGACGGAGATGCGGCCGCCGGCGAGTATGGCGCCGACTGCGGCATGGCGGGGGAGTACTGGTACGAGGCCGACGGCGCCTGGCCGGCGGATGCGGAGGTCGGGCCGACATCGGCCGGGGAGTATGCGCCGTAAGTGTGTGGGGAGTAGGTGTTTGAGTGGCCCGCAACTGGCTGGCTCGGGCTGTACTGGCCGGTCTGGGGGCTGTAGGTGGGAGACATCGGAGAGTAGCTGGGCTGCGCACCGGGCGCGGCCGGAGCGGAGGGCGAGTAGGTTGGGCTCTGTGGGCTGTAGTTGGGGGAGGTGGGGCTGTACCTGCACAGCGCGGGGGGCCGGCGTGAGGGGCCTGCGTGAGTGGGCGGGGGGCCTGGGTGGAGCAGCCGCTACGGCCGGTGCTATGCTATCACGCGCCCCTATCCGTGGTGTGGTAGATGCTCGGCTCGGGTTGGCGTGATACCTGATTACCTTTTTCCCTGGGCAAGCACGCACACCAAAAAGCGACACATGACAGAAGGCAGGGCAGGTCAGGACAGGACAGGCTGTGCATGGAAGGTCCAGTACTGCAGGTGGTACGGGGGAAACGAAAAGGCGTGGTGAAGGGGGGTGGCGTGAGGGTGGGGTGAGTTCAGGTGGCGGTTGAGGGGGGTGGGGCAAGCTGAGGCGGCGCACGAGGGTGAGGTTGGGCTGTAGGCCTGCTGCGGGGAGTACTGTGCTGTGCCGGACGCGGGGGACGTCGGGCTGTACCTGCACAGCACACAGCGCGCGTGTCAGCAGTCGAGAACACGGCCCAGCTTCGCGCGCACGCATGCGGGGCGGTGCTGGCCCAGGGCTTCCAGACAGAGGAGCGCTCGTTACAGACTAGGGGCGAGAAAGGCCGGCGCAGGGAGGGCAGCATGCGCAAGGAGATGGCGGGAGGCAGCGCACGAGGGGGATGTTGGGGAGTAGGAGGGCGAGGTTGGGGAGGTGGGGCTGTAGGCGCCGGCCACCGGCGACATTGGAGAGTACGAGGCTGGTGACGTGGGAGAGTACCTGCATGCATTACGTGGATTACGTACACAATCACACAATGTTATATATATATATATATATATCAACACGCTGGCAGTGTCGTTGGTTGGGCCGTTCAACAAGAGAGCAAAGGCTCGCTGGATTGAGAACTCCTTGCGGGAGTTCAGTGCGGCGACAGTGAAAGGAAACGGGTTTGTGATCAGAAAGACCATGTCCAGGGTAGCACGGCTCACGGGTGCGCAGTTCGTGCCAGGACATCGCCTGCCGGCTCGCATCTGCTGGGTAGCATGTGAGTCTAGACTCTAGTTGTACGTTCGCTTGGTGCACTGGATCGGAGCCCCTCGATGTAACGGTATATTACATTATATCGATATTATATTATATTATATATACTATATATATATAATACTGCATGGACCACGTACGCGATCGTCAAGGACGGTCGGCAGTTAGGATGCAAGTCGTTGGGGTGGGCCAGCTGAAGGTGGGTCCGAGGGCGACCGACAAAAGTGGTACACGGACATCGACGCAGGAGCTCAACAGCGAGGGCACCAACAAGTAGGCAGGCAAGCAAGCGGGCAATAGTGTGGCAGGCTGGGGGAGGCTAGATGCGGGTTGGGAAGGTGAGGTGCGGCAGGGCTGGGGACACAAGCTGGTCGCAGGCTCATGGCGGGCGCAGGCTCCATGGGATGTGGGGGGCTGACAGGAGGCTGGTTTTGTGAGCGAGGGACCAGCTTATCCCACAATGATGCAGTGTAGCTGTGCCACAGATCAAGGCCTCAGCGGCGCAGCTGTGCCACAGATCAAGGCCTCAGCGGCGCTGCTGTGATATATCAAGGCCTCAGCGGCGCAGCTGTGCCACAGATCAAGGCCTCAGCGGCGCTGCTGTGATATATCAAGGCCTCAGCGGCGCTGCGGGAGGAAAACACAGAACAAAACAGCACAAACACACAACAGCACAGAACGAAACAAACAGAACACATGCAGTGCAGCTGGGTGGGGAGCAGGGAAGGGCGGGCGCACGCTGGGGAGGTGGGGCTGTACGCTGGGCTGGTTGGGCTCGTGGCGGGACTCGTTGGAGAGTACCTGCAAGCGCATGCAGGGGGTTTTGAGGGGTTGTGGCTGCACGCACATATCGGACAGGCGCTGCGATGGATGCGCAGCGCCCGCCGGCGCGGCGCCCAGCGACGTGGGCGGAACTGTGCGAATTCAGCTGCGGGCATGTTGGGCACGGCCAAGCCGAAATAGCGTGAGCGTGTGTGAGGAACAGGCTGAGTGCACGTCGGTGGAGAGAGGCGCACGCTGGGGAGGTGGGGCTGTAGGCGGGGCTGGTGGGGCTGTAGGCCGGGCTGGTGGGGCTATACGCGGGGCTGGTGGGAGAGTACGCGGGGGAGGTGGGGCTGTAGGCTGGAGACGTGGGGCTGTACGCGGGGCTGGTCGGGGAGTAGCCCGGGGACGTGCCGCCGTTAAGCGCTGGACTGCTCGGGGAGTACCTGCAGTTGACCACTGCAGTTGTTGCGGGTGTGACAGACTGGTACGAACTTTCGTACAGAGTGTTTGATGCAACGCCGTGCTTGCCTGCCTGGCTGCACTACCACCATGTGGAGCATGCTCCTGTAGCGTTTCTGCGTACCATGAGCACGATACGCAACATTACTTCTGACCCGGGACAAGGGCAGCGAAGACCGGTCTCAAGTGTTGTTTACGGGTCTGCTCAAATAAACAGAGCTGTGGGCTGCTGCCGCTGGCAAGGGAAGAGGAGAGGGAGGGGGGCGCACGCTGGGGAGGTGGGGGAGTAGCCCGGAGAGGTGGGGCTGTAGGCGGGGCTGGTGGGGGAGTAGCCTGGGCTGGTTGGGGAGGTGGGACTGCACAGACGGCGGCAGGTGGTTAGGGAGCTGCTGTGGTCAGGGAGCTGCTGTGGTCAGGGAGCTGCTGTGGTCAGGGAGCTACTGTGGTCAGGGAGCTGCTGTGGTCAGGGAGCTGCTGTGGTCAGGGAGCTGCTGTGGTCAGGGAGCTGCTGTGGTCAGGGAGCTGCTGTGGTCAGGGAGCTGCTGTGGTCAGGGAGCTGCTGTGGTCAGGGAGCTGCTGTGGTTGGGCCGCTTGCATTGCATGCTCAGCATGCTCAGCATGCTCAGTTTACGATGAGGCCGCTTGCATGCTCAGTGATGTCGGATGATGACACACATGTGATCCATGTGCGGTGGGAGCAGGGCAACACAGAGGCAACAACAGGTGGCTGCTCTGCGGTGTGTTTCTTTACAATAGTTTAGCGGTGTGGCTGGAAGCAGCGACAAAACTTAGCAGCGGAGTTCAGAGGAGACGGGGCGGGAGGGGCACACCTGTACTGCGGGCTAGTGGGAGAGTACCTGCACCGCAATTCTTATATATATTCAGCTTAGAGCTACAGATGATTTGTACACAGGGTCGGAGCAGATGCGTGCGGGCGGCCACAGCGGCCGGCCGCGTCTGGGCACCTGCTGTGGGCCGTGAGTTGTTCCTGCGGGGCAGGAGTCCGGGACTTCCCAACCATCAAATACGTGCTTGGGACGAAGCAAGCTGTGAGTGTATCTGGAAAGTGAGCCGTGGCGTGTAGCCCGTCCGCGGGGTTGCTGAGTTACGAGGTAGTATGCTGCATGTGCCGACCCCGACCAACATCGCGTAACACTCGCTCAACGAACCTCCAATCCACAGCAAGCAGTGACAGTCAGCAGCAACAGGAGAGGCTCAAGGCACAGCAGGGCCGGCAAGGGCGGAGAGGGGCGTACGCAGGGCTGGTCGGGCTGTACCCGGGGCTCTGCGCAGTGTACCCCGGGCTGGTCGGGCTGTAACCCGGCGATGTCGCGGCGCCAACATACGCAGGGCTGCTCGGCGAGTACCTGCACCCCAGCGCAGCACGTCACGCGCCCCGCGCAGCACGCACAAGGCCGCCCCGGTCAAAACCAGCATGCCCTCGCGGCTGCTGCCGCAGCGTGTGTAAATGCGTGCTGTGCCCGTCAGCCACGCAGCAGGTCTCGCTCGCATGTCCCAGCACAGCACACAGGAGAGGGCGGGGGCGCACGCAGGGCTGCTCGGGCTGTAGAGGCCCGGGGAGGTGGGGCTGTATGAGGGCGAGGTGGGGCTCATGCTGGAGTCGAGCGTCGGCGAGAACATGATGTCGGGGCCGCCAAGAGGGCTCATCTGCGGGCTGAGGAAGTCGCTTGGGGAGGCCTTGAAGTGCATCGGCGTCATTGCGGCCGGACTCACGCCGGCGCCGGACAGCGGGTTGTACGCGCCCGTGCCCATGTTGCCGCCGCCAAACATGTCGGCGCCCATCGTCTCGATTGCGTCGAGCAGCTTCTCGCTGTCGAGCACGAGCGCGAAGGAGCCGGTGCCCAGGGGGCAAACCTGGCCGAGGAGAATGTTTTCGGACACGCCACGCAGCGCGTCGTGCTCGCCGTAGGTGGCGGCGCGGAAGAGCACCTCGACGGTCTCCTCGAAGGAGGACTGCGCGATCGGCGACGAGTCGCGGCGGTTGATGCCGTGCCGCGTGATTGCCATGATCTGGCCGCGCGCCGTCATGATGTCCACCAGCGACGCCATGTGCCTGCACACCCACGCCACGCCTCACGCCCGCCACACAGCAGCGGTGCACCGCCACGGCTCCCCCCCGCCGCGGCACAAGTACGACCAGAATACGCTAGACTCCTTCGCTGTGGCTACAGGGGCACTGCAAAAAACAGACAAACTCGATTTGTATTATGACCAGTCCAGCGACTGGTCGTGACTCCACCAGGGTGGCTACAGGGGCATTCTAATCGCAAATATATATCAAAGAAAAACAAGGTGGCGCCGCACCGGTAGTTGACCTTGGAGCCGTCGAACTCGAGGACCGCACGGAGCTCCTTGAGGACGGAGAGGCGCGCGGCTTCGATGCCGAGGACCTCAAACATCTCGACGACGTGATTGCTGATGGTGCGCGAGGCATCGACGTTGTCCGCCTGCAGCACCTCGGCGAGGTTGATGCCCTCGCTGTCCAGCAGCCACTCCTTCTTGCGCTCGTACCCGACTAAGGCGTCAGCAGCGTTCGGCACGGTCGACTCCTCCTGCCGCATGAACACCTTGCGAACGTTACGAATGCCCTGCAGCGCCACGTTCTCCAGCAGGTGGTGCTCAAACTTGACCATGAACAGGTTCTGCTCCTCCTCGTCTTCGTTCGACTTATCATCTGCACACACACACGTTCCCCCGCTGTCGGCACACGAAGCATAATTAACCATTGCTGGAGCGCATAACAAATCAGCTTCGGCACCCCGACCGAGCGGAGACACGACGGCGTGCGAGAGAGAGAGGTGGCGTTGGCCGCATCAAACAGCCCGCCTCGTGCGGGAAATTGACTTGTTAGTGGCTACAGGGGCGCACAGCACGCACAGCAGCACGCACAGCAGCACGCACAGCAGCACGCACAGCAGCACGCACAGCAGCACGCACAGCAGCACACACAGCAGCACGCACAGCAGCACGCACAGCAGCACGCACAGCAGCACGCACAGCACGTACCTTCGATGAGGCGGATGCGCAGCACGAGCTTGTCGGCGTTGTCCTCGGAGGAGATGACGTGCACGAGGCCGAGGTAGGAGCCGCCGATGCGGCTCGCGACCTCCACGCACTCGAGGCGCTTGTCGAGCATCATCATCTTGTCGAGCTCGATGCGCAGCAGCCACGGCGACTGCAGGTCGGGCTGGAAGTCGCCCTCCGGCACGAGCAGGTACGCCTCGAGCAGCTCCGCGTCCTCCTCGATTACCGTCTCCCGCGGGTCCGGGTCATACCTGCACCACAGCACAGCACGCCTCAGCACACTCCCTCACCACCACCGATGATGCATCGCGAAACCGGCAGACGGCGACTTGCGACGCTTACAGTGCCCGCGTGACAGTCCGCGCCGGCAACACCAACGAACAAAATCACCACAGCACACGCAGCATGCAGCACACAAGGACTGGAACATTTAAGACAGCATGCATTGACCGCGCAAAGTCCGGCCGCTTGCGGACGGAGCAAGCGCAGCACGCACAGCATGCGCAGCGCACCAGATCTCGACGGCGCGTGTGACCGACTCGACCGTCGTGTACTCGATCTTGGTCTGCGTGGCCTTCGCGAGGTCCTGGTCGACGGCGGCGTCGGGGGTGAGGTAGATCGTGAGACTCGGCGTCTTGATGTTCTTCGCGATGTTGATGATCTCGGTGAGGCGCGGCACGCCCAGTGTCACGTTCTTTGCGGCCACGCCGGCGTTGTGGAACGTGTTGAGCGTCATCTGCGTCGTCGGCTCGCCGAGGGACTGCGCGGCCACGGTGCCGACCATCTCCCCCGGCTGCGCGAGCGCGCTGTGGAAGCGGCTCTCCACCTCGCTCAGCAGCCAGTTGAACGACTGCGCCGACAGCTTGTAGTCGCGCAGCACCTGCACAGGCCGCACAGCGCTCACAGCGCTGTGCTCATAGCGCGCGCTCACACCCGCTGCGGCCAGGCCCGGACCCGGCTGTCGGGTCACGCTGGCGCGTGCTGGTTACCGTCAAGCAGCTGCCCACAAAATGCTTGTGCGGGGGTGGATGCTGTGCTGCTGACCGCTGACGCGGCAAGCTGGAAGCACAGCGACAAACCCTAGCCGCACGCACGCATCAACCCCACGCACGCGCGCGCGCATCAGCCGCACGCATCGACCAGCCGCACGCACAGCGGCACACATGCGCGCATCACGCATGGTGAACATCAGTAGCTTGATCCAGACGCACACTAGGTTTCAGAAGCCATGGCTAGCAGGAACGGCCATGCTGCGCGACGCACGCAAACACATCACACCAGGGCGCGCGCACACCTGCTTGCTGGAGAGCGTGCTGCGGATGTGGTTGAAGAGGAGGATGGTGGCGTTGCGCTGCGCCTCCTCGGAGAGGCGGTCCTTGCCGGGCACGACCGTGAGGCGATCCAGCAGGCCCTTGATGCCGGTCACGACCTCCAGGGGCCCGAACGCGGCGTCGCCGCCGGTCGTGCCGAAAAGCGTCTGCGCCTTGACGACCAGGCGCTGGAGGTTGACCGGCAGCTGCACCTCCGTGTCGCCGCCGGGGATGACCTCCTGCCGCAGCACGCGCAGCCCCTCCTGCGCGCGGCGCGAACGATGATAAAGCATGAGGGTGAGGAACGCATGGGTCAACAGCCGAATGTTGGGGGTGCATCCGCAACCCACCCGCCGCGCCGGGGGTCACACCGACCGGGAGTCAGTGCCAGCTGGTTGTGCACAAGCAAGGGTGTGCTGCG
Organism: Ulva mutabilis; assembly: GCA_900538255.1. Taxonomy (NCBI): domain Eukaryota; kingdom Viridiplantae; phylum Chlorophyta; class Ulvophyceae; order Ulvales; family Ulvaceae; genus Ulva; species Ulva mutabilis. Next base: position 59,166 of record UNSF01000061.1, read on the forward strand.
TGCTGTGAGAGAGCCTAGCAAGACCGCCGCGGGTGGGAGGGCAGGCGAGTGCGGGCAGCCCAGTCGGATCGCAACCCGAACGGGCCGCCGGCTGCCAGACGAGGCCCGCGTGCGGCCCTGGCGCGACACACGGTATGCATGGCGACACACAATATGCATCCGCAGGAACACACAGCAGGCTGCGATCGTCCGGGCTGACACCCGTCGCGCCGCACGCATGCACTCACCACTGCAACCAGCTGCTGCGGCCGGCAGGCGGAACGGGAGGCACAGTCCCATCACACCGAGCAGGGGCAGCAGGCCGCACCTTGAGCAATTCAATCTCCTCGAGGTGCGCGTGCTTTGACGCGGCGTCGGTGAGCAGCCGGTCCGCGAGGCCCTTCGGCATCCACGCCGGCGCCTGCGCGCCGACGTCGTACACGAAGCGCTGCGCGAACTGCGCTGGCGTGTCGCGCAGGTGCGTCAGCCGCTGCCGCTCGATCGCCGCGCCGTCCATGCCGTCCTCGCCGTACAGAAACTGCACGACGCTGCCCGTGCAGGAGCGCACGGTGTTGTCATAGTGGATGATGAGGTCCTCGAGCGCCTTCACGAGGCGGCGCTGGATGTAGCCGGAGTTGGCCGTCTTGACGGCCGTGTCGATCAGGCCCTCCCGGCCACCCATCGCATGGAAGAAAAACTCCTGCGGGGACAGGCCCTGCAGGTACGAGTTCTCCACAAAGCCCCTGCATGCATGCGCGCACAGCACGGCCGTCAGGGACTAGTGATGATGCACCCTGAACCAGAACAGCGCGACCGCGAACCACTAACAGTCACGCGGCGGTCACAGCGTGCGCAGCACGACCGCGGTTGTGCAGTGGCTGCTGCGGTCAGACATTCAGAGGCAATGATGCGGCATGACTGTGCAATGACATGTGATTACACAACAGCTTGCCTCGTAGAATGCGGGGAGGGGGGGGGCACCTGCTTTCCGGGCCATAGTTGTCCTTGTTGAAGTGCGGCAGCGTGCGCGCCGTGAAGCCAAAGGGGATGCGCTTGCCCTCGACGTTCTGCTGCGCGCAGCACGCAACCATCTGCGAGATGTTGAGGTTGGAGCCTTTGGAGCCCGCGAGCGACATCATCACGACGTTGTTGGAGTACCGCAGCGACTCGAGCGCCGTCTTGCCGGCCTTCTCGCGCGCCGCGTTCATCGCCGCATTCACCTTGTCCTCAAACGTCTCGTGCATCGTCCTGCACCACACACAACCCTGCGCTGCAACACAGCCAACACCTCGCTGCGTCTACACAGCCTGGGTAATACAGGTCGTATGCAGGTCAGATGCACCATGCTGCGCTGTGCTGTGCTGGGTCTCTGCACGGGCACACGGCTCAGTATGCTAGAACACGCAGGCCACAGGTGGGAGTGCTCGAGCCGCCACAAAACATGACAGATGTAGTGCACACACGCATGCATGCCGGCGCAAATACTGCGCAAATACGGCGAGCGCATGCGGGGGTACACGCACCGACCGGGGCGCTCCTCGAGGGCGCCGCCCTGGTAGGCCTTGATGATCTCCTGCACGGAGCCCTTGGCGTCCTGGATGATGACCGCGATCTTGGCCATCGTGTCGGGGTCGGCGACAGTGTCGCCGATTCCGCAGGAGAAGCCGTGGTGTGCCATCCAGTTGTTCACGACGAACTGCACGACGGAGATGAAGTCGGCGGCGGCCTGAAAGCCCTCCTCGTTGAAGATGATGTGGATGAGGCCGCCGCCGCTGTCGCCGAGGGCCTTCTTGTCCAGCATGCCACACAGCAGCTGGCCCTTGCGGATGAGCACCTGGCAGTCCGTCGGCGACATGCCCGGGTGTGTCGAGTCCTCTGTGTCGAGCTTCCCCGACGCGCTGCCCCGGTAGCTCAGCGTGCTGTCAAACAGCATGCTGAACGCCTGCGCAGCACAGCGACACTTTATCACACCTCTGCTCAATACTGCACAGCACGCAGTGCCGTGCAGGAAATGAAAGTGTGCCGAGGTGGATTGACCTGTGCTGAATCAAGCATCTCACGCAGCACACACCACGCCGTGCTGGGCGCAACGCCGTGAAGATGTATCTCCCCCTGGACACGGCATGTTGTGCGCAGCCATTCAGGGGGCGTGAGGTGCCTCGTGCGCAGCTGTGAGGCAGCCGGCGCATCCGACAGGTGCTACTCAAACAAACAGGGGTGCGGCACGTGCAGCGTGTGGCCGCACCTGCTTGCCGGTCCAGAGGGGTTCTGGCTTGAGGATGGCGGGCGGCGGGATGACGCCGTCCCAGCCGCGGAGCTGCATGCAGATGCTCATGAAGTCGCGGCGCGAGATGAACGTGTCGCGGCGCGTCATGAGCCGTGACGCAAGCAGCGAGTCCTGCACGATCTTCATCACCGGCCGGTTGCTCTGCGGCGACACAATGTTGCGCGACACATGCATGAGCTGCCAGAGCTCCGCGCGCGCCTCATACGACTGCGGCACATGCATGTTCATCTCGTCGCCGTCAAAGTCGGCGTTGTACGGCGGCGTGACGGAGAGGTTGAGACGGAAGGTGGAGTAAGGGAGGATGCGGACGCGGTGCGCCATCATGGACATCTTGTGCAGCGAGGGCGCGCGGTTGAACACGACAAAGTCGCCGTTCTGCAGGTGCCGCTCGACGATGTAGCCCGGCTCCAGCCGCATGTCGACCTTGTTGCGGTTGGAGTGCGAGATCGAGATCGGGTAGCCATCCTCCCGGAATATCTCCTTCGCGCCTGCACACATCAGCGTTCTGTACTCGATGCTGCCTGGGCTGCTGATCACCTGACAGCGAACGCAAGCGACGTTTAGCGCTGCAACTGCTATTGTACAGGCTGTATAATCCCCGATACTTGTCAACTGCTATTGTTCAGCCTGCCGCTAGTAGCCGCGTGCGCTGCCTGGGCCCTGGGCACTGCTGTGCTGTGCTGTGCGCCGCGTGCGCTGCCTGGGCCCTGGGCACTGCTGTGCTGTGCGCCACGTGCGCTGCCTGGGGCCTGGGCACTGATGTGCTGTGCCGCTGTGTGCGCTGCCTGTGCCCTGGGCAATAGGATCGGTTACATTGGCTGCCACATGGATCGCGCCCGCAAAAACGCCGCATCCACAGCGGCGGGGAGCGGGAGAACGTGTCAGACGCGGCCGGCGCCGCTGAGCATGCACAGCTGCAGGCCTGTCGGCCGTGGGCAGCAGGAGGCTGTGCGCCGGGCTAGGACGGCGAGCAGGCGGCGCGTGGGGGGCGGGGGGGGGTGGGGGGGGGGGGGTACCGGTGAGGCCAGGGGGCGGGTGGGGGCCGCGGTCGACGAGCGTCTGCAGCAGGTCGATGTTGTGGGGCGTGACGCGTTCCGGCACGGTGAGGTTTCGCGCGATGCTCCACGGCACGCCGAGCTCATCGATGTCGATGAGCGCGTCGCCGGTGATGACGGAGCGCGCGGAGAAGTCTACGCGCTTGCCCATGAGGTTGCCGCGGATGCGGCCGTGCTTGCCCTTCAGGCGCTGGCTGAACGACTTGACAGGCCGGCTGGAGCGGTTGACGTTGGCGCGGGGGATGCCGGGCTTGCCGTTGTCCATGAGCGTGATGACTGCGTGTTGCAGCAGCTCCACGTACTCCTGCACGGCGCGATGGTGGCAGGGGTGCTGTGTAAATGTAAGTGTAGACATAAAAGGAAGTGTAACTGTGATTGTAAATATTACTTGCCGTAGCCGATCAGGCAATCAATGTCTCCAGCGAACCGGGACCCAGAAGCCGTGTGGCTTGAGACGCAGCGCGGCTGCAGCGGTGCTGTGTGCTGGAAGGGCTGGAGCTGCGGGCGGAGCACGTGCTAGCTGATTTGAGGCACTCAGGTGCGTGAGCGTTGATGACTTAAGTTGCGCCTTTGGTGAGGCTGGCCGCGCTGCCAGCAGCAGGTTCGTGCATGGCGGTGATGGACAGAACCAAGGCCCGGTGAGGAGGTGCTTGATACTGGTATACTAGCACACGTGGGAGGCAAGTCGATGCAGAATACCTATATAATAAATACTAGTATATGATTGGATACATGTATAATAGATACTAGTATAGCACTCGATGTAAAAGTATATCACAGGATGCTAGTGTACAGGTCGCTACAGGTGGGAGGCACATCGATGCAGGTGAGAGCTGTCCATGAGCGTGAGTTGGCATACCATTCTGACAGCCCTGGGCCGCACCAGCAGCGCCCAGCAAGAACCCGTTGCAGCCACACACTACTGTGGCGCCCTGGCAACGGAGCAGTCTGGGATGCAAGCAACCGTGGTCGATGGGCGGATGGCGGCAGAGCAGGGCGGGTGATGGCGGACCTTTAGGACGTGAGCAGGCGATCCTGAGGCCATATGGGCCTTCAACGCCTGGTTGTCTCGGATGATGCTAGCGAGGTGATGAGTCAGATCGTCCTCACATCGCCCTGTGGAGTCCATTTCGACAGCTGGTCTGACGTGTGGTGGCGGAACAGGCATCACGGTCAGCATCATCCAGTCTGGGCGGCAGTACCGCGGGTCAAAGCCGAGGAGTCGGCAGTCCTCGTCACTGATGCCCTTGAGGATGTTGTACACTTGTTCTGCTGTCAGCTCCTGTGCAGCATGGCACCCGGGGGGTCAGGAGTGTGTGCAGCGATGCAGTGAAGGTGTATAGCAGGTGGTCTTCCGACAGCACCTGAGTTCGCTCCATCTTCACAGCGCCCTCCTCCTCTTCCTCCTCTTCATTTTTCTTGGGTGCTCGGAACTCAGCGATGACATTGATGCGCATCTTTGGTTCGAGCTTGTACTTTGGCTGTTTGGTGCCAGAATTGTAGTCGGTCTGCTTGTTGGAGCACGCTTTCATCGCACGCTCCAAACGGGCAGGCCCCATAACTGTTTTGCTCAATATTGACAGCATGGCCGCGTCCTTTGTGTTGCTGGGGTCAAGAAGGAGCTTGGAGCTGTGGTACCCCACGCATCTGAGCACCTTCAGGACGGTCTTATTGAAACCAATATGATACAAAGGAGTGGCTAGTTCTACATGCCCGAAGTACCCGGGACAGCCCTCCTCGCGATCCATCCCGTCTGTGGTGCAGACGGCATGGCGCTCTGAGCTCCCCATCCGGAGATCAGCCAGGCCATCCTTGCGCGGCTCCCCGTTGACGACCGTAACCGGCTCAGTGACGTGCACTACCGAATACTTTTTCTGCAGATGTAGTGATTTAGCTCAAGCGCGCTGGCTGCCGCACCGCATGCGGGAACAGGACGTGAGCTGAGCATGCGAAAGCAACACCATAGCGGAGAGGATGATGAAAATGGTGATTGGTGCGTGATCGTGATTGGTGCGTGATCGTGGACTGGTGGACCGGGCAACCAGGAGCGCGCACAATGTCTTCCGGGTCCCACACGCAGAACTGAATGCCCTTGACGCGCTTCACTGGAGCCCGGGAGGCCTTGAAGGATTGAAGCATCGGCATGGTGCTGAGCTGATTACAGGACTGCTGACAACGCTACGTGAACATCTGGTTACCAGTACCGCATCATTGCAAGCAACCCGCCGATAAAGGCGAATCCGCACTGTCCCTGTAGCCGATGCTTGGCTCACTGTATACACCAGCATGCCTTATTCAACGTTAGCAAACGCCGTGTTTAGGCGTCCTGCGGGCGAGGCGGTTCGCGTTCGTTCGAGTGTGCTTGAAGCCACACATGGCGACAGGAATTCCGCAGTTGCGATCGTGAAGAGCCCGATACACAGCTTCCTGAAAACGCAGATCTCGAGATTGCATGCCAAATCATTGTGCCTGTGCTCGTGAACGTGTCAACCAGGCCATCGCCCATGCTCGGCAGCCTGTGAGGCAATCGTCTCCGCTCCCGTAGAGAGTGCCATAGGAATCTACCTCTGTCGTTGGTTGAACATACAGAACATAAAGGCTTGGTCATGGGTGTCACGTATCCTGCCCCTGCGTACAAAGTCCTCGATTCAGACCCAGGAGTGTTGGAGAGCATACAGAATTTCAGGGCCAGTGATTGGGTCCTCACTGCGGAGGTGACGGCAGCGACGACAATCATGGGATATTTCATGGGAAGGAGCTCCATGATGCATCGGCCAACATCAGTTGCAGCAGGCATCATTGGCCTTGGATTTGGCGTCTGCTACGGGCTGCAGAACAGCATGGGTAGGCAGATGGGTTTGCTAGAGAACGAAGAGGAGGTCATGAAGGCCTCACAGAGTTGATATGTGTCCGCCTGGTCTCTCGACCGGTCGCCATGATGGACTAGTGTGTGCGCTGAGAGAGAGTCTACACAATGTCATACATCAAGTACTTGAGTGCACGTTCTGGTTTGTAAAATTTGTGTGAGTATTTCTCTATGCGGTCTCTGTAAATGGAGCATCACCAGATCATGTGCGGATGCGCATCAAGTCCGTGATGGACAGTGTACTGATGCCACCTGCTTCGCCCAGCGCTCGCCGTACAATGCTTTGCCCAGCGTCCAGCGCAGGTGAGCTTTCATGCCAGTGGACGAAGAATATGACTGTACACACCTACTCATAACTCGTTCGGGCCGGGATGGCCAAGCTTGTGACATCTGGCCACGGTTGCACCCTGGTGACAAATGGCTACAAGACCGTGGCTGAAGTATATGATACAGTGTCCATTCGGCCGGGACAGCAGGCTACAACCAGTCAGTATCGCACTGAAATTGGCGTTGTTTACGTACCCAATGTCGTGATTCCGTGCATACATGTCGCATGCAAGGTCAACTGTTCGCATCCGGCTGATCAATATCGTTCTGTGTACACTGCGAGGACAATGGTGCAAAATCATAGTGCCCACACCACTTGATGGGTAAGCTCAGGCAATGAATGCGTGAGTCGAGACTTTGCACGGGTGCCGAGAACAGGTTGAAGTGGGCCAGCATATACTGCGCTAGCCCCATGCACTTGGTTGTGCTGGCCAATGCATGCAGACCGATGTTGTTCATAGGATTTCGTGCAACGAGGGTGCTGATAGTGTTTCCTACCACTTCTGACCTAATCAGGGCGATGGGCGCGTTGCTGACTCTGTTGTTGAGAACGTACGACCGTTGATTGTTGGGCGGTGATACAGCGCAAGCGATCATGGTTGGAAATGAGGATCAGGTCAAAATCTGCGTCATCGACGTCAGATTAGGAAAACGAGAGGAAAATCCAGAAGAGCAGCTGCTCGGCTCGTGGAGCTATAGACCACAGACAGAGAGCGCAATCATGGACATCGCTCGGCTTGCACGCGGCAGCATAGGATTTTGCTCGCACTTCCAAACTGTACGCTGTCACAACAGTTTCGGATCTGTACTTGCCGATCTCGATATCATGTATTATGACTTTGTGCGAGTGGGGGTGCAGGCCCCAAAGAGTTCTTCAGTCTCATCCGTGACGTTTGATCAACACACCATGGCCATGCTGGAGACGGAGCCGTCCATCCTGTGGATCCTTTATGCTCCAAATTGCTGTCTGACTCTCCCAATGTGCCCTGACCGTGCTACAAGCTGCCTCCGAAGCATTGACAACCTATTCCGGATCATGCATCAGTCCGTGGCAACCATGATCACCAGCCAGGGCTACATCGCAGCTAGAAATGCGCTGAAGAGCTTCCTCTTCAAGTTCATGCCAGGATTTTGCAAGCGCGACGGCTGGTGTACGCTCCACGACATGTACTCTCCAATGTCACCACACAGAGGCCTCCCTTTCATTCCCCTCAAGGACCCATGCTTCCAAGGTGCCCATCCCTGCTTCCCCCGTCCTTCGCGCCAACATCAGGCCCCATGCACGTGACTTCACAGCCCCGAGCACCTGCTGCTTCTGCCATGCAGGCCTGCAGGCATTTATCTCCTCGCTCGCAGCCACGTCCGCCCTGCCCAGCCGGGCAACCCGTGGCTGCATGGCGACATACAAGGAGACGCTCCTACACAGCACCCTCTCCGCCTCTGACACGACCGCGCTGTACCTCTTCCTCTCCCGAAACACCATCCCGGTCATCCGCACGGAGAACAAGACCACCAAGACCCTCCAGAAGCTGTACACAGGTGTCACCGAGTGGAAACGAGACGACGCCAATGTCCTGGATCCGGCCGCGTGGGTGGCGGCAACCACTGCAGAGCACCAGGGCTTTGTGCTGTGTGAAAGTGCAGGCTCCGCGGTGGAGCAGGGGCCTGGGCCGTCCTCTGCAGGCTGCCCCGTGCTGTACCTGGAGGATGGCTCCCCCTGTCGCCTGGTCGTGTGGCAAACGCAGGGCTTCCAGGCGCGCTGCTTCCTCTGCCTTCCCACATCCCTGCCGTCTCAACGGCATGCCGGCGGCGGCCACAATCGGCTTGTATCGCAGCTGCCGAAAGCACCAGCTGCTTGCATATTGCCGTCAGTGAGGCTGCGAAACCAGGTGTTGCAGCAGTCTGTCACGCCTGCCAGATGGCGCTTGTGCCGGGAGCCCGTGTCTCACGGCCATGGCTGCGTTCAGGCCTGGGTTCGGCTGGCCATGTCTCGCTGCGCATGGCGGCAGGGGTCCTGCACGGGTGATCCCAACAGACGCTTGCCCTTCCATCGCTGGAGCCCTGTTTGCAACCACACACCCAATTGCAGCTTGTCCGCACCGTCGCCAGCAACTATCGGTCCCCACCAGCTCACGCTTTGGCATGTTGTTTCGCGCGCACAACACTACAGTCATGCATCTAGATCAGATGGTGGTCGTCATGCACATGCTGCGGGGGCATGCCATGCCATCCCGTGACGCGCGTGACATGCATTGACCGTGCTGTGCTGTGCAGGTCGTGCTGCTCATGGCGGGTGAGCAGCAGATCCACGCTGCGGAGCTGCCGGCTGTCCGGCACCATATGCTGCGTGCTGTGGCCGAGCTCGACCGCTCCCTCGCGCCCGCGCTGCCCTTCCCGCGCTCCGGCTTCATCGGCACGCTGGCCGCGGAGATCCGCATGCATGAGAAGGGCCACGTGCAGGGCCACCGGTACGCGCTGGTCGACGGCGCGACGGCGGCCGCGGCGTGTGCTGGGACGCCGCTGAGCAAGCTGCAAACGGCAACGTCTACGACGTGCCAGGCCGCGCTGGCGCTCGCGTGGCAGGACTGCCAGCGGCAGCTGGTGATTGAGCGGGCGCGGCGGCGGCGCGAGGCGGCAGCGGACAGCGCGCAGCGGGCCTGGCCGAGCGGCAGCGCGGCGGGGGCGGAGGGGGCAGATGCGGCGCCGAGTGGCAGCGCGGCGGAGGGCGCAGATGCATCTCCCAGCGGTGGCGCAACGGGGGGGCCATCGCCGGGCGATGAGTCCACGGAGGGGTCTCAGGGGTGCGGGGAAACGGCGGCAGGGGGGGCGAATGCGGCTGCGGACGCGGCGGGGGGCCAGGCAGCGGACGGCGGTGGGGAGGGGAGGAGTGAGCCGGCGGTGCGAATGGAGGTGTTAGCACAGGCGCCGAATAAAAAGTGGATTGCAGCCAGGTGGGCACTGGGGGGGGAGCTGGTGCACATCGACGACGTTGCGACACGGGACCGGAACTCCCTGGCGAGCGCGGACCGGAACGTTCAGGGCATGCTGTCCACATACTTCCCTGGTGTCATGGGGCTGTGACTGATGTGACTGCCAAGATTGGACATGTGTGAGGAGCTCGTGGCCAGGCGGGTGCGATTGTGCGGTGTGAGAGCCGGGTGCTAAGGACGCTGAGCGGCGGGTGGAGTGCCAGGGACAGGTGTGGCTTGCGAGGATTATTATGAATGGCTGCTGGGCATGGCAGAATGGTGATGACGTAGGCTGTCATCCCGGGTAGGCAGGCGTGATGCATGTGGAATGGCTGGGCTTCTGCGGCCTGCAGTAGAATTTTTCAGTGGGTTGTTGGGCACGGCTGGTCCGTGAGTGCCCACATATGTACCTGCAGCTGAGGCAATCCTGTGCCGTGACGGCATAGATCAGTGTAATTGGTGCACAAGATGTGCATCTCATATGTCCAACATGATTCCAGGCAATGCCTGCATCTTACTAAGCACTTGCAGATGGTGAAATGTTGCCAGGACCAGGGCTGCCCTGTAGTCATCGCTCTGCCGAAGCAAACCTACATCACCAAGAAATCAAAGCAAAATTATAAACCGCATCTGGGCTAGCTTCGCGATGCGATAATATGCGCGAAATGCGCCAAGGCTGCACCATCCCTGTGTCGCGACACATGTCGCGACCATATGTTGCGAAAGTGGCTTGGTGCTGAAGCCGCCATCGCCTGGGCCCCCCTGAAACACTACCAGATGGGTCAATTCATTCGATCTACCAACGACGACTGATTTATAGCATTCCGCAATCACTGCATCTCCCTCTTCTAAACATTTCGTTAGTGCCCGCGTGCTTAAACTCTTTCGAAATGTCCACCGCGGAGCAAGCCTGCACTTACGCTGCGTGCATCCTGCACGATGATGGCGTAGAAGTCACTGCTGACAACATCAAGGCCATCCTTGCGGCCGCAAACGTGACAGTCGACGGCTACTGGCCGATGCTGTTCGCCAAGATCCTCGAGAAGAAGTCGCTCGACGACTTCATCTCCAACATTGGCTCTGCTCCTGCAGCCGGAGCAGCACCTGCTGCAGCTGCAGGTGGTGGTGGTGATGCACCTGCTGCCGAGGAGAAGAAGGTCGAGGAGGAGTCCGAGGACGAGGACATGGGCTTCGACCTGTTCGACTAGATCGCCAGTAGAGCACATGTAACGACTTTACGACGCCATCGAAAATGCAATTAAAACTTCAGACAATGTTTACATCGCGTTTGCTTTGCTGTATGCCGTCAGCGCGGCTTCAGGGCAAGGCAGTTGTTCACCATGTGGCCAGTGCCACGCAGTGCAAGGTCACGTCTTCTGCCATGCTTCCCGGCCATGCTCTGTTACATATTTGACTACGCCAACTGGTATGAGGTGGAAAGCACCGTTTGATGCGCATGCAGCAACACCGCAGCTTGGTCTGCAACAGCTCTGGCCTTCAAAGCACCTATGAACTCGGCCAGAACATGATCTGCCCCCGCCCCCTGTGAAAGCTTCTCCAGCTTTGCAACTGCAAGTGCAAAATCCCGTTCCCGCATCGCGTTGTCCACCACGGCCAGCTGTGCTTCGGGTGTTCTCTCCTGTCCTAGGGATACCGCAGCCCACTCACTCACCTGTAAGCAAAGCTCAACATGTGCAAGAATCCGCAGCTGCTACACTATGCAGTTGCTCCATCGTCTAGTATCGCACCTTGAGCGCCGAGCTGATGGTCGCCAGAGACATAGACACGAATCCAGCATGCTCGCTGTCTGAGATTGCCATATTCACCCGTAGAGCACGCCTGACCTTGCCCCACCGCCGCACAAGTTCTTCCGCGGTGGCAACGCCTTGTGTTGCTGCATGCGCCGGCAAACTATGCACCGCTGCCTGGACAATGCCATCCTTGGAGGTCTGGCGCAGCCGCTCCACGTCAGCATCCACCGCTGCGCCCCTGTCCAGCCGCTTGCACAGATCCAACACAGCCAGCGCCTCAACATTGCGGGCCTCGGCCATGCTCAGCCGTTCTGCAGCACCTTCAAACGCCATGGCGATCGCATTCACCTCTCCCCGCATCTGCAAACAGCGCCCTCGATCATCACCGCCCACATCCCACTGGCACTGCCGTGCTGCCAGGCAAGCATCGACACTGAAGCACTGAATGGTCATGTGTCAAACAACCTGGGTCAACAACACACGCTGAGTTGAGGCACAGCTGCCTGGTGAGCGCGCTGGGCCCAGCGCGCTCACCTGGGCCCAGCGCGCTCACCAGGCAGCGTACGCTCCTCTGACACCATGCAAGTACTAGTGTGCGCAAAGGTACCGCTGCCGTTGCCGCATGACCCCCTGCCACAGCGCAGAGCATGACACGGGGCATGATTCAAGGCCGAACGGGCGTCACCAGGGCACACAACGCCGAGCCGCCCCACGCCGACTACCTCCGGAATTATGCACCGGAGTATGATACGCTGGGACGCGAGACACCACGGCGCCGGTAGACACACCTCATCCACCGCCTTGTGCCGCTGCCCCCGCTCCTTGTTCGCCATCTGCTCAAACTGCACCGCGAGGCTCAGCTCCTGCAGGTGCAGCATCGAGTCCTTGTAGCGCGCCGCCAGCTCCTCCTGTACGGCCAGCGCGCGCTGCGCGCGCTGCACCGCGGCGCGCGCCGCGCCCACGCTGCCCTGCGCTGTTCGCTCGTGCTGCTCCGCCTCCGCGACCGCCCTGCCGAGCTCTGCGCTGTGGTACTGCGCCACCTGCAGAAGCAGCGTCCGCGGAATGAGTGAGCACAGCGCATGCTGTTCACGGCGCGTGCTTTGCACGGCTTTGTCCCCTGTAACCACACAGCCACTCGCGCAGTACGTGCTATGCCGCACCAGTGGCGCTGCTGCTAGAGCGCAGCCTCTGCGAGCACACCATGCAAGGCCATGCCCGCACGGCAGCACAAAACACAGATGAGCACACTCCCGGCTCTGCTTGCGGTACGTGCTGGGTGGTGCAAGCTCGACCGCACTGGCGACGCCTCACCAGCCCAATAGTTGCTCAACTGCAGCCTGACACGCCTGCTGTGCCGGCAGCCACACAGAGCACGGCTATCGCCACCGAGGTTTGCAGGCATCGCCTGCCAGAGTAGAGGGCAAGCATGTTGGCAGAAACAAAAGGCACGCACCTGCTGCAGCACTACCTTGAGGGAATCAACGTCTGCGAGCGCCTGCTTCAGTGCGGTCCGCCTCTCCACATCACTCATGGGCGCGTCGGCGCGCGCCTCCGCGCCGGCGAGCAGCGACGAGGCGGATATGTCCTGCTGTGCGCCCATGAAGCCTGCCGTGCGCAGCACGGGCTCCTCGCGGAGCCGCAAGGCGCGCTTGAGGCCGTCTGGGAGCGGCTGGCGGCTGCTCGGGAGGGAGCCCTGCACCGGAGCTGGCGTGTGCTAGTGGCAGAGAATCAGGTCACGGTGAAACGCAGGGCCACATGCATGCACAACCCATGAGCCACCATCGCCTAGCGACAGAGCCTGGTCTGTGATCTCATGAAGACTGGGATCTGATGCGGCCTGTGATCTAATGAGCATGTACATACCTAGGCGGCCTGCACGGAAGCTGTGTGCGGTTTGGACGACAGCACAGGTCACTCGATCAACGAATCGGACAAAGGCATCAATCAATGACAGCTGCGGGGCTGACCACAACCACAAGTGATCACCCGACATTCTACAGCACAGGCGTTGTACAGAATGCCGTGTGTTCAGGGCAGACGAAGTGGGGAAAACTTGGGTGCCGCCAGCAGTAGAAACACGTTGCTGTTGGACACACTCTGCTGTTGTGTTCACAAAAGGCGGCTGTGGGCGTGTGTTCACAAAGGCGGCATCGGCTGGTCATCTCAGGCGGTCACTACCGTGACACCGGTCTACACCAGTGCCTCAGCACCGGCGTGTCTGAGGCACTGGTACGGAGTCGACCATGAGCCGCTGTGCACGTCGCACGCGAGAGGCGACGAGCACGCAGTGGGACTGCGCAGCAGCGTGCAGCATGCGCCGAGCATGCATGCAGCATGTGGGGGAAAGCGCACCGCTACGGCGGGCTTGGCCGCAAACGCGGGTGCAGACGCGACTGCAGCGTTGGCCTGCTCCACTAGCAGTGACAGCGCATTCAAGGCTGCAACGTGGGGGTCTGATTCCGCGGCCTCCCCGTCCGCCTGCTCTGCTGATGCGTGCATTAAGCTTTCCGCTGATTCGGTGTGCTCCTGGCCCGAGGGCGTGACACCTTGCCCGGAGGTGCCCGCAGGGCTGGCCTGTTCTATGCTGGGGGCAGTAGCTGTGTGGCTTGATAGACCTGATGCATCGGGTGTACGTGGATTCAAAGGACCACTGACTGCAGTCGTGTGATGTTCGGTATCAGAATTGGAGGCACCGCTGGTGGCGAAGCTGTCACGAGGTGCGAGTTCCTCAGTGGAGGTCTGATCGGCTGTACTCCCTGCAGAAGTCACAAACTGAAAGCATTCAGATGGCATCCGAAACGGATGGGTGTTCCAGAGCAGATGCAGATGCGAGGCGAAGTTCAGGCGGACTCGGAGTCCCTGTATCTGCGCGACCTGGAAGCTGACAAAAACAATGGCAAGACCATACCTGCGCTATCCGATCGATCGGGAGAAGCGTTAGGCACCAGGGTAGCGTTTTTATTCATAGAGGCCATTTTGTAGATGTTGTTCATCCCCGTGGCGACCATGTCCCTGGCATCCCTGGCAACGACCTCGGGACTAAGTGGCTCTGACTCTAGTCTGCCATACCGGTATGCACCAGCACCAGCCAGGCCGAGCAATGCTAGCGGGGCCAGAAATCCTGAGAACCATCCTCTGCCGGGCGGAGGCGCGCTCCTCCCGGCGTACACACTACCATCCGCGCGCCAATAGCGTATGGGATGCGATACGTCCCAGTGCCGCTCCGCCGCAGCAGCGAACCGCCTCGACAAGCTGCCAGTCGCCGTATCAGCATAAAGGGTACCCACTGAGCTAGTCACGTGGATGAGATCGCGGTGTCTACCTCTCATGCTGTCTAGGACATGCCCGATCCGACCCTCACGCCCTGTTGCGACCCCGAATTGCCTGTCGAGAGATCACAGCGGACGTAAGCAATGCGTCCATTGAAATTGTAACAGTTGGTGGTGGTGCAGGTGATGCGCAGGCACTGGGCGCTGCAGCTGCCTAGGCTCGTCTGGCCCCAGCCAGGTGGGGAGCACACACCAGTAGCCACTTGTGCAATCATCATCAGCATGCAAGTGAAGCATAAAAATAAATTATAAAAATGAATCGGGCATCACGCCAAACCCAAACGGGCATCGGCAACAGCACCCCTGCGAACAGGGGCGGGGAAATGACGCTGGATGTACGTGGGCATCAGGCACAGCGCCCCTCTGTGGAGCGGTGAAGGGCGTGTGGACTCGGAGCATCCGGGGAACAGGAACGGGATCCGGGGATGGTCCGCGTGAGAAACGGTACCAAGGTATGCTCCACAAGGTGGTAGAACACCGAGGCAGGCAAGCATGGCAATGCATCAGACACAGAATCACGGATGAATGCAATTCGGCGGTGGTCCACGTTGAAACCTTGGATCGCCCTCTGTGATCAGAAGAACTGGCGATGCGATGCTGCATCCACGCATCACCATGCAGTTCACCACACATACACAGCCGTTCTAGCATTTGCTCGTGCGGAGAGTGGCCTTGGGGCTTGTGATGGTTTGTCTACTTGCCTGTTGACTGTTCTGTTGCCTCGGCGCTGCTGAGTCCTGGATCTACCACAGTGTAACACATACACAGCCATGTCACGATGCCAGATCTAGAGGATGTTTGCACTGCACCGCATAGCGCTGGATACCCGTGCGGGATGCTGTCATGTGTTTTATCAGGTCACTTTGCGCTTACAAGGTCATGACCTTGGCCAGACCATGGCCTTGGGAGACTGGCTCCCATTGCCGGCTGTGTCGCCATGGCAGCTGTGAGCTCCCTCCGCCTACGCAGAGCTGATGTTCTCCTAGGAGTCCACGGGCTCCCTATGCTTCCAAAGGGTTCCAGATGAAGTACACCAGGCCCCTGGCAAGTACGCCAGTGATATCCGGCACTCCATATGCTTCCAAACGGTTCCAGATGAAGTACACCAGGCCCCTGGCAAGTACGCCAGTGATATCCGGCACTCCATATGCTTCCAAAGGGTTCCAGATGAAGTACACCAGGCCCCTGGCAAGTACGCCAGTGATATCCGGCACTCCCTATGCTACCGGCATTGGTTTTTGGTGCACCGTGCAAAGCATCAGTGGTCCCCCAATTACCACATCTCTCAACTAGCAAACTAAAAACCATTACACACATCTCTCGCATCAGCCGCACGGCCGCACCGTCTGTGGCCGCTACGCCAGGCGGGGATGTCGAATCGCAGAGTCTGCTCTACGTATAGATATAATCGGTTGCAGGCATCAGTGCGGGCGCAGCCCTGTTGGTGTTGCAGGTTCAAGTGTGACACCTTACGTGTGAGGGGAGCCGGAACTGTGGTGCTGGGGTGAGCACAGTGCACAGCCGGCATCTTGATTCAGTTGGTACCTATATGGCGGTACATATATGGCGGTCAGGCGTTTATCCGACATATGGCGCTGAACCTGCATTTACAATTAATCGGCACAAATGATTCTGCCCCCCCTGTAACGGCACAGACTTGCCTGTGACAGCAGCAGAGGCAGCATGCAGTTTGACAAGATTGCTGTGCTCAAAACTCAGATCATGCACGTGCTCAGCAGGCCCGCTGACCAGTGGAGCTTGTAAAGCACCCAAATGCAGGGCAACGTATGGGAGATGTCATACACGTGCACAGCGAAAATGGAAAACCTCACCACTCCACCTGGCATTCTGTCAGTGTGAGTGGGCACATTGCAGATGATTTTCAGCTCGTGTACGGCTTTTGCCATGGTTCCTGAGTTTCGGTTTTGCCTGCCTACTTGCTCTGCCACGTTATGATGTATACCTGTGTAACGTTGCTCTTGTCATGTGAGTTGGCACCTTGCCCAGGGGCAGCTTCGTGCATGTAGTCCTTGACCCTCGCGCCCCCTTGCACAACATGAACAATATTGGATATCCAAGCTGGCCTGGCGGCATACATCTCCCCCATACATCTCCCCCATACATCTCCCCCATACATCTCCCCGTTGCCCAGTCACACCTGTAGCTGGTAGTGGTGGTGGTGTGTGTTGGTGTGCGCTTGTGGCAGTGCATTGTAGTCGATGGCTTGTTGCGTGCTGCTGCTTAATTAATCTTAATCTTCATCTCAATTAATTAATTCATGAATTAATTGCTGCTGGACGCCTGCTGAGCTTTGATTGCTTGCTTGCTTGTTGTTGCCCTCCCTGTTGGGCTCCTGCGTCAAACTCTGTGTAACACATGTCGCTACCTCTGAGAATCAGAAGGTGAGTAGAAGATTTGGAAGCATTGTGGTATACGTTCTACGGAAGCTATTCAAGTTGCGACATTTGTTTGGGGAGGAATTGGTCCCAGCCGATAGATGTGGCAGTGTCCTGATCGATGGACCGGCGACGTAATCACACACATGTATGTACATATGCCCGTCCAACAATGGCCTAGCCTGCTCACCGGGCCGCATCACATTTGATGGGTAGCATGTGTACTCGAGTCTACTAGCTTAACTAATAGGAGGCACATATGTTCCAGTACATGTTGCAATCAATGCCCGGCACAAATGAGCAGTGGTGATTGGAGAACACAGCATCCTCACTGTTACAAGCATCTGTGGTGGCGCATGTTCCTGTGCACGCTTCTGTAACTGCTATTACAAGCAGCTGAGGCAGTGCGATGTCTGCTCCAACTTCATGCTGGCCTCCAGCCAGTGTGCTGACAGCACACAGCTCATGCATCAGTGCAGGCAAGGCAAGCGTGGCATTGTGTGCTCCAATGTGATGCGGGCCTCCAGCTAGGCCGGGCCTCCAGCTAGGCCGCACATGCATATCCATGGCATATTGGCAGCACACCACTGGCCACATTGTAATCATGCACAGCGCCTGGCCTGCCACAGATGTATCCTGGAATATATGATGCGGTGTGAGATTTAAAATGTAGGCCCGCCTGTTCCTTGACATTTGCCACTTTGTTGACCTCAGCCTCTGCTGTCACGCCTGATGTGATTGCAACTCAGTAACTGTGGCAGAATGTGCACTGTGAGTCTACGATGTTCGCTCGCAGCAACATGCAACGTCACAGCCTGCACTTCGCACACAGCACAATCAATGTCCTAGGTATCAATGCCAACTCACAGCAGTATGCAAACAAAGTCCAAGAGACACGTACCTGCCATTCAGCCAGTCAAACACAACGACTGGTGAACTGGCAGTCAGTCCTATATGTGACAGCGAACTTGCTGATCACCATGCAAATCTATGCATTAACGTCCTACTCCCGCAGTCTCAAGCATGCATTGCTGCACTGCACCTGCGGCCACACCAACGACTAGCTTGCCCTCAGTTGCCTGAAGCCTAGATCTGCCACACACCCCCTCAAGCACTGTCACTTGGTGGTGGCTTCAAATATCCAGCAATCGCATTGGTCAGCATAGGCCCGGACAATGCCTTTGTCAGCATGTCAGCCTTCTGCTCCTCAGTAGACACAAATTCCACCGACACCTCACCACGCAAGTACCTGTTCCTAATGAAATGGTACTGCACATCAATGTGCTTGGACCTGCCAGCTACTCCAGCAGTCCTCTGCTTCATCAGCTGAAGCGCACTCTGGTTGTCACAGTACAATGGCATGCACTGAACCTTACCGTAGACATCACTCAGCAGCTTCCTCACCCACAGTGCTTCCTTCACAGCCATTGCTGCTGAGATGTACTCCGCTTCACTCGTAGACGTCGCCACCACCGTCTGCAGCTTGGATGCCCACAGAATCGGCCCTGCGTTCATCGTCATCAGCATCCCTGAAGTGCTCTTCCGACCATCAAGCTCTCCTACCAGGTCTGCATCTGAGTAGAGCCGCATCACCGCCTCTCGTGGCATGCCCAGCTCCTTGAAGTCCGCCTCAGTGTATGCCCGCACCCCCTGCTCTCCACGTGGAGGACTGTACTGGTACATCAGCCCCCAGTCCCAGGTCCCTCGCACGTATCTAAGCACACGTTTCATTGCCGCGAAATGCACATCTGTGGGGCTCGACATGAATCGACTCAGCACCCCCACAGGATATGCGAGATCTGGCCGTGTGTGAGTGGAGAGGTACAGCAGTGCACCCACCGATTCCGAGTAGCCCGCCTTCCGCTGGTCATCATCCTTCAGTGGCGAGCCAGACGTCTTCCGCAGTCTGTGTCTTTCCTCCATCAGTGTCGCCTTGGGCTTGCAGTCCCACATGCCTGCCTTCTCCAGCATGCGCTTGGCGTACTGCCCCTGACTCAGCATCACCCCCTGGCCCTTGACTTCTGCCACCTCCTGCCCCAGAAAGTAGCTCAGCTCGCCCAGGTCTTTCACTTCAAAGTGCTTGCTGAGGTCCGCGACTGCCTTGTCATCTTCCCCCTCAGCTGCCAGGATGGCAGCATCGTCGACATGGACCAGGAAATACACCCTGTCGCGTCCAGTCCCTCGAATGAACAAGCACGGATCATGCTCTGACTCCGTGTACTTGTCGCTGATCATCGCCTTTGTCAGCTCTTCATTCCAGGCTCGAGAAGCTGCAGCAGCCCAGAGAGCCAGAAGAGGCGCTGCCGGAGACAGAGTACGATGAACTCATCCTGTTTGATGACGAAGCAGGTGATGAGGACGCAGACCACGTGACTCTGGAGGACAGTGATGAGTGGTCACTGAGTGACGTTGATTCAGATGCAGCATGGGACGGCCAGGGTGAGGACCCGGGGGCCGGAGCTGATGCTGAGGGGAACCCTGATGATGGTTCCGGTGACGATGGGCAGGATGAGCCCATGCATGATGATGGAGGCGGAGGGGCCGCTGGGGCAGGTGGCCAGAGGCGCTACCCGGCGCGTGCCAGAAATCCGCCGAATCTGCCGTACCAGGCTCAGCTGTTTGTGGCTGAGGGGGTGCAGACTGCAAGTGATGAAGACCTGCTGGTCGCACCGAAGTCATATCAGGAGGCGATGAAGCGACCAGACAGGGAGGTCTGGGTGACTGCCAAAGATGAAGAGTATGGCTCACTCAGGGGCAAGGGCGTGATCGAGGAATGTGATCTGCCGCCCGGTCAGAAGGCGCTCCCGTCGAAGAGGGTGTGCGATCTGAAGTTTGATGAGAAAGGCAACCTTGTGAGGCACAAGTACCGGCTCGTCGCAATGGGCAACCTTCAGCAGGAGGGGGAGTACGGCGATCTGTTCGCGCCGACGGCCCAGAGCGCAACCTTCAGGCTGATGCTGGCTCTGAAAGCGGCAGATCCCAAGCTGAAGCTGCGGCAGGTGGACGTGAAGACAGCGTTTCTGCATGCGGACCTGAAGGAGGTGGTGTACGTGCGCCCGCCGCCCGAGCTGCGGCAAGGCAAGAAGGTGTGGAGGCTGCGGAAAGCTCTGTATGGGCTGAAGCAGGCGCCGCGAGCCTGGAATGAAGAGCTGACAAAGGCGATGATCAGCGACAAGTACACTGAGATCCATACAGCTTAAGTAGTGTACAATATGTGAAGCTGTAACAGTTGTGTTTGACTGGCTGAATGGCAGGCTGTGACGTTGCATGTTGCTGCGGGCGAACATCGTAGACTCACAGTGCACATTCTGCCACAGGTTACGGGCCCATCACGCTACCACTGCGCCACACCGATGACTAGCTTGCACTCAGTTGCCTGAAGCCTAGATCTGCCACAGTAACAGGCCAAGATTTTCAACTAATTCTGCAACCGAGAGAGACCGTTCGACCATGCGAAGCAGACACATTGCGGCGGGGCTCCAGAAAAGAGTAGAGGCCAAAAGGATCACCAGGTTCGGTCTGCCAGAGCCGGTATGTGCTGTGAGCACTTGGCTGAGTGAATGAGTGCACGTGGAGCAGAGTACTTGTACATCTCATGTGCATGCATCCTGCATCCTGCTGTGGGTGCACTGTGTGTCACAGGACTGTGCAACGACTGGAATAAGACAGTCCTGGCACGCAGCAGTGTGTTTACGTATAAGCCTTTGTCTGCTACAAGCCTTTAAATTTGTCTGTGCACAGTGACTTGTGATGGTGGCAGTGAACGTGAGACAATAGATGCCAATGCATACCAGTGTGTGCACAGTCGCATTTTATTTACTTATTTTGGTGCCTCACTTTGCTTGGCTGCTTATCCATGGTCCTAGGAACCATTCAACCAACCATCCCAAAACCTGTGGGCATGGAGACTGCATGCTTTGTGAATCATCAACCCTCCAGGTATAAACAAACTCAGCAACCCGCGGGTTGGTTCACTGATGTATAGGACCGAGCCAGATGCCGGACCTGCCCCACTACAGGACCTGGCCTGTAGTGTGAGCAGTGTGGGCTGGTGCATGACATGGCAGGCCACAAATTACTCAACAGCCCGCAAATGAACGGGTACTGCCACGGCACGAACACAAGACCAACCCACAACGCGTCAAGCAGTTGCAGATAGCATTGCGTTGCTGACGTCCACAGGGATCTTGTGGAGAGCAAGTGCAGCTCTGCTACACTGGTGCACATGAACCGAGATGCCTGGACGTACGTGCCCGGAATGATTACAGCAAACAAGAAGTAAAAAGACAACATCGAACGTAGCACGGCCTGTCTCGGTAATGGCAGCGCGGTGCAGCTACATTGCAGTCAAGGAAACCAACTTGCATGGGGCAGCATATCTCAAGATGTCGTCTGAGCCGCCGTGCACGTGCATGATATACACGCAATCTGCCTAGACACCGAGTGTCTGCTTGATTGGCGCGTTCGACTTGTGCGCGTTTCGTGCCACATCCAGGTCTGGCCAGATGGTGCGCCGGCCCGAACACGCGCAACCAATGATCGGACACAGCCTGTCCAACAATCATTCAACTCGCGATGGCCGTGATACTCATGCAGCAGCGCCGCCGCAATGCGGTGCGCAAGCACGTTTGTCTTGTCACGTCAATACTGGCTCGAGCTCGATCGAGCTGGTGCGGCATGGACCGGCGCGACGTCGACATACAGGTGCTGTGCAGTCATGGTCTGAGCCTACGCAGCCGCCTTGTGCCTAGGACACGTGACCCAGCTGTAGCACCTGACCGGATCTGGCGAGACCGATCGGCTTGCGCGCAGGTAAGCTTTATACATGCACGCGCGGCGCGGTGTGCAGCTACTTCCTGCATTCGGCACAGTGCATCATGCGAGACTGCGGTTGCACACACGCAGTGGTGCATATCAAAACGGGCGTCCCAAGTCTGCAGCGCCAGCTGATCAGCTACACTGGCCAGTGCGCTTGGCTGGAGCTGTCGACAAGGACTCGCGGATC
The DNA here is from genome assembly GCA_900538255.1 of Ulva mutabilis. Classification (NCBI taxonomy): domain Eukaryota; kingdom Viridiplantae; phylum Chlorophyta; class Ulvophyceae; order Ulvales; family Ulvaceae; genus Ulva; species Ulva mutabilis. Next base: position 81,130 of record UNSF01000061.1, read on the forward strand.
CCAGAATTCGCATCCGACTGGCATCCTGGATGTTTCAGTATCGGCATGATTTACACTCGCGCCGTGTCATTTACGACGCGATGTCAACATAGCTCAACCTGTGACAATGCCTCGTGTGAGCATTCGTAATGTGGTCTTCCCATCTGTCTGTAGCTGCTGCCAGACGTTCCCGACTGGGACGGTGCGACTAGACGGGGATACAGCGACCTCGAACATGATCTGTTACCCTGTATTATCACTACGATAGCATCGTGTTGGGGCAGGCCGTTGCTAACATCTTCGACAGGATCGAGGCACTCGTTCTGAGGGCAACCATGCGACCGCCGTACGTCATCATGGACGTCGTTGCGAAGAAGCGATGTGAGCGTAAATTTTGAGATGTAACTCACTATCCTGGCGCGTGAAAGCTCTATAGTGCTCGCGCAGAAGAGTTTTGTGACGGTGGCAACTTTGAAGGGTGCGCAGCGCAGTTTCATGCATGAAAGCGGTGCAGTTCGACCTAGCATATACGCTCCGTTGCGCTGTTGCCACGCAACGGCCGACGAAAAGGGGAGGGGGTTTTTCTCAACACCGATAATGCATTTCTGGGTCTTGGCGATGCCGCGAAACACTGGCCGCTGTTTGAACAGTCCAGCACTTACCTGTTTGCTCCGATTGCTTCACAGAACTGCACTCTACCTCTTGATACAATCATGTAGAAGTTTATTCTGATCTCAGCATCTCCTCGCAGGATGATCACCGGCAACAACGCTTCGCCAAATCAAGACACGAGGCCCAACAACTTCAATGAATGGGGCAATCCTCTGTTTCGCCCAAATAATGGCGACACACGTGGAAGCGATCCGGGCTACTCAATGGCATACCGGCCAACCTCGGTGCCATTCCGCCACATCGAGGACATTGCGTCTAGGCTTGGAAAGGTGGGACTTCCTGAACCCACTGGCATCTTGCTGAAAGCTATTCCTGTTGTTCATATCTTGTCGCAATCATTCGTCACTTGTGCAAGTGCCCGCACTTGCTGCGAAGTCGATGCAAGCTGTGTTCCTGCGCGCCTCGTCGTCAAGGCGCCAGCAGCGGACTACCACCTAGCAGTCTGTCCATCTCATAGCCATGTTGAGCGCCTCGAGCTTTGGATTCGTGTAGTTTATGTGCACCGTGTACAAGTGTTGTCGCAAGTGTGAACATGTTCACATGGTCAGCACAGCCAAGACCGCCCTGCTCTGACACCGCGATTGACATTTACAGGTAAATGCAACAAAGCGTGGCCACTCGTCTCAGCCAATGGGTAGTCCGCTGCTGCGGACGCCGCTGGAGCACCCCGCAGTCCAGCCAGCAGACTCATCCCTGCCAGCAAGCCCAGACAGCTTACACCGACCACCACACCACCGTGCAGATCCTCCCTCTGCCGCAACGGAGCTGGCTTCTGCGTCTCCTGCACACCCTCCAGGCCAGATTCCCGACATGGCGTCTCCCTTGCGTCACCCTCGCCGGGCAGGCAGGCACACAGACCGGCCATCAGTCCCCGTGATTCGAGCCCGCTCTGCATTTGAGTCCTCTCCGCTGCCACCAGAGTCAGTCGGTCCCATCGACCCGCCCCCAAGGCAACGGCTCTCCATCCGGCAGAGCATCCAGGCCCTCGCAGTGGGCACAGCCAACTCCCTACGGCGGTCTACCCGCCACCAGCACCAGCCAAGCACCTCCCTCAACTTCGAAGACGCAGTCCACGCCACGTGTTTCAACTGCACTGCCAGCAGCTCCAAGAAGCCCGTCATCCCAATCCCCGTCGTGCCCCGCCGGCGGCCCCGCAAGCGCCTCTGGCGGCGGTGTCACACCTGGCGCGCCCTCGAAGGCCTCGAAGAGCCCGTCCGATCCTCATCCATGGGAGCCCTCGCCTCCCCGTCCAGCATGTGCCTGGACGACATGTCCTCCCTCACAAACTGCGTCTCCCGATCCTTCCTGCAGGCGCGATCCCCAGGCCACCCCTTCACGCCTGACGGCAACTCCCGCACGCGGGACCTCCTTCCCGAGACCCCAGGCCACGACGACGCTAAGGGCTCTTGCACGCCCGTCAGTGATCACTCCGCACAGCTCGTTGCCAGCTCCCCCCGGCGCGCGCCCCTCCCGCCGTCGCCGGATCCCCCCCCTCACCGCTCCCCCGACCATGGCCTCCTTCCTCCGCCCCCCAACATCCCGCTGTCCTCGCGGACGCATGGCGCCTATGCTCTGGACAGTTACAGCAGCCAGTCCCGCGACTGCCAGCTGCTGCAGGTCGCGTCGGGCCCCCCGCATTCCGCGGCAACCGAGGCGGCCGCGTCCGGCCGCGACACCAGCACCCCCACGCCACCCGCACCGGACAGCGCGCACGAGCTGTCTCCCCGCGACAGCATGTCTGAACGGCTTGAGCCGGCGGGGTCCGACTCGATCGAGCTTGGCCCCACGGCCACTCTGCAGATGTATGGCTCGGAGCTCTCTGGCGAGCTGCTCGGGGGCGGCAGCTCCCGGCGAGCGGGCGGCAGCGCTCCCGTCGTGCCGCACGGGTACCTGCGGGGGTCGCCCGCTCGCAGCAGCCCCCTCGCCGCCTCCCCGCCGGCCCCTCGCAAGTTCTCGATGGCGCGGCGGCCCTCCCCGGCCGCCATGCGGCGCGCGCGGCTCGCCGCCGACTTTCACGGCCCGCCGCGCGGTGCCCCGCACGAGCGGCACCCGTCTGCGCCGCTCTCGCCCCCGCAGCAGCGGGCTGAAGCGTCGCCGTCCGCCGAGCTGCCCCGGCCCCGCCGCGCACTGTCCCAGGACACGTGGACGCGCGTACATGCGTCCGGTGTGTGGCACGGTCAGACACTCGCAGAGCTCAACAACCTCAAGTCGGAGTGGCAGACCATTAAGCGCTCGCTGAACAACACGCGCACGAGCCCCCACACGTCCGCGTCTCCGGCGTCCCGCCGCTCCACCATTTCCGAGCAGCGGGCGCAGATCCATGATGCAGGTGCCGGCGAAGGCATGCCCGCTGGCGCCGCGTCAACAGTCGGGCGGCACTCCCGGTCTCACAGCCTCGGCGTCGGGGCGCCCTCCCGGCCGCCGCACTTGCCGGCGGCGCCGGTTCGCGGCTCCGACGGACCGCCGCTGCGCCGCGGTTCACAGCGGCGCGCGCGCTCACGCTCGGGGTCTGCAAAAGCGATAGACCCCAAGACCACGCCCTTCTCGCCGTCACCGCCGCTACAGCCGCCCGTGGAGGAGTCTGCTTCACAGGGTGCGTCCTGACACTCCTCACGCAATCGAGCAGTTGTGCATGCATGCAGCGAGAGATTCGTGGGCTCGACATCTTCTCCGATGTGGTGCATGCATGAACGCGAAACGTACACGCTTTGTGCTGCGCCAGGCCCAGCATGACGGCATGTACTGACAGCGTGTGCTGCGCCAGGCCCAGCATGACGGCATGTACTGACAGCGTCTGCTGCGCCAGGCCCAGCATGACGGCATGTACTGACAGCGTGTGCTGCGCCAGGCCCAGCATGACGGCATGTACTGACAGCGTGTGCTGCGCCAGGCCCAGCATGACGGCATGTACTGACAGCGTGTGCTGTGTGCAGCGCAACGGCAGCCGCTCACCAACTCTGCGAGGCTGCACGCGCAGCGCCTGGCTGCGATCCGTGCTGGCCTCCGCAGCTCCCTGCCCGACGCACAGCAGCTGAACGCCGCGGAGGCGGTCCCGCTCTCGCCGGGCGCAGCGCCCGCCCCCGCAGCACAGCGCGACCTCGCCGTTCCTGCCGACCACTCTGCCCCTGACGGGGACATCCGGAGCGCCAACACGGCGGCCCGCCGCATCGGGCGGGACCCCCGGCCGCGGATGGAGCGCACGCCGCATGCCGCCACAGCGCCTGATGCAGCTGCGCTCGCAGCAGAACTCGCAGCGAAACCCGCAGGTGGCGTCTCAGATCAGCCGCCGCAGCCTCGGTCGGAGCAGCCAGCGTCGTCACCGCCAATCAGCCCGTCCAAGATGCAGCAGGCAAGCGTGCCGCCGTGGCAGCAGGCAGCGCGCAAGGCTCTGGAGTCGCGGGAGAGCAGCTCGCTCTCTCTGGCTGGGCCATCGGGCAGCCTGACCCGCATGGGCGGCGGGGCGTCCACGATCGGGCTCCTGGAGAGTCAGCGCCTCAGCACGCAGCGTTCGTGCAGTCCGAAGGTCTCACGTGGGCCGCCGCAGGTGCGCCGGACCGGGCCGTACTCTCACGGCACCGGCCGCCGCGGCGCCAGCAGGGGGAAGCACAGCGGGCCTCGCAGCGTGCCGGCGAGGGTGTCGGCGGTCTGGCGCTAGCGTGCTGGGTGCCGGGCCGGGGTGTGCCCTGGAATGTCGGGGGCCGCCACGGCGTCATGAGATGCCGTGGCAACCGGTGCGTCGCAGTAATGGTGAGCGCGCTGGCGTGTAGTTCTGAAGCTTGGGTATGTGTTTGAAGCTGTGTTTGTTGGTGATGCGACGGTGTCCCGTGTGGGGGTGCCGTGCGGGCGCGCGGACCGCAGGTTCAGCTGTGCTGTGTTTTACTGATGGTGATGCATTGGGTCATTTTCTGTTGCATGAAGGGTGGGACCGGTAGGAGGGGGGGGGGGGGGGGGGTGAGCAGTTGTATGAGGCGCGAGAAGCGCCGCAGCACCAGGTACAAGGCTGAAGAGTAGAGGAGAGTAGCAGGAGAGTGTGGGGCGCAAAAGCCAAGGGATGCAGTTGGCGCATGTGTGAGAGAGCGTAGCCGTACATGGCTATCGTGGGCCCTCGCAGGCCATGCATGGCGGTAGTGTCGTGAGGCCTCATGAGAGGCCTGGCCGGAGAGTGGGGGTGGGTGCTCATTCGAGGGTGCAGGGCACATGTGCGATGCACCAGAACTGCTGTGACGCTGGGCCGTGGCACGCAGCAGAAGCGTTTGGATTCTTGGGTGTCGAGCCTGTGAGGCTCAACACCTTCAATGTTCAGATGTGTTCGTGGGATCTGATCATGTTTATGCAGCGATTGTGAGACCATGCAATGACTGCTCTCCTACAGCTGTATACATGTATATTCAGGCGCTGTTGCTGGATGTACCATGCCGTTCGCTCAGTGCAAGCCTATACCAGGTTTCCATGACGCAATACAATGGAAGCCCGTGAGCAGCTGGCATGCTTCCGTCATCCCCTGCCACATGCTCTATCTGTTTGACTGTGCGTATGAAGCCACCGCATGTGCCCGAGCCAGTGTTCGTCGTGGGGCACGGTCATCTCGAGATACCGAGAGTAGGGGCACAGCCGAATCCGCGATGGGCGCCACCTGGGTGTCAGGTACATAATTGTACAAGGGGTGAGAGCACCCCAATAATCCAGGTATCAGTTGCGACTTGCCATGTCTGCTTTTGTGTGTCAGTTTCAGACTACCATATTTGCCGTACGTACTTATAAGCTTGTTACTTATAAGCTTGTTCTCATGTAACGAGGGACAAGCACTTGTGTAAAACGCATCTATCCCATTTTGTCGCTCAAGTCGAGTCAACATGGCTGTCCGAAGGCCTACACGTAATCAGAAAGCTGTCAAGTATGCTCCGTCTGCTTCGGCGAAAGCGCAGGCTCCAGCTGCGCCCAAGCCTTAAGCTTCCGAGGCAGGTGTGGCAAGCCTTGAGCTTCCGAGGCAGGGGTGGCAAGCCTTAAGCTTCCGAGGCAGGTGTGGCAAGCCTTGAGCTTCCGAGGCAGGGGTGGCAAGCCTTAAGCTTCCGAGGCAGGTGTGGCAAAAGCAGCTGCAAAAACCAAGTTCGCAGCTTCCGGACGCAGCTGCACCTCAATCTAGCACAATCTGTGCTTGCTTGTATCACATATTCTGTGCTTTGCGACAGCGGAATGTGGCCTTAAGCTTGTAATCAGGGACCGCGCGCTCATCGGCCGTTCATCATCACAAACCGATGCGAATCGCCCGAAGGTCCAGCTGCAGTGATCACACCCTCATGATCAGGCCTCCACTTGATCACGGGTCACAGCCCGCACATGGCACATCTCGGGCGTGGTCTGTTGCCTCGGCGCTGCTGAGTCCTAGATCTATCACTGTGTAACACATCTCGGGCGCGGCGCGTGTGGTATGGTTTTCGTCGGAATCTTGCTACCGAAACATATATATAGTGCAAATCCGACGCCCGGCAGAAGGCGTCTGTACCTTCGATTGGACTGCAATAGTTGAATCAGACGGTGCATCCAAAATATATCAACGTTTCCCGAGAGTTTCGCCTTGCTGAAGATCTGTCCAGACAGCCCACACCGCAATTTGACCGGTGGAGTTCGTAGGCGAGATTGAAACGGTTGCGCAGACTCAAAGTATGGCATCTGGCAATTCTGGGAGTAAAATCGCAGTCATTGGCGCTGGATCAGTAGGTGCCGCGGTTTCTTATGCACTTCTTCTTCGCCAGGTGGCATCGGAGCTTCTCATCGTTGACATTGACAGAAAGAGAGCGCAAGGTGAAGTCGACGATCTTAGCGATGGAGCGTTCATTACAAACAGCAATGTTCGTGTTGGAACTTTGCAGGAAGCTGGTCAGTGTGACATTGTCGTAATTACCGCTGGAGCTAAACAGAGAGAAGGTATGTCTCTTGTATGTTGAGGTCCCGGGCCAGCTGCAGATTGACACACAATGGGATGAAAACTTCATTCATGCGATTTTTGTCTCTAGGAGAATCAAGAGTTCAATTGATTGACAGAAACTTCGAAATTCTCAAGTCAGTTGTCGGTGGCATGCGACCATTGAAGCCCTCAACTAAAATTGTGGTGGTCGCCAACCCCGTCGATGTGCTGACTTACTTTGCCCAGAAGTTGGCTGGTCTCCCTGAGTCTCAAGTATTCGGGTCCGGCACCTACCTTGACACTGCTCGCCTACGCAACTCCATCGCGAAGAAGACTGGTGTAGCCGATACAGCCGTCCACGTTTACGTATTGGGTGAGCACGGAGATTCCCAGTTTGTGGCTTGGAGTAGAGCAACTATCGCGGGAACCAACCTGACCGAATTTCCAGAGTTTGCGGATAAGAATGTGCGAAAACAGGTGGCCGAGAAGACCAAGAATCGGGCCTATGAAATCATTCGTAGCAAAGGGGCCACTTACTTCGGGATTGCGGCAGTCGTCAGCTCCATCTGTCAAACCATGTTCTTGGACCAGAAGCATGTCAGGCCTCTCAGCGTGATGTCCTCCGATTTCAAAGTCTATATCGGGCAGCTGGCTGTACTGGGTAGTAAAGGGATTGAACGAATTATTCCAATGCAGCTTGACCCTGAGGAAGACGCTGCAATGAAAGCCAGTGCTAAGCATTTGTGTTCAATTATCCAGAAATATGAACCTAAATTGAGCCAATAGAATTACCCCTGCTCCTGTAACACTGATCATGTCCGCCCACCTGCAACGAGGCACGCCGAGACAGGATTGGTTGTTTTCGATTTTTTCTTCGCCACCACGCATGTCAAAAGGGCTCCATTGACATACCATGCGTGAAGCCTCTTCAGCCTAAGGCTATTTTGGTTACGCTTTAGGATGCTTGTAAGTAGCTGATTGAGGCGGTCGTGTCTCACAAGGCCGCTTTGTTACAGAACCTTGACCAGTACTACCGCCAGGTATCCTTCATCGTTCTCAATAACGAACATCCGGGCACTGCAAGTGCACCGCCAGCCACCTCGGAGCACCGTCAGCATGTCACGTTTACGCGGGACTGCGCGCACGACAATGCACCACGGCCGCGGGGCGATCGTTGGTTGTGCACTGCACAGCCATCACTGCACACGTACAACAAAAGAATACACATAGAATGTCATTCGCCAACTTTGCGAGTATATTGCGCACCTTCGGATGGACGCATCCGCTGTGACCAGGTGTGACGGTACATTGTCGAGCTATGCATCCTCCCGAACATTAGACCGTTCATGAACAACGTCACAGTGGTATCGGTCTAGGGTTCCGATGCGGAGAGACCCACGTTCGATCTCTCTGGGCTGGGATTACGTTAGGAGTGGTCACGCTCACATGATCCTCGTCCACGAATTGGTCACGGTTCTCTCCGCTGCGCCAAATCGAGTTAGCCTCGCAGAAGCTCGAAGCGTACCAGGAGGGGAGCTCTGTGATGATACATAGCTGAGCTATGCATCCGTCCAAACATTAGACCTTTTCGTGAACAACGTCACATCAGGCGTTGTTAGCTACAGGCAACTCCGGCCATCGATAGCGTGCACAGAAAACGTGGGTTGCACCAGAAACAATGCAGTATTGCGTATTTAGAGCGCTTTATGTGGACGTTCGTCGTTTGAACTGGTGCAGATCGGCATGGGACCCGTGTGCTTTCCAACTCCTCGAAGAGCAGCTGGCGCCGAATGTCCCGATCGACCTGGAAGCAGACGTAGAACATTATGTAAGATGGAGCACGTGTGCAAAGCTGAGGCTGCCAAGCGATCATGCTTTTGAGGAGGTCAAGGAGCTATTGAAGGCAGGCGAAGCTGAGCGTTGTAATTGCACACTTGTACCAGGCACAAGGAAGAGGCCGAGCGGATTGCATGACATTTCACTGTGTATCTGGTGACTAGCGGAAGGTAAAAAGCCAGAAGAAATCTGGTGAAGGGCCAGCATATCCTGTTGTCAACAAGGCCAACAAACACCACTCTGGCAACCACTCCGACAACAGTGATATTCAAGGTGACGCCTCAGATGCAATTACGCATATACTCTTGTAGCATGCACCTGCCCTGGACTTGGAGTAGAACACATGGTCTGGCTGCCATGTTCCACATTTGATTTTACTGTCACACAAAGTGGTGACGTGCTGATACGTGCCATTCTTCACTTCTTTGCCTGTTCACTTGTTACCATCAGACCGGCAAAGCTGAGGTGCCAGTGCATGCTGCAGACGTCAACAAGCAGATTATGCAACATCACTTCAACCCGGCATGTGTGAGGAGGACCAGCGTGATTCCATCCAAAATGACACACAAGCTGTCATAGAGGTTGATCTGAAAGCGTGTCATTTGCGCACTCTGCGGCACAAGCACGAAGCACTGACTTGGAGACTCCATTCACAAGACTCACAATCAATGTTGCAGATGGTGCGACACTTCAATTCGGCCAGTCGCCCAGTAGCCATGGGCAATTGTCTGGCCACAGCAGTGTATACACCGTGTGATATGTCTCCCATACAACGCAAATCACCTCACTTTCATGCAGGCTCAAGAGCACGCCAGGAAAGCAGAGGCAGATCAGCGTATGCTGTACGCAAATTTTGAGGAGGCAGTCATGGACGAGCAGCAGAGCGATGGATCAGCTGATGAGCAGAGTTATATCAGAGGTAACCTTGGTTCTTCCAAGCAAGGCGATGATTAAAGCTGCCTGCATGTTTGGCCAAGGCCGGCCATGCTTTATGGCCACCACTCTTGCCATCAACAAATACAAGTTCTCTTTCCTGACCATCCTTGTCATGGACTATGCGTACAAAGGCTTGCCTGTATGTTGGGCGGTGTTTGTTACCAGGCGAGTCAGCTGAGATGAGCACAACAGTCCTCATGGCCTGGAGGGCAGCAGTGGTAAGGGCCAAGCCAGACTTCAAGCCATCCTGCTTCCTGACTGACGAATCAGATGCAGAGCAGAAGGCTGTAGAGTGTCTTCTCCCCTCGTGCTTGGTGAGGATTCCTTATGAAACCATGCGTCATGGCGTCCTGTGTGCAGGGAGTCTTTGTGTGCCCTGTCTTGTTATGCATCTGGCATTTCCTACGTGCTGTAACAAAAAGAGTCTGGCTGAAGTCGAAAAAGAACAGCAACAAAGGTTTTACTTGTGTCACGGACGCATTTAACAGGATTGTGTACATGAAGCTGCCAGGCACAACGATTGAGGAGGCCAGCGCTCACATGCCCGCTAAAATCAGCCTCAATGGATTACCTAAACCCCCACCTCCCTCCACAGCAGCAGGTGACAACCAGGATCTGACAGCCACATCACACACATAGGTGGCACAGTACATTGATGCTGTGGTGGCCCTGTCCTGTCTTAGTCAGGTTCTCACCTGGCACACGCTTCCGTGATCCAGCTCTGCTGCTGCTGGCAGCCCAGCCCTTCACCATGCCTCACCTCCACGTCTGCTGCCGGTAGATCGCCAAATCAAATGCAAATGCGTCGGAAATCACTCAGCTCATTCACGTCCGTGTCGGCGTATGTTTCACAAAGTCTGGCCGGTACCGGGACTCGTACCGGCAGTCTGGCAGCGCGACCGCCCGGGCCGCTCGGCCTCAACAGCGGCCCCTCCAGAAACGACCCAGAAGCCTTGCAGATAAGTTTGTTTTATTTTTTCACGCAGGTGGCGCGCAAGACAGCGCCTCTGGTGTTGCTATGTGGGTGCCATAGTCGCCGTGCGCTCAGGCCTACATAGCCGTTACTGCATCAAATGGAGCATGCTACATAGCTCTGGACTCACCAAGTTCAGGGCTGTCCAGCCATGCCGTCCGTTTGGCCTGGGATGCTCCCTGCAGACCTGCTCTTCTGCAGACCTGCTCTTCTGGTCGTCGTTTCGCGTGCATGCATGCAGATGCCTCTCTCTGTGCTCTCTATGCCATGAGCTCGTGTTTCAATACCATCTTACTTCATTTCCTGTGCCATGTTTAGGGATGCATGTTTTCCATGCACCCAGACCGCCAGGTGTCAAGCAGATCATGCCATGAGTGATGAAAAAGCAGCAACAAATTCTTATTCGCGCTGCCGAGTACTTCGGGTGTTGGCACAAGAATATTGGTGTTACACTGCTGAAGTCCGTACTGGCATTCACATGATAACAGCCTGAAACAGCAACTATAACTCATTTGCAGAGAAGTGGGTCTGCGGAGAAGCCGAACAGATTTGCGATACGCCGAGCGGCATGCGCTTGTGAAGCCAAAACGACAGGAGTCAACTAGCGAGTCAGCGCCTCAGCACGCAGCGTTCGTGCAGTCCGAAGGTCTAATGTGGGCCGCAGGTGCGGCGCACCGGGCCATACTCTGACAGCATTGGCCGCCGTGGCACCAGCAGGGGGAAGTACGACTGCCATGGAAGCAGGGAAGCACGCCTGCCACGGGCCTCGCAGCGTGCCAGCGAGGGTGTCGGCGGCCTGGCGCTAGCGTGCTGGGTGCTGGGCCGTGGTGTGCCCTGGAATGTCGGGGGGGGGGGGGGGGGCACAGCGTCACAGCGTCATGAGATGCGGTGGCAACCGGCACGCCGCAGTGATGGCGAGCGTGCTGGCGTGCCGTTTTGGAGCTTGGGTATGTATTCGAAGAGGTTTGTTGGTGATGCGATGGTGTCCCGTGGTGGGTGTGCCGTCCGGCTGCGCTGTCTTCACTCATGGTGATGCGATGGGTGATTTCTGTTGCGTGAAGGGTTGGGCCGGTAGGAGGGCGGGGGGGGGTGGGGCGCTTGGCGGGGGTGGGCAGTTGTATGAGGCGCGACAAGAGATTCGCAGCACCAGATACAGAACTGAAGAGTAGAGGAGAGCAGGAGGAGAGTGCGGGAGGCAGAAACCGAAACCTGGGGATGCAGTTGGCCCATGTGTCTGCAAGTGTAGCTGTACATGGCCAGCGCAGCCTCGCAGGCCATGCATGGCATGGCGGTAGCGCCGCGAGGGATCTGTACTGGCCGGAGAGTGGGGGTGGGCTCTCAGGCGTGGAGAACAGCGTGTGAGAATGTTTCAAGGGAGCTGTAGCGCAATACAGAAGCTGCTGTGTTTCTGTTTGTGCATGGCACTCGTCCATGGTGGATGTTTATGCATTGCCATGAATCGTGCCTCTGTGTCCTACCACCTTGTGGAGCATACATCTGTAACGTATCTATTGGCTCTCAGGCGCCGGTGTCGGCGGCCGTGGCACGCAGCAGCGTCAGGAGAGCAGAAGCGTTTGGTTTCTCGGGTGTTGAGTCTGCGAGGCCCGTCCCTGTTCAATGTTCGGATAGGTTTGTGGGATCTGCTTATGTTTATTTATGCAGTGATTGTGAGACCTTGCAATACCTGCTCTCCTACAGCTGTAAGCTGGGCTGCTGCTGTCGTGCATGCGTGCGAGTCTAGCCCGCTGTTGCTCGATGTACGATGCCTTTCCCCTTTGGGGCATGAGTGCAAGGCTGTGCCAGTGTGCAGGACGCAATGCACTGGACTTTCCTGAAGCCTGTCAGTATCTGGCATCAGTATGTGGCATGCTTCCGTCATCCCATGCCAATGCCACATGCTCTGTCTGTCTCTTTGACTGAGCGTATGAAGCCAGCGCATGTGCCCGAGCCAGTGGGTGTGCGGCATAGTCATCTCGAGATAACGAGAATCAGTGTGCACAACCTAATCCGCCATGGCCACCTGCATGGGTTGTCAGCTAGATGATTGTACAGGCGGACAGCGCGCCCCGCTTATCCAGGTTTCAGCTGCCAGTTGTCATGTGTATTCTGCTTGTCAGTTTCAACCTGCCATATCTGCTCTAAGTATCGGCGTACAGCGAGGGACAGGCACCTTCGTAGAACGCATCTACCCGTTTTTGTCGCCCAAGCCAAGTCAACATGGCTGTCCGAAGGTCTGCACGTAATAAGAAAGCTGTCAATTATGCTCCGACCGCTCCGGCGAAAGCGCAGGCTTCAGCTGCGCCCAAGCCTTCCAAGGCAGCTGCAGGCGTGGCGAAAACAGCTGCAAAAACCAAGGTACGCAACTTCCGGACGTAGCTGCTCCTCAATCTTCCCCCATCGGTACATGCTTCATATATTCTGTGATGGGAGAATTCGGAGCGTGGCTGTGTAGTCAGGGACAGCGCTCATTACAAATCGCTGGTGTTCTGTGTGAAGTTGCTCTAGGAACTTGCGTGTCCTGGGCGTTGAACAACCCCGTGTAGCAGCGGCTACAGTTGCTTCCATGTCTTGCCGCTGCATGCCGCAGCTCATAAGTGAAATGAGATACCGAGCGGGGCGGATGTCTAGACGTATCGGGTATTTCACGAGCAGCACTGCCCATGGCCAACTGCATCGCGCAGCTGCAGCCTGCACTCTGCGTCAGCCTCACCTGCACTGTATCTCGAGATGTTCACGCCTTTCCCTTCAAACTCCATGCACGCTACCTGCTGTCCAGTCCGCCCGTTGCGCAGCTTCCGCGTTCAGAGGTGCCACTGCAGTGCCACTTCGACAAGCGTGCCCCGCCTGCTGCGCGTGCCGGCAACCCGTGCTGCGCGGCCTCACAGTGTGCACAACCTTGCATCAGTATCGTACATGCACCGAAGCTCTCCGGCGCCGTTCCCCCAGGCCTACTCGCTTCAATAGTGCTATTGCTCAATGGTGTAAGATGAACCGCACGTGTGTCATCCTGGCCGCCTGACGACATTGCCATCCCGGACAAGCGGGTGGTCCAACATACAGCGTCCAACAAGGCGCTGGAAACCTCTGTATTCCGTCGCACTCGTGATCCAAACTGTTGTCACCTCACCTTGACCACACATGTCAGCATGTGTCACGCTGCCTGCATGCAGGCTGCGCAGAAGAACAAGAGCAAACGAGGGCTGTCCGGCCACGTCGCCCCCAAAACGGACCAAGCCCTGGGGCGCGTGGACCCGGCGTCCGGCCTCACCGGCGGCATCCACGTCGACGACGCCGCTGAGGTGTACGACGTGATGCTCAACCTCGTCGACCTCGCAAAGAACCACGATAAGTACTTCATCCTGCAGGTGCGGCCCTCTCTCGAACTCTCTGGTGTTTCTCCTCTCTGGTGCATCTCCTCTCTGGTGCATGCGGGCTAGCCCACTAGCAGGCACACTCAGCCTCGCCCATGTGCACCAACTGGCACAGAGACAAGCAATTCGAGGTGTGGATATTGACACGATCGGACGGCCTTGACCACAGGTGTCGAGCAGTCGTCTCATCGTCGTCACTGTGTATATTTCATTCCCCCCCGCTCATGCGCACCCAACACCGCACCCGACTTGCCGTGCTTGCACCGTCAGTGTGAGCCTCCGGGATCTAGTTGCTGGCAGCTGGTGGGGGGGCACAAGGCATACCTGCCGCATGCCCTGGACGAGGCATACCTGCAGCATTCTGTCGAGGCATGCCTGCCGTAAACTGTTAGCCGATTTGGCAGCAGGCAGGAGGCATGCCCGTTGCCTTCGAGGCCGCCGAGGCTGCCGTTTGGGTTTACTCATGCCCAGCAAAACGGATACAGAGGTGGTGATGCGTGCTGCGTGCTGTGCAGCTGGTGGACTGCGGCGGGGAGTACGCGGTGTTCACGCGCTGGGGCCGCACCGGCACGGCGGGCTCCTGCAAGACCGACAAGTTCGCAGAGCTCAACGCGGCGCTCTCTGAGTTTGCCACCAAGTGCGCCCCCTCCCTGCCTGCCGCTGACGCCGCGCTGTGCTTTGCTGTGCCGGCCACACAAGCAGCCGCGCTGTGCTGGCTCCTCAGTGCTGCTGGATCCGGTTAAATGCATGGATCATCGCGGCCAGTCGGCGGTCTGCGTACACGTGTGCGGTGGCCGCAGCATGCCCACAGCATGACCACACCCACGCTGGCAACTGTGTCGGGGGCAGCTCATGCGCACCGGCAAGTTCAATAGCGTGGTGTGATGGGGGGCGCGTGTTGCAGGTTTGACCAGAAGACGGGCGCTTCCTGGGCGGACCGCGAGCACTATGCCCGAAAGTGCGATTGTCCTACGCCCCCGGATGTGCTGCAGTGGCCTGTGCCGCCTCTGCCGCCCTGCAACTGGCCCTGTCCTGCCACTGCCTCGCACACAGCTCCACCGGTGCAGACGCGCTCCCTCAGACCTCGTGGGGGTGTCGTGTTGCCACGCATGTTGTGTGCGTGTGTGTGTGTGTGTGTGTGTGTGTGTGTGTGTGTGTGTGTGTGTGTGTGTGTGCGAGTAGTAGCGCTTAGTAGCGCTATGGCTCTAGCGTTGCATCCTATGTGCTGCGCTGTGAGGTGTGCTGTGCCCATGCAGGGCGGGCAAGTACCTCTGGGTCCAGAAGGACCACGCGCAGGAGCGCGACATGTGGGCGGAGGCGCCCAAGTGGCAGTACTGGGTGGACGACGGCGTGGACGGCAAGGCTGACGGTGCGCGCGCTGTGCTGTGCTGTGTGTTGTGCCTAAAGGACTCGTGCGCGCACAGCCCACTGCACTCCTCGAGATCTCGTCGCTCTGCGGCCTCGTGCTCCTGGTTGAGGGTCAGGCGCCTACAGTCATCATGGCGCGAGGCTACCGTGGTGATCCACAGCTTGTTCGTCCTGTGCTGGTGATCCTGCAATGTGGGATGCGTCCTCATAGCGCAGTCCTAGTGGCGCAAAAGTGTGGTCACCCAGCAGGCCTGGCGCGAATGCCCAGAGGGCAGGGGGGCTGACCCTGTGTTTGCACTTACTAGTTTAATACTACGCCATATACTTGCAAATCCTGATCGCGATAGTTGTTGTGAAAGGGACTGAACGGGCCGGCGCTAAGCGAGGTGCAGGGTGGTATGACTACACAGAGGAGGGGTCGGACGTGACGGAGCAGCTCTTCCACGAGTGGACCTTCCACGCAGGCCTGCACGAGCGGCTTGTGGCGTCGGGCGTGTGGGAGTACCGCGTGGACCTGCTCGCGATGACGCAGACGAACGCCGCGCACGCCGCGCACAAGACGCGCCACATCCGGCGCTGGACGCCGCAGCTCGGCGCCGACCAGACGCCGCCGGCCGCGATTAAGGAGGAGGCGAAGGAGGAGGAAGAGGAGGATAAGGGTGCGTGTGGGTCGGAACAGCCCAAGAATTCTCGTAGCAGGGCCGGATCTCAATCCGTCCGCATAAGGTCCCCCGTTTCCGTACAAGGTTCAGGCCATTGGATTACCACATGCTGTGTGATGTGTGCGGTGCATGCGTTGGTTTGCAGCGCTCTCAGCATGGCGCAGCGGGGCATGCCGCCGTGTGGCGCATGAGCAGTCGGGTGCAGCAGTAGGGCGTGTTTCACCTTCACCTTCACCTTCACATGTTTCACCTCCGCATGGGTTGCAGTTGTGGCACCCAAGACGCCGAGCCCGCAGAAGCGTAAGCGTGGCACCTGTGCGGCAGCGACGCCCGTAACAACGCCACCCGCGCCAGCGGCCAAAGCGGCGCCGAGGGCAAAGGGACGTGGCAAGGCTGCGGCTGTGAAGGTCGAGGCTACGCCGACCAAGGCGCCGGCCGTGGCGCCGCATGCGGCTGCGTCGCCAGCAAAGACAAAGCACGCTGTGGATCCTGTGTGCCCCGTGCCCGGCGCCACCGTGCACGAGGACTTTTCGGCGATGCTCAACCAGACCAACGTCGGCGCAAACAACAACAAGTTCTACCGCCTGCAGCTGCTGGAGGGTCCGCCCTTGTTCCACATTTCATTTTTGCAATCGGTCTTCATTTCACATGGCTCCAGCATCTACGCGTGCGCAGTCACATGCACGCACGGCGTGGCTGTTTAGGTTGGCGCGGCTGATTCCATCAGCACCGCCTGTTAACAATTGTGGCGGTGCCCAACATGCCTGGACACCGGACTTGCAGTTCAGTGCATTGTCACATGTACCTGCTCAGTACGAGCACGTTCCAAGGCGGCCATGCTGACCATCACGTCTCAGTACATGCCCCTGAAGTCTGCTTGTTTGCTGACGGGCGTGCTGTGTGCTGCGTGCAGCAAATGGGAAGTTCTACGTTTGGACGCGGTGGGGCCGCGTCGGCGAGAACGGCCAGAGCAAGCAGGAGGGCCCGCTCGGCGAGGACAAGGCCGCCAGCTCCTTCCGGGCCAAGTTCCGCAGCAAGACGCTGAACGACTGGGACGAGCGCCACAGCTTCACTCCGGCGCAGGGCAAGTATGACCTCGTGGACGTCGAAGGCGAGGTGCGCTCCTGTGTGCTGCGTGCTGCGCTTGATGGGGACCCACACGCGGTCTGCATGCTGCCCTCGTCCAGACAAGCAACATTACATTGGCGTTAGCCGTGTACAGCTAGCTGGCCTCGTCGACGGCAAGCTGTCAACACTGGATGTGCTAGAACGAAAAGACTCTTTTCAAAAGAGCGCTGTTGCATGTTAGGAAGGTTGAAGGCAGCGCTAGGAGAGGCAGGCAGCGCGGTGACCTGGTGGGAAGTATTTTAGACCTGCTGGAGCACGGCGGGGTGTGGCTGCAGGAGGCAGATGAGCCGTCGCCGGTGGCGACGCCGGCGAAGAAGGTGAAGCGCGAGGCAGTTCCGGCGAGCACGCTGGACGCAGCGACGCAGGAGCTCGTGGCGCTCATCTTCAGCGAGGACATGTTCAACAGCGCGATGGCGGACATGGAGCTCGACACGAAGAAGATGCCCCTCGGCGCGCTCAGCCAGGCGCAGGTGCAGAAGGGCTACGCCGTCCTCGCCGAACTCGAGTGCGCTGCCCTGATCCCAATCGCCTGCACACCCTCTTCCCTCGCCCCCGCACGCAGTGTGTCTGCATGGCGTCCGTGCGCAATTTTAAGATCTCCCGGCTTCGCGAGCTCGCCGCAACGCTCACAGACTTGCTACTTGGTGCGTTTGCGGTTTGCATGGAGTGGTGCCAGAACGTGATTCGAACGACTTCTGCCCGGTGTGTATTGCACCATTGTTGCACCTCCTGCGAATGCGGGTAATCCAAATTTCCAAGCACATAGCAAGCAGTCCGTGGTGCAGAGTCTGAACTTCAGACACCGTGCAGTCTGTTTCCTGCGTTGGCGCTTTGCAGCCATGCATGCTCGCAGCTGGCGCAGCCCCTTGCGCGGCATGAGGGCTGCATGCCTCGCTGACTGCCGCTCTGCTTGGCGAACAGCCGGGTTCCATGAGTTTGTGTATCCCTCTGTGGTCCTGGACTCGTTAACGAATCAAACTTGAGTCGTGGGTGATGCCAGAAAGCAGGGCCGCATGCTCCGCGTCTGCGGAAGGGAGGCAGCGCTCCGGGGTGGTGTGCTGTGTGCTGACAGTGACAGGGCGCCGCGCAGGGACGCCATCAAGGCGAGGTCTCGGCCTGAGATCGAGCGGCTGACCGGGCGCTTCTACACCGTCATCCCACACAGCTTTGGCCGCCAGCGCCCCCCGCTCATCGACACCACCGAGAAGCTCCAGGCCAAGTTTGAGATGTGCGACGTGCTCGCGGACATCGAGACTGCCCAGGCAAGCCCCCCCTCCCACTGCATGTGTTCCGGGATGATGGCGAGATGCCCGCACGTTCATGTGCATGCAGGGCCCCCTAGCGACCCGCACGTGCGGGCAAGTGCCGATGCATTCTGCCCCATCTACACATCAGCCCCCTCTCTGCGGTGGGAATCCAGTGCCATGTACTCCAGGCAGCTCCTACCGTGTGGCCTTGCGCGCAGCACGTGCTGCGTAGCCAAAACTTCAGACACTCTGGGTATCGGTGGCCTATTCGTCGGCGCCTGGTGGTGTGGTGCCGGAGTGGAGGGATGCTAATCGCCTGGGCGCCTGCAGGAGATGCTGAAGGGCGCGGACGAAGGCCCTGCGGCGACGGTCAACCCCCTGGACGAGCAGTATGCCTCCCTGCAGGCCGCGCTGCGCCCGCTGCTCCGCTCCGACAAGAAGTTTGCCGTTCTCGAGCGGTACTGCTCCAACACGCTCGGGCACGGCGGCATCCAGCTTCAGAACGTGTGGAGCGTGGACAGCGAGAAGGACGGCGCCGCCTTTGCACAGCACCGCGACCTGCCGAACCACAAGCTGCTGTGGCACGGCACCAACGTCGCAGTCGTGGCCGCCATCCTCAAGAGTGGCCTCCGCATCATGCCCCACAGCGGTGCGTCCCCCCCCCCCCCCCCCCCCCGGCCTGCCTGCGGCTACAACTGGTTTTGTTACCTGTTTGTCTACCACGAGCCCTTTTTCCTTTGGTTTAGGATTACGCCCTAAGGCGTTTTTTGTTTTTGTTCTCAGACAGGAGAAGCGACAGATGAGGATGGCTCGATCAACACTGGGGAGTGGAGCGCTGAATGCATGGTGCCGGGGCAATCTGCTGTTCGTGGCCGCTGCTGATGTCTGCGTGGCTGACAAACCATTGCATGGTGCCCCTAATCGCTTGCCCCCTGCGCCCTCCGCTGCCTTCTCCCTGTTCAATGCTCAGTCGACTTTGTGTACCTGTTGAGCCCTTACGCCCTGCCCTGCCACAAGGCATACTGCGGCATGCTAATATGTGGTGCACGCTGCGCTGCCCGGAGATCACCGCATGGAGCACAGTGAGACTGTCAGAAGGCTGCAGTGTCGTTCCTGACCACAGCGGGGGTGACTGCGAAGTTGTCTATGGGGTAGTGCGTGACGTTGCGCGTGAGGCCCCGCATGGCGCCTGATGAGCTCGTCGCATGAGGCTGCATGCATTCAGCCGCGTAGGGCGGAATCACACGATCGCACACAACGGCTCAAGGAGCAGAGTGTCATGCTGCGTGCTGTGCAGGGGGCCGCGTCGGCCGCGGCATCTACCTCGCGAGCGAGCACAGCAAGTCTGCGGGGTACGTGCGCCCCGGGCGGCTGGGCCGCTCCGGCAAGCACACCGGCGTCATGTTCCTCGTGCAGGCCGCGCTCGGGGAACCCTGCGAGATCCTGTGTGATGACGGCTCCCTCAAGACCGCCCCCAAAGGTCTGCCGCCCTGCCTCCCAGCCTGGGAGTCCCACGGCGCCCTTGCTGTAAATGTAAATGTAAATTTCGTGCCTTAGCCGATCAGCCCCTGTGCGGAGCGCATTCCTCCCCGAGTGCTGTGATGTAGTGAGCTGGGTTTGGCGCCGCTTTGTCCATCCGGGCGCCCTCCTTGGGTTGATAAGAAATAGTAGCAATACAGCTCGCAGACGGCAGACCGATGGGACGCGCTGACCGGTCACACATAGCGCAAGGGACGTCCCGCATCATCCAGGCCGAGGGGGGGGCTAGCGATGGTGTATCGCGTTTGACATGACGCACCGAGCATGGTTTGTTTTGCGAGTGCGCAGTAAGGAGCATGTGTCGGTGATGTGAGCTGTATACAGCTCTGTAGCGGCGGCGGTGTGTGTGCAGGCTACCACTCGGTGCTGGCAAAGGGCCAGCAGGAGCCCGACCCGAAGAAGGACACCAAGATCAAGATCGAGGGCGTGGACGTGGCGGTGCCGCAGGGCAAGCCCGTGCCGCAGCCAGGCTGCGAGCAGAGCCTGTTCAGCCAGAGCGAGTACCTCGTGTACCAGGAGTCCCAGCAGCGCCTGCGCTACGTCCTCACCTTCACCTGGGGCTACTGAGCTTGACACAACAGCGCTGTACACAAGGCTTTGACGTTGATGGGCTCCAGAAGCCAGGTGACACTTTGGTGGCTGCAAATTGGCTGGCAAGGCTCGTTGACTGAAAGGGAAACATGGCTCGTTGACTGAAAGGGAAACATGCGATCAGCCCACAGGCAAGCTGAGCGTGAGCCTGCTCATTCGGCTTGCTAGAGAAGCTGTGGTGGCAGCTGCATGACAGGATGGCGAGTTGAGGACAGAAGTGAGTGTCAGTGACAGAAAAGAGTGATGGTAGTGGCAGAAGCTGCAGGCCATGGTGGCATGGCAGCCTGTGCGTACGTCCTCTAGCGCCAGGCTCAGGCGGCAGTGTGTCGGCTTTCAAAGAGATGTGCTTCTTTCCAGGCTATTCAGTGCTTGTACACAGTCGTACAGAGAACCGGTGCGTGAACTTGCTCAGGCTTTGTTTGGGCGACGTTACCCGCAAGCTGTGCAGTCCGAACCAATAACTATACGTCGCAACAGCTTCATACTGCAACATGATCGCGAAAAGTCCCTACGTCGGGGGAGGCCGATCTGTGGTCAGGCTCAGAGTGCTACATGTCAACTGCATTTGACTCCCCCACAATACCACGGCGCACACGCACGCCAACGGCGCCTGATCTATTTTGTTGTCAGAGATAGATATCAGTTGAAGAGAACTCCGCGTGCAGGCGCCATCGCCTGAGGTAGGGGTTAGGGATTTGCGACATTGATAGTGCTCATTGCCGCAGCGAAGCCGTGGTGGCGTGTGCGCGCCGGCGTGATTCTAGATGAGGGGTCGGTCGCAATATATCGAGTGCATCCGAACTTTGACAGGTGTCCGGGTCTGTCAGCGACACGTGTCAGCCCAGTGCAGCGCTTTCAGACCCCAGCATGCGCAGCATTCGAATACATCGATCGCAGTATACCAATGGGCTGAGAGGTCGGGGGATGGACAGCCACATTGAGTGCATCAGATCAGCCGAAGGGAAAGGAGAACTCAAATTGCGGGTCGCTCGCGGCTGTGCTGTCAATCCGCTGCGACGGGGTGGCGCGCCATACGGTATCGCTAGTTTTTGAACGCGCAGGATTCGCACCTCCTCGGCCGAGCTGGTGGCATCCCATCATGCGTCAAGCCGTCAAAACTGCCACACGCCTCATTGGCAAGCAACATCGCCTTCTGTATTCTCGATCGGGCGACTCGGGGGGCTTTCTCGTTTCGCAGAGGCTTTGGCTACTCACACCAACTGAGTCTGTGTCGCTCGAACACAGACTCGTGTCCATCTCGTACCGTGAGCGTGACCATGTCGCTGTTCCTGATGTGATAGTGTGGGTCTGATTGCTGCTCGAGTGTCACAGGATTGGCTTTGGAAAAACTGGTGCCACGGGCTCCTCAGCTGCCTTGCAGTCCACCCGGTGCTGGCGCACAGCACAGTGTAAAGCATCTCTCGTCCAGCGGAAGGATCACGCAGGTGACTGCTGATCGAGTGTCGTGTGAGATGCTAGCGGATTGGACAAGGTGACATCGACATCAGCAAGCGGATGCTTGCAATGCCACAAAGATGAAGAAAGGCAGGAAGCAGAAACAGAAGAAGGCCTTGCCAATAGGCAAAAAATCTGATGTTAAATTGAAACACAGCAAACCGAAAGAAACTCCCGAAGAGAGAGCAGCTCGACAGGAGCGGCGCAAGCAAGAGAAGATACAGTGTGCTGCACAGTGCAAGAAATACATCAAGCGTCTCCAGGTGCGGCTTGTGAGTTTATTGTAACCGCCTGAGGGTGGCCTGGCCGAACAAATGTGATGAGCCTGTACAACTTGCACGGCCTCATCCTGACCTTGAGCGGTTTGTGCAGGAAGAACTATTGCAGCCAAGCAGGAAACACTATGGAGGGCTTGGATACGCCAAGGCATCGATATTTTTGCAACTAGATGACCTGGACTATGCAGACCAGTTCCAAGACATATGGGACGAGCACATCCCAGGATTCTCTGGAAAGGTGTTTACTCTGCCCGAGCATGACGCACAGGTCACAGATATATGTCGTCCAGTGATATGTGTGCATAATGCAATCACTGTGTGGCTGCACTGCCATCAGAGGAGTCACACTGCCATCAGCGGAGTTGCGCTGCCATCAGCGCCCAACCATACCTGCCCACGCCGCATCTCCCTGCGCCACCACATGAATGCTCAGCTGTGCAGTCGTTCAAGCGGCGGAAGAGTGACGCAGCAAGCAACATGCTGTGGCGGCAGCGGTTGAAGGCAAGCCAGGAAGGCGTCACAACGGCACCGGTCGAAGACGTTGTGAATGCTGGCTTGGTGGTGGATTCTGGGAAGGGACAGGCTAAGAAGGTGTCAGCTTCAGCGGCGGCAGCTTCAGCGCCCTCAAACAAAAAACGGCTCGCGAAGCAGACTGAGAAGGTCAAGCTAAAAGTGGTGCGCATTCTGTTTAGCTGGGAATAGGTTTAGGCATGCCATGCGCGGTATGGCTTTACTCGACCTCTGTCAGAATGTGGCAAGCTGCAGCCTGCGGCCACACCTCGCTGCCACCGCAAGTTGTAGTGCACTCGAACATGTCGGGCAGCCAAGTCAATGTAATGAACACGCTTGTGGTCAGCCTGCATTTGACGGGGCAGCGCTTGATGCAGACTGGCACATCTCCCGACTTGCAAGCACAGGTGATGGCTGCTTACAGAACCATGAAGCTCAAGCAACGCGAAGCAGAGAAGAAAGGTGCAAAGGGATCCAGCCGTCGATGAGAGCGTTCGCCACTGTTGCTTATACATGCTCACACATGAGTGAATTGGCCAACCCAGCTATCCGCACGAGCTCTCACCATCCGCTCAGCGCCATTTGTGCTAACAGTGGAGATGCCGGGTATCAGGTGTAACACCGCAATGTGCACGTGTGCTCGGCTGGACCCCCGGCTGGGTTCTGCCCGATAGGCGTGGAGTGCCTCCGCCTCATCATGCGCGTGCGTGGATGTGGAGTTTGCAATGCATGCCGATCTCTGTGTTGCTCGTCTAGACGCGTCTAAACGGCTGCGCTGCTCACATTGCTCAAATGGATTCAACAACACACAGTGGGATTTGACACTGCGCACATTAGCTCGCGGCTTGGATGCACATTCAAGCGCGACGAGCAGCTGCCCTCGGTCGATTCGCGCGCAAGTCAACCGTTGAGCAATATCCTACGGCTGAGCATTAGATCATGAGCTCCTGCAATGTTGTAACTCGTGGCAATCATACACGGGGTCCAAACAATTCCCGCGTTCGTGTGGTCAGTGAAAGTGGCAATGTGAGCCGAGTATCGGAGATGCGACCGCTTCTGTCAGCTGGGGACGCTACTGGTTGCTCCAACACTCGACAGCAGGTGTGAACACGCGAATTGGAATATACTCTTCCTGTTGTGTCTTCGAGGATTCTTGCGGTTCATTTGGCGTGTGACTGTGATGTGCCGGCCCATCGCGTCACACTACGGGTGCTCGTTGTCTGCGACCGGCCAAACCGGGCCTGGGCGTCATCTGGTCATTAAGCAGGGTGTTCTGGATAAAAGGAGAATAACTTAATTTCTTCTGTCAATATCTTGCTATGTCTAGGGATACAAACCAGTTTGAGAAGGTCACGCATGTTTGCAGGCACGCCGAGGGCATGCATTTGCGGCACGAGCGGTCTCCACTCCTGTCGCAGCTGTGACAAGCCAGCAGGACGCCTCCGATGGCCCGCATCACCACTTTGATTCCATTCCTGACATGTACGTGCGCGCAATGACTGTTGTGGTGGATGGCAGACCACATGCCTTGCTTGCTAATCGAGAGTTCTTCTCCAGGTTCTACCAGCTGGCGCAGAAGTTTCCAAATGAGGTCAGCCTCAGTGACCCGCACCATCCCGGAAGCGTCTCTTACACCTACAGGTGCAGCTCCACCAGTCCATTATTGCCACACAGTACAGCGTAGGCCTGCCAGAACCGGCACAGGGGGTCAGCACTGCACTCGTCGGCCACACCACTCTCAGCCACGAACAGACACCATACTGCAGCACATCCAGATCTCCACATCGCCATAATGCCACGTTCACCGACCCAGCTACTCTGCGTGTAACGCAGCTACTCTACTTGTCAGCACGAATGTTCACATGCTTCACATCAACAGCAGGCCCTATGATACAGCCTCATCATGTCAGTAAATCGTGCAGCGCAGATTCACACTTCATCTGATGACTGAGAAACCGTCCACGCATGGACAGCCACGAGGACAGCCAGACCATGACCCAGCAGCGTCCTTCAACATACGGTCACAGCCGAAAACCTGCATCACAGTCAAACGCTATCATCACTCTCAACCGCCCCTTTCACACCAGCCGAACACCCGGGAATGGCCCCCCGTCAGCACCTGCATCGGCGGTCCCAGAGCCGCCATCCCTGACCTTATGAGGCACGGCCAGCAATTGAACACACATCCACCCCTGACCCTCCACTGGATGCATGCTTGCTACCGGTGCAGCGTGCTGCGTGCTGGGAACCATCCACACCTGCGCTGGCCGTTTCAACCGACATGCATGCCAATCGCACCGCTCACACTGCAGATTACAACGCAGATCACATTGCAGACTATCACTGCACTTGCCGCATGCATGCAGTGAGCTGTACCGGATCATGCTGGATTGCGCAGCAGGCCTCGCGGCCCTCGGCGCGCAGCACGGTGACATCATCGGCCACTTTGCCGACAACTCGGCGCGGTGGCTGATCGCCGACCAGGCCGTCATGCTCAACGGGGCTGCCAACGCGGTGCGCGGCGCGAGCACTCCCCCCGCCGAGCTCTCCAGCATTGTGCGCTCCGCCCGCTGCGGCGCTGCGGTTGTGCAGGACGCGGCCGTGCTGCGGCGGCTGCTGCCCGCGCTGCGCGGGGCGGGGGGCGCGCTGCGATTCGTGGTCGTGCTGTGGGGCACGGTCGAGGCGGAGCTGGCAGCCGAGTGCGGCGTGCCGGTCGTGCTGTTTGATGAGGTGCGTGGCGCGCCGAGCTGAGTCCCCTCTCGTGCCTTTTTGGAGGCTGCTGTGGCGGCCATGTCCCTGGTGTAATCGCAGTGCGGATACACGCGCAATGGTGGCAGCACCAGTGAACGCCCCCTGCCCATGCATGCAGCAGTGGGCGCGTGCTCGTGCGGTGGAGCATGTTGTTGGTGATGCATGCATGCATGCATCGGCTTGGCACCAGCATGTCAAGAGTCACTGTGTTGCCAGCCGCACACCCTGGCGAAGGGCAGGCGGTGCCCGTAGGGCCGCGCCTGCGCCTGTGCCTGTGAAGCTGGCGGCAGACTGTTCACAGACTAACATACTGGTCCACGGCAGCCCTGCGGCGTGCTGGGCGCTGCGGCAGGCTGTCAAAAACCAGAAAAGCTGCAACCCACGGGGTTGTCTTCCTTCTGTTCGTAGGACGCCGTATGTGTGTCACTAGACTCTTGAATGTACTATCTGGCTCATGACACAGGCAGGCCGGCCGCCGCCGCTGCATACTCCTGGAATCGTGGCACTGCGTGGATCGCCGTCCGCGGCACACCGGCTGCCATCGCAATCAGCCGACGCCGCCTCCTGCCGTTCTGGCTTTCACCTGCTACTGCATCCACAGAAAGAAAACACCCCGATGTGCCGACCTGCATGTGGCCGGGTGCAGGTGGTGGAGCGGGGGCGTGAGAGCATCGCTGCCGAGGAGTGGCAGCCGTGCCCGGCCATGCCACGCGACAGCGTGGCGACGCTTGTGTTCACCTCCGGCACTGCCAGCGCCCCCAAGGCTGCCGCGCTCTCGCACGCCAACATCCTCTACCAAGTCGAGACCTTCCCTCACTTCCTCGAGGCATGCGCCGCTTGCCCCATGCATGCACGCCATGCATTGCCATGATATCGACGCCTTTGTCCAGCGCTGAATGTGTGTGCGCATCTCGCACACTCATGCCTTTTGTCCATCGCGCACGGCATTCATCACCAGCGTGCGCCCATCTGCCTCAGCATGCACAGCAGGGAGCAGTGCAGCCATTTTCACCGCCTCAGGCGTGACACGCTCATCTCTCTTGCTGCAAATTCTCGGACCTAGATCACGCCTCGGCCATGGGCAGATCGCAGTTGACAGCCTCAGCAGGCGTCAGCTGCCGCGCAGCATGCACAGCACGGCTCTTCACGCCCAGCAGCACGCCGTCGCCGCGTGCAGGTGGCCCCCGGGGAGTCGGCGTTGTCGCTTCTGCCGCCATGGCACATCTACGAGCGCACGGTCGCATACTACCTGCTGAGCCGCGGCGCACGCCTCGTGTACTCCAGCATCCCCCGCTTCAAGGCTGACCTCACGCGGCAGCAACCAAACTACCTGTGCTGCGTGCCGCTGCTGCTCGACCGCCTGCACTCCCGCGTCCTCGACACCCTCGGCAAGCTGCCCGCGCTCAAGCGCCGCCTCGCCGCCTCACTGCTTGCGGCGTCCCTCGCCTTCATCAAGGTGTGTGGCCCAGCTGCGTGGCCTCTGGTCGTACACATCAAGGAGGACACCGGTGCTATTTTCTGTTTAATTGTTCTCCTGTGGAACTTCTCCGCCAACCTCCCCGGCCCGTGATCGCTGATTTTGTCTGTCTGTCTGTCTGTGGCGCTCCTGCAGCTGCCGCGGCGACTACGGTGTTCCAGTCTTGGAGTGCAGCAGACTCTGCATTCAGAACAGCGTTTGCCGTGCTAGGCGGCGCTGCGGCAGCAGCACAGCGTGACAGCGGCATGGGTCGCCACACTGCTGGAGTGCCGGCTGGCCTTGCGTGCGGCCAGCCTGCATGTGCAGCACTCACAGCGGCAGTGTGCCATGCATGCAGGCGCGGAGGCTGCTGCAGGGCGTGGACGTGGCGTACAGCCTCAAGCGCCCCTCAGCCACGGCATACCTCACCGCCCTCGCCACTTTTCTCGCAACCGCTGTCTTCCACGCGCTAGCCCGCGCCGTCATCTTCAATAAAATCCGCCGGGTGCGCTGCTGACAGGCGCGCTCCTGTGTTGCTCCAACGCGGTTCGCCAGACTCATCGGTCCCCAACTCAGCATGCCGAAGCACGTTTGTCAGGGTTTCACAGCCTGAAGAGGCCAGGCTCGGCACTGTTGAACAACTGCGCGGCCTGACTGGCCCATGCATGCTGTGCATGCTGTGAGTGACGCGTGCTGTGCAGGAGCTGGGCGTTCAGACGGCGGTCATCTGCGGCGGCGGGTCGCTTGCGCCTCACCTCGACGACTTTTTCGAGGCGCTCGGGCTTCCGGTGCTCAATGGGTGGGGGCTGTCGGAGACGTCGCCGGTGCTGGCATGCCGACAGGTTGAAGCGCCGGGCGAGCCGCAGCGCAACGTGCGGGGCGCCGTCGGCGCGCCCATACCCGGCACACGCTTAAAGTGCGACACAAACACGGCCACCAGACACGCACCATGAAGTTTTGCACCGGCAGATGAGTGGTTCTGGCAATGCATGCATACCATGCATGCACACAGCGTGGTGTCTGGATGCCTTGCATGTGGCGTGGTGTGCAGGGTGGTGGACCCGGACTGTTTGGAGCGGGAGGTTCCGGACGGCGAGACGGGCGTGGTGCTGGCGAGCGGGCCGGGTGTCATGATGCGGTACTGGAACGACCCCGCAGCCACTGAGGCGGCGTTCGTCGGGCCGTACTTCAACACTGGTGTGCACCGTGCCTGCATGTCCTGCGCTGCTGCGCGGGGATGCTGCGGCCCAGCACCGCGCGCGCCAAGGCGCGATCGGCATGGAGGCACCATCGCGAAGCGCTCTTGTCTGAACATAGTCGTTTGGTTATAGGCAGCTGGGGCCTTGCGTGCTGCGTGCTGTGCCACTTGCGCCTGCCATCGTCTGACACCGCAGTGCAGTCTTGCAGCATCCCATGCCTCCGCAGGACATGTACTGATGCCGGTGCACGATGCTGTGTGCTGTGCTTGCCGACCCGGACATGTTGGCAATCTGGTATGCCGTGCAGCCGTGTGGTGATGCGACATGCCGAGCGTGCCGTGTGGCTCAGCGCGGCCTGCGTGCAGGGGATCTGGGGCGGCGTATACCTGCCGGCAACCTCATGAGCCGCCAGATCGTGCTGACGGGGCGCGCAAAGGACACAGTCGTGCTGGCCGGCGGTGAGAACGTGGCGCCGGCGCCGCTGGAGGACGCTCTGTGCCGCAGCGCGCTGCTGGAGCATGCGATGGTGGTCGGCCACGACCGGCGCACGCTGGGTGCTCTGGTCTGCCTGTCAGAGGCCGAGCTGCAACGTCGCATGGTGGTGCGGACCCTGCGCACCTGTAGGCACTCGCAGCGCGCGCAGCTGGGCGAGTTGGGCGGTCTGTGTCTGCTTGTGCATGGCTTCCTGGTTGTAAAGAGGGGGGCCATGACGGGCGGAATCAGGGACGTGTGGTTGGTTGTGTGTGAAACCGCACCGTGGTTTGCCTTTGATGCTTGATTCAGTGTTGATGCGCCAGCCTGTGAGGCGGCCGACATGCTGTGCAGGAGGGCAGTGACGCGAGGGACGTGTCGGAGCTGACCCAGGAGGAGCTGAACAACATTGCGCTTGGGGAGGTCAAGCGGATGAACGAAGCTCGGCCTGACCGGTGCATGTGGGAGGTGTTCACCGCGGCACAAGC
The DNA here is from genome assembly GCA_900538255.1 of Ulva mutabilis. Classification (NCBI taxonomy): domain Eukaryota; kingdom Viridiplantae; phylum Chlorophyta; class Ulvophyceae; order Ulvales; family Ulvaceae; genus Ulva; species Ulva mutabilis. The sequence goes on from UNSF01000061.1 coordinate 109,945, forward strand.
CACGCGGAAGCCGTTCAGTGTGGATGGGGGCACTCTCACTCAGACGATGAAGCTCAAGCGGAGTGTTGTGGCTGAACAGTACTCTGCCGAGCTTGAAGCCCTGGCTGACCGCATCCGATAATGCAGAGCTGCCACTTGGGCAGTCAACATTACTGAACGTGTGGGTACACCGAGGATGTATGGGCTGTGCAGTCGGGCATCGGGTTTTGCGTTGTTTCCTTCGGCCAGCCCCGCTGGCATCGGCCTCCGGGCAGCAACCATGGCGTGCTCGGACTCTGGAGCCATCCTGTCATCGAGGCATGATTCTCGACCGGATGTGGAGTGCATGTCGATACGGCGCTTGTCGCCATCCGTGCTGATGCCTTCGTGGCCATCAGATGTTGTGACCAGCGCAGCGTGACTGACTGCAGCCGAGCAAACGCGTCGTCGTGGGCACTTACATCGCTCGTTTCCATAGTTGAGACATGAGGCCGACAGCAGTATATAGATTCTCGAGTAGATGAGATTTCTCCGTGAAGGGCTGGTCCAACCCACCGACAACTGTGATAGGGAAGGCTTTTGCCGAACAGTGTAACTGAGGTCGGATGGGCTTCGCTACGACGTTCACTACAACGATTAACGGTCTTGCGGCATGACCCCTCCAGTATTGTACGCTGCAGGTGTGCCCTCCGTTGCATGGTCAGCTCGTGTCAAGCGGGCAACACCGACACGAAGAGCACAGCTTGGGGTGTCCGGGATGTCAGCCCTTGACATGGCCGACATGCGAAAACGGGCTATTTCCAGCAACGCCATTAGCCCATCGTTACAACCTCTGTTCAACGCTGTCTCTTCCGTGCCCTTACTCGGCAGTTTCATCTGGAATGACGTGACTCTGGTCACCGGTGAGCGCCCTCGGACAGCCTGCATGCGGAACAGCCCTGTACTCGCACCACCACCATCGCAACCTGTTCCTTGCTCACCACTTTACTACTTGTGTGATTCCACGCAAACAAGCTGCGAGCTATCTATCCTTCGGCCATAGTCACCGATGAGCAACCTTCAACCATGTCTGTTCCCCTGCAGCCACTTGCATCGGCGTCGCTGTACCGCTCATAGCCGTTGGAGGCGGCCTGTTCTGGTGGAGAGAGCAGAGACGGCTGGCTAAGGATGTCCTGAAGCTGAAGCGCACGAAGGTGGAGCCTGGGTCTGACAAAGACCTGCCCAGCGATGTCCTCAACATCACCAGGTACCCACCAGACACGATACCGCCCATCTTGAAGCACCACATTTGCCCAAGCTGTACACCGCTGTACATCGCAAGTCGGTTGTGCCCACCAGGAAACTCTGTTGCACATGTGCCAGCCCTTTCCCACCCGTGCATCTCACCCTCGTGTGTAAGCTGCCTCACAGGTTCATGAAAATCGACTGGGAGAATGCCAAGCTGGAGCCGTTCAACCAGGCCAAGATGGTCAGCGCAGCCGACTACGCCGCCGCACTGTCAGTTCCCGGCAACTTCAACTGGCGTAAGGCGGCCCGCACGCTGCTCGTGCAGATGAACCTCCGTTTCCTGCTCCCGATGACCGCCTTGGTCGGCAGCAGTGACAAGGACGAGGGCGGCACAGACCCCTTTGCCGTTGTCGGCGGCTCCGACGCCGCCTACGCCATCCTCCGCGACGCCTTCAGCCCGCTGCACCTCTACGCTCTCGGTGCGCCGACAACCAGCAACAAGCCGCCCCACCCCCCCTCCCCCCCCCCCCACCCCGGCACCCCTGGCCCCCTCCTGCACCCCCGGCGTCACCCACCGTTGCTGCGCCATCAAACCGGCATGCATGCCTGATCACCCCAGCACGCGCCGCACCCACTCAATGCACTCACACCAGCCATGCTGTGCATGCTGTGCGTGCTGTGTGCACGTGCCAGAGATATCGGCCGGCTTGCACCAGAGCGGCGCGGTGCAGGGGAGCTGACCAACCTGGTGACGGCGAGCCAGAACCCTCTAGAAGTGGAGGAGACGTGTGTGATGAAGTTCCTGCGCGGCGACGGCGTGCTGCCGGAAGACATGCAGGACCTGCCGCAGCCGTTTGTGCTGGAGGAGCACCTGCCGGGGTTGCTGGCCGGGCTAGACCCGGAGGGCGACGCGGGGACGATACCGCCTCCAGACGCGCCGTCGTGGCTGCCTGACCTCGCATCCTCGCACGTGGGGCAGACCCTCAACACCAACGATTTCCAGGTGCGGGCGCCGCTGCTGCCTGGTGCCCCGGCTGCCACCCCCCTCTGTGGGGGTTGCTGACAGTTTGAAGTGCACCTGCTGCGCAGCGTGCCCAGCACGGTCTCATGGCGAGCGCGCTTGCAGGCCAAGTGCGGCCTCGTGTTTGCGGTGCTGCTCAACCGACTGTCTTCCAACACGATGCCCGACGCGTGGCGGCCGCAGCAGTTCAAGGGCCGCAGCACGACGGTCCGCGTCTCCCGCGACGGCCCGGACATCACCACCCCTGGCGGCCTCATCAACGCCATCGACGCCAGCATGGGCGCTTCCATCGACATGGGCATCGTCACCCGCACCACCAGCTTTGGCAAAGGTGCGCGCACACATGACTGGCCCCGCTCCGCCCGTTCGCACACGTCTGTCAGCCTCCGCCTTGGCGTGGCATGGCGTGGCGTCATGTCTGCGTCGTGACATGTGCCATATCAGCACGCAGCATACCCAGCACGCAGCACGGGGTGCAGGGTTTGCGCTGCACCAGGACGGCGAGTGGCTGCAGCTGCCGTTCGTGCTGCCGCTGCGGACAGGCATCACGATGCTCGAGGGCATGGCGGCGAGCTCGGGGACGCGTGAGGTGACAACGCTGATGCCGCATGCGGAGATCAAGCTGCGCGTGAAGGCACCGACCTTCAATTTCCGCATCAGCTACTACCAGGGCATTGAGGGCTTCACCGGCTGGCACTCGGGTGTGCTCCCCCACCCCCCCAATTGTGTTAACCCCCCAATTGGTGTTAACACCACGCCGCCTCACAAACATTTGAACCCCCACCCCCCGCTCCGAGAGGCTCCACGCTCACCTACGTGGGAACAGAGTGCACCTCTCACCGGAACCGCATCGACTGAGCATCCGGTAAACACTGAACCCCTCGACTCTGGTTCTGTGGGCGAGCGTTCCAAGCACCCTGACTTCAAGTTGAAAGTTTCATAGACAATTCTGCGAGGCACTCGTCGGCGCGGCAGTCCATGCACTTGCCGGGAAGGGTATTCACTTTGTTTCCTTGCACCTAAAGTTTCTCACTTGTACCAAGTTCGCACTGGTATAAGCTCCTGGCGAGTCTCATCCGAAGCAAACATCGTCCGAACCCAGAGAACAGGCGGTGCGTGCAGGCCGCGAGGCGGACCAGCCGTGGAACAACAGCTCGGCGATGGAGCTAGAGCACAGCACATGGACCCGCCCCGAGGAGTACGCTGCCGCTGCCGATATCGCGGCAATGGTCGCCACAGCCACAAACAACACTGCCGATGAGCTGGACCTCCCCAACGGCATGCCCCCCCCCAGCACACCTCCCCCCCGCCCCCCCCCCCCCCTTGCGCCAGTGCTGACGTTGTCCTGATCTGTTGCTCCTGTTTGGGTACCGGTTTGCCGCGTTTGTGATGTCTGAGTCGTTGATCTGAGGCAGCCGTCACGCCGCATTGCAGGTGCGTGCTATGCTGCGGCTGCGGCTGTGGAATGCGGACAGATCTCATGCAGCCGTGCGAGATGTGCTGTGGCTGCTGTGGTGATGCGGTCCCAGTATTGGGCCGTCCCATGCACCTGGTGTAACAGGATCCTCCTGCAGCAGCTGAAGGCTGACGCGACATGCATGTGCATGCAGGTGGGTACGGGTACCTTGGAGTATGTCACGACTCGGTGGCGATTGTGCAGGCGGCGCTGCAGGAGGAAGTGACTGTCTTCCCCTGCCTGCTGGCCGGCCAGGCCGAAACCATCATGAGCAGAATGTATTCCGTGCGTCCCCACCCAGTCAACCTGATGATGCGTCCCCCCGCCGTATGAAGCCCAGTCAAGTGCACTTGTAGTCACGTGGCTACCAGGATCCTGCAGGATTCCGCACATGTACTGTATGCGTGGCGCTCCTGAGGATCATCTCGCACGCGCGCAACCGCACAGCACGTGCAGCGCGCCTGCTGTGCTGATGCAGCCTCAATGCCCCGCCACAGCTTCTCTGAGAGTTTATTTGCGGGAGCTGGTGGGCAGCCACGGTCATGCGTGCTGCGTGTGCTGTGGGCAGGCGGGGTCAGCACGCAACGCGCCTGGGGGCTGGCTAGTATACGGCTGCGGACCATGGGCGTGCTTGCCTCTGCCTGTCGTCCGCCCGACGATGCAGGACCCCTGTGTGCTGGAGTGAAGTCTCAAGACACACGCATGAGCAGACACTGATGCGCGTGCTGTGCTGTGCCGTGCAGGAGATTCATGACACATGCATGGAGCAGGGGAACGATGAGAGGGCTGCGGTGGCGGAGCAGGTGAAGCACGCCCTGCTGCGCACGCCGTGTGACGTGGTGCACGAGCCGACCAGCATGCATGACGCGATCCGCCGCGTCGCAGCATGCACGCCGCCCGTCACGCCGTTTGTGACGCTTGAGCGCTGCCGTGAGGACCTCAAGAAGGTCGCGACGCAGCTTGATGCTGTGGGAATTTACGCGGACAAGGCACAGCACGCTCTGAGCGGCCGGGCAACGGCCAAGGTGACGCACCTGGCTACAGGGGCAGCCAAGGAGTCTGGGGAACTGCAGGTGGAGGCGACTGCCACCTAGGCGTGTGCTGAGGTGTATGTACATCATCACATGAATGGCGCCCCCTGGCAACAGTTTCACGTAGAATTGCTTATCCTTGGAAACCATGGTCGATCATGCATGTGGCCATGTCATGGCGTGCGGGGTCCTGCGGGGCAGGGGGGGATGGCCAGTTTCATCCAGGGGTGGGTAGGCGTGAGGCCGCTTGGACGTGGCTGGACGTGGCTGTGCGCGGATGGTTGATCAGATGATGCCCCGCGTGGCACGCGTGCTGAGCTGCTGGGTGCTGCATGCTGCGCAGCAGCTGCAAATATGAGGAGGCCTTCAGTGCTGTCCTCGGCATGAGGGGCTGCCATGCTGGCAAGGGGGTGGAGGACGCTGTGCTGTGCGAGGTGTGCTGTGCTGGCACCACGAGAGCCATGGGACGGTGTTTATTTGCCTGTTTCAGTTTCGATTCAGGCTTTCCCATGCTGTCATGATCTGACACATGTCAGTGTCACGTGTGTGCTCGCAAAATGCATTTTGCGTGGGCAAGTGCACATTATTCTTGGAAACATTCCTGTAGAATTGCCAGTTGACAGTTGGCCGACCAAGGCGCGAGACCTGCGGTGCTGATCACAGCTCTTGAGCTCGAGTAGCCTGGAAGATGTTGGTGACACATCCCAATTGCTGTTTTCGATCATACGAGGATGGGCGTCGAGAATACCTGGGCCACAACATTTGAGGGTCTTCGCGGTATCGCAGCTTACAAGATCAGCGAGCGCGAGTCGCCTGGCTTCTTACTGCTCCCGCAAAAATGCACATACTATCGCGAATTGCGCAGGCGTTACTGCAGTTTCGCTCATGCCTGGACTCCCGGGCAATCGCGCGGAACGTGCCCTATGTTCAGCGGAAAGGACGAACACCGCATGCACGCGCCCTGTGGGCACACACAGAATGTGCACAGCCCTCGCGAGTGGCCATGACCGCTGTGCAGCACACGCCTCTCAATCTGTGGCTGCAGCCGGCTGGCATAGTGCGATACGTTACAGATGCATGCTCCACAAGGTGGAAGAACACAGAGGCTCGATTCATGGCAGCCGGCTGGCATAGTAGTCCATGCACTCAGCACCTCACCACACGCAGGCAAACAACAAATCATCAGCGACCTGAATCTGATCCGCCTCTGATGTGGATGTGGCATATGTACTCTTACATTGAGGGGCTCCAATCCAGTGCACCAAGCGAATGTACAACTAGATTCTAGACTCACATGCTACCCAGCAGATGCGAGCCGGCCAGGCGATCACCTGGCACGAACTGCGCACCCGTGAGCCATACTACCCTGGACATGGTCTTTCTTATCACAAACGGCGTATGTATGTGTATGTGTAGCCGGGCGCCCCTCCCCAGCAGCACCCAACAACAGCGAACACGCCGCTGCTATCACGCCATGTCTGCTAGCACGCCCACACACATCGCGCCATGCTGTGCTGTGTGCTGCAGTGGTGGCCGCGCCAAGCACAAAGCACACCCCACATGATGAACAGGCGCACGTGCCACAGAATGCGGTTGAAGCGGCAGGGCACCAGCCGCCGCAACCGCAGCACGGCGCAGCAGGGCGCGCGGTGGTCACGCGGTGCAGACTCACACGTCCTTGTCGGCTTCCTCCTTGTAGAAGATCGGGTTTGGCTTAAAGAGCACGGCGGCGAGCAGGAAGGCGGCACAGTTCTGGGCGACCGGCTGCCAGTCGTCGGTGCGGCTGATGATCGGGCCGAGGCCAAAGTTGACAAATACGGAGCCCCACCTGCACGGCCGGCCACATTATCTGTGAATGCGCCCGGGTTCGTTTGGTCAGTGCGCCGCCATTGCGATGGCACCCTGCCATTGTGGCAGTCCATGCTCCGTTTGGCACACGATTACGGCACCAGCCGATTACGGCACCTGCCGCCCATGTTGGTGCAGAGTATGGCCAGCAGCGTCCATGCTGCGGCGGCGTGGCCAGGAGCGGCCATGCCGCGGTGGTGGCTCACGGGTGGCGGAGGCAAACGTCCGGGTGTCGCACGGCATGTAGCTGTCCATTCAGCAAAAACCGTGAATTAATTCATGAATTCAGTACTATGCTGGCATATGTGCACATGGGGGAGTGGACATGAGTTCAGGAAATAGATGTGCATATGCTTGGTGCACTGGCTCAGAGCCCCTGGATGTATTTAATACTTGAAGTGCACAAGGGGGGACGATGCAGGGGCACATGCGGGGGGGTGGCGCACAGCGGCGAGAGGAGGAGCGGCCAGAACCAGCGGCGCGAGGCAGTCTTGTTGGGCTCGAGGCGGAATGAGAAGCCGCAGATGACGCCGCCGGCGATCGCAAGGATGAGCGTGAAGTAGTACTGCTCCTCCGGGAGGCCCGGCACGCGCTGGCAGCCCCCTGTAGCCACAGCATGCCCCTCACAACACACTTTTGCCGCATGCGCTATGCGCAAATGCAGAGCTGCTGCCTTTGCACTGCACGATTGCGTGCGTGGTGTGCTGTGTGCTGGTGGCGTGCGGCGTGCTGCCATGTGTGCTGCCATGCTGTCCGGGCTGACGATGCAGGCAGGGTGGGAGGGGGAGGCAGCGCACCTTGGCGGAGGCAGGTGTCTACGGCGTCCACAATAGCAACAACGGCATTGCCCTCTCCCTGCATGCACACTGCCTGATTGCCGTGCATGTGAGAAATGCCTGCCAGATGTCATGACGCGTCAAGGGGTTCTTGACAGTTGTAGATTTGATAAGCTGGGCGGCGGGAGGTGGAGGGGGGCGCGCCTGCTCACGGACGTAAAACATGTTGCCAAAGCGCGACTGGAGCTCGATCCAGAACGGCCGCCGCAGCGGGCCCAGCAAGATGTTGTCTCCGATGTAATCTGCACACGGTGATGTCATGCATGTAACCCATCGATGTAAACTGAACACAGCCGCATTCATGCTTGCCTCCGTGAACACCTGGCTCGATGCTTCGCCATGTAGCGAGAGACTTGCCAACGCGCAGTACCAGCACTACCTACTTCTGCACCAGCCACGTCCATACACACACAGCACAGCATGCTGCTGCCGCAAACGCGAGGGCCTCAGTGGCAGCGACTCGTGCGCACGGCCAGCAGCGGCATGTGCGGCGGCTCTGGGAGGTGCGGGGGTGTGACCGGCGCCGCACTAGACTGTGAATGATTGCAGACAATATATTCTACCAACGCGCAGCTGGGACCTACTTTGTTCTTTGGACAGAGGCCGCACCATAGCCAAAGATGTTTGGCGCGGAGGGGTCAAACACGAGGATGACCGTGTTCTTGTCCACCGCCCAGCCCGCGCGCGCCTGGTCCATGTCGGACACCGTGTACCGCTCCTTTGTGAGTATCCTCACACGGTACCCTGTGTCCCTGCACAGCACGCAGCACAGCTGATCCCAAAGAGAGCGCATGCATGGCTGTCATGATCAGAGCTGTGGAACTCCCTCTCAAACTACTAGGATTCACTCGTAGAGCACGTCACACCGTGCTGGTGGATACCGGTGGAGCCATCACACCACGCATAGGACACCGGTGGAGATAAGTAGTTGATGATAAGTACTTGATAAGTACTGTATGATAAGTGCTATATGATAAGTACTTGGTGGTGGCTCAGTGCCACAACTCTAGAAGGGGCGCAGTGCCCTGCACAGCACACAGCACAGGGCATGCTGGGTGCTCCGGACTGCACATGCATGGTGGCTGTGAACTGCAGTGCCGCACACGAATGATCACAGCTGTCTACCCACAGCTGCGTGTGGTGACTGGTTCATGTTTTGTTCCCTTTTCTGGTGCGCTGTGGGGGAAGGGGTGAGGAACGGGGCAGCGCGACGCGACCGCATCAGGGGTTCTGCGTGCATGGCTGTGCAGCCGGATGCGGTGGCCTCGCCGATGGGCACAACTGTCCCCTGGCGTGAATGGGCAGGCGGCATAGATGAGGTTGGTGAACTGAAGGCTGTCATGCGATGCAACGTGCAAGGGCATGGCCGGTGCTTCGCTGGCGCAAGTGTTGGGCAGATCAGGCAGGGCTTGCGCGCTGATCCAATCTGAACGTACAGACTTGTGATACAGGCAGCAGGGGCGTGTGGTGCTGCAGGAGGGACTGGCCCTTTGTTACTGCCGCCCTGCCAGGACTCTTCAGACAGTGAGAATCGGTAGGGGCATGCCACATGACGCCCCCTTTTTCGGGGCCATTGCTCGAATTTTTCGGGGATACGAGCCACAATTATTGGCTTCATGCGGCATGCGCCTGACAGGACTGTGCTGCACAAGGTCCTGTGCAGCCTTGGAGCGCATGACCACGCTCCAAGCATGAGCATGGATTGGAGCGCTCATCCAGGCAGCTTCGCCGCACCCTTCAGGCAGTGGGAAGTGTACACTAGTGTGGGCGGCTGTGGCCATGTGGGGGTGAGGGGGCCGGACCTCTCTAGGCTGCTGAGCTGGGAGAGGATGCCGTCGCGCCTGCCAGACGACAGGATCTTGGACTGATCAATCTGAATGAGCCAGGGATCGGTGGTCAGAGGGCGTGGTGGGGGGCGCAGGTGGGGGACACAGGTGTGAGAGGGATGCTGTGTGATAACTGCAGCATTGAGCTGCGTGCTGATGTCAGCTGATGGCAAGGCTGCGTGCCGGAGCAGCTGCATGACGCCGTTCCTGTCAGGCAGTGGCAGGTGTATGGATGCAACTCGGGAATGGTTGGGGGTGCAGAGATGCGGCAGTGAAGGCTGCGTGCAAGGAAGCGGTGGGCTCGTGGCGACGAGGGGTGGTCAGTTCAAGCGTGCGGAGGGGGCGCACCAGGGGCATATCCGGCGACACCTCTAGCTGAGAGGCTGCATCTGCTTGCAGTGGGCCTAGTAGTGTAGCCGCGGCGATGCCAGAAAGCACGACGTTGGAGACTTGCTGCCTGATTTGCTTGACACAGTTTGAACATACGCTGCTTCGCGCCGGCTGATAGACCGGACGCAACGGTCGCAAGGCTATGTGTGTACAGGAGTGCATGCTTTTGAGACGATGTTCGGCGGTGGGGAGCTTGTGAGGCCTGCTCGTCGGGCAATCGATCGTCACTGTGTGGGGGCCATGCCTGCTTGCGCACCGCTATAGAGAACACTCGTGAAGAACGAACCACCACAAGCTGTTGATCTATTGCATCTTCAGTATTCTTTTCTGTTGACCTGCGCGCGGCCGTGCCAAAACCGGCGCTCAGGCCAGCTGATAGCAGCGCGCAGTACGCAGCCGCACTTCAGCCACGTTGCATACCGCCTACTCGCGATTGCACGCAAGCGACGGTATGACGCAGCAGCACGGTACTATATCAGCTTCATGTTAACTCTAATCATTTGCAGCCCATGTAAATTGCTATCATGGCATTCGTGCGACGTCACGCAATCAGCGGTGCTTGACACTCCTCTGCAGTGCACACTCCAGCGCGTGCGCGTGACTGTGGGTTTCAGCTAGGTCTGCGACCTTCGTGTACGAACAAGCTTGTGATCTGCTTTGCTTTTTGCACTCGGCATATGCATTCTTCCATGGGAGTCGCAGCTGCGATTCCAACACATTCGCCTGGCTCATGATCAGTGGCGCAAACCGGACAAGTCTTCGCCAGGTCTAGGCCACAGTGCACTTCGCAGATCCATGCATATTTGGCTATTATGGGCTTCGAGATGGCCAGGTCAGCCATTTGCAGTGGATGCTGTGCCCCACCAACTTGACCGATCTGCCTGAGCGGCTCCTCATTGCTCGTCTCTTCATTCCTGGTGTGCTACACGACAGAAAGCAGCACCCATGATATTCAGCAGCAAGCAGTGTGATTCCTTGTAAACGGTGTGAGCTGCTTGCACATGCAGCATAACTCAGCCACTCGGACCGCTGAGGTATATAGGTCACTAGAGGGGCCGCCCTCTCTGAGGGAAGCACAATCAGTTGCACTAGCACGCCAACTCCCACGTGTGCGTATGCATGCATGTCGTGTGCTTTCCGTTACGCCACGCAAGCGCAGTGGCTGCTGCGCCCTGTACTCTCCCAGCAGAGCTCGTCGCTGTTTCACCTTGCTGGACAGCCTTGTGCCTCACACCATTACTGTCTTTCCTCCGCATGGCCTGCTCCAGCCGCCTTGCATTCCTCAGTTCCAGTGACTGCAACGAGGCCGGACAGCCTGTGTCTGGAGCATCGAAGGATCCTATAGGTATTACATGCATTTTGCCTGCTCGTTGTCCAGCAGAGGCAGTCAGAGCCACTGGCAGGCCGAGCGGGCGTTGAGACATATCTTGTCAGGCGTTGTACCCGGACGGGCCACCCACCGCTCAATGCGCGGTTCTGCAGCAGCACTGACCACTGACACGTATCTGTGCGGTCCTCATGTGGTCTGTTACTCGAGAGTGGGATCGAACTATGCGAGCGCAACCGCGTGGCGCATGTCTGCTCAGGAGTGCCAGGAGTTCTGTGATCAGGCGTGACTGGTGGTTCTGTGATCAGGCATGTCATTGGACCATAAGAACGATGTGCAGACGCCAAACATTTCAGTTGTGCGCTGGCCGCCTTGTCATGGCCGCGACGCTTGCATTAGCTCACCACTTATCACAGAGCCCCAGAACCACACAGGACCAACACAACAGCCCTTGCCTCTGGGACGCATGTGATTGAGTCCCTGACAGTGCTCATGCAAGGGCGCTGCACGAAGAACGACAGCCACTTTCACACTCGTGTGGCAAAACAGTCACTCAGCCACACGAGTTGTGCCACGAGCACTGTGATGTTGGACACATGTTGGACACTGCAGTACCTGCATGGACGTGTACAGCACCCCATGCTCACTCTGCTTCCCCGACCTCTTCTTGCAGACCTCTTCTTGCTAATCTCTTCTTGTAACTGTACCGGCAGTGGCAGTCCGACAGGAGGCGCTGTCGCCCCGTGCCCCCCGCAAGTGCCCAGGCTCCGCTGCTTACTCCTGAGTGCAGCATGCAGTGAACAGCTGCAGCGGGCATGCGGGTTGCAGTGAACAGCATGCATGCGAGGGGGGCACAGTGAACAGCATGCATGCGAGGGGGCCGCCTAAACGCTGGTCATTGATGGAGCTTACACATTACTGACTGTGTGATGTGTGCTGCGTGCTGTATGTGCTGTGGCTGGGCTACTGACACATCTTGAATTGCTACTGCCACAGTTTCTGCCGGCAGTGGTAGTGATGGGATGAGTGCTTATAATATACTGTAGCCCTCATGGCTAGCTAGTCACCAAAGTGGCGACCAGCTTATCACTCCAGCTTATCACTCCGCTATTCTGGTCACTTGTAAGCATTTGGTCACTTCTAGCATTCCTGTGGCTGAGATGCGGGTTATTGTGCAGGTCATTTGAATAACCCATACATTTATGGGTTACTGTGCCTGCGTTTCAGTCACAAGCACAGGGTGACAGTGCTGTGACAGCCAAGCTTGGAAATTTTTCTGCTGCTGTGGGATCAGGGTGCCACGTTTGTCACCTGCTGTCACGGGAGATCCGGGTTTACTGGTATGCTTGCTGTGTGTGAGGTGAACCAGAGCTGGCCCAGTACTAGTGGTGATGGCAGTCAACCCCTGCTCAGGCAAGGCAGCTTGTGTGCAGCTCAACATGGGAGCTGTCTGCGTGGGTGCACAGATTGCAGATCAAGAAAAAACGTTAAAATATGTAGAGGTTGAGAAGAGAGCACAAATACTGCAGGCCACAGGGTGGGTCGCAGCATGTCGCAGCATACAGCATACGTGCTTCCTGGCCTTATGTCATGGTGTCGCCGCGAGGCCGTCGCACTCTGGCAGTGACAGGCTGCGCCGCGTTGCGCTTGTGTGCTGGTGTGTCAACAACTCTCTCAGCCAGTTGCTGCATTCGTGCTCACATGTAGCACTGGTAGCCATTTTCGTCGGGTTAGTCAGGGCTTACCTACGAAATTATCTCGAGCGATGCTGCGCAGAAAGTGGGCACGATAAGTTTTGGCAATGTCTCTGATATTGTTTTGATATCTTTGTGATTGTGAAATCGGCGGCTGGTGTGTCGTGCAACATTTCTGGTGTATATATCCATGTAGGCCTTCGCGTGCACTTGGCTGTGAACTTCATGGATGTCGCTGAAGCATGGACGGAATTCCGCGGAACGTCGACGTGTACACAACGAAACACTCAGACACGTTACAGATGTATGCTCCACAAGGTGGTAGAACACAGAGGTACGATTAATGGCAATGCATCAAAAACATTCACCATGGCCGAGTGCCGTACACAACGAAACACGAGGCTGTGGTCAAGTTTGCGGGTGCCAAAGGGGGAGGATGGTGGCCACCGGTGAACCGCGGTACCATGGTTGCGATGATTGCGGGACGTCATATGTTTTTTTATCTGTCAGCACTATCCAAGCAGTCAGTGCACGCCAGTCAGCGCAGGCCAGTCAGCGCAGCTGCAGTGCCAGCATTGCGCGGTGGATCAATTGGCAGCCAAGCTATCCGTGCGAATCGAAGGCAGGATGAGGTACACGTAGTGGGCCGTCAGACGGCAACGCAGGACCTCTGCGGAGCTGTGGGCCCAGCTGGGGAATTCAGTAACTGCTGTTGCTCGGGTGCGACGTCTCTGGGGTGAACATCGTGCATGCGTCATTGCGGCACGTGGGGCGCGCATGCGCGCTGGTGGCCACATGCGACAGTTTGAGTTTCGAAATTGCACCTCCGAATCTCAAGCTTGGGTTGACCCCATTAAAGTCCGGTATTCTCACGATCGCGATCAGAGGCGATCCATGGATGTCCTGCCATGACGTAGAAAGCACTCGTTATTGTTCAGACGTGGTCACATGGTATTATATGTGGTTGTCAACGCAAGATCACCAGATGTAGCACGGCTGATCATGATGAGATAAGATACAGAAAGACTTGTGCAGGGCACAGTTGCGTATGCAGTAGCGGACATTTTCAAGTTGTCGGCACATGAATTTATGTTCACACTCACAGCATGCATATTGCCGCGCCACATGTGACCCGTGCTGCGGCGCCGCCACGCATAAGCTCACCGGCATGGCCGCGGGTCACCCGGCATCACTCTTGATGATGCTCACAAGCTGCAAGCAAAACATCAACATGAATGATCGCACGGCGGGGCGCTGCTCGTGAGTGTTTTGGTTGATGTACGCGGAACAGGGCAAGTCCGATTCGGAGCGGGCAGACCTCGAAATGTTTCATCAATCGAGCCGGACCGGCGCGCGAGTACGCAACACGATCGATGGTGATGTTCACAGGCTACGAGGTGCGTCACCGTCTGCACGTGCGCTCGGCTCCGGCACGATATCGATGCCTGCGGGTGCTACACAGCGGCAGTGACACGGATGTCCAGCAGGACCCGCGGCAATGCCGCAGCAGTGCTCTGCAGCTAATCGGAAACGCGCGGAGCGCACAACATATCTGGCTAGCGCTCGCGCTCAGCCTGTGAACACCCGGCAAGACATATGCCATGGCATATGCCAGTGGCGGCATATATACGGCATGCTCGGCATGGGACTGCGCGGCACCAATTGAGTGCATCTCTAGAGTAGTAATGCTCGAGTGCGTCGAATTGCCGGCCATATGTTAACGTTACGCCATCGCAATCTGGCCTGCAAGCTCAAGCCTGCGATCTTCTTAATCCTGGCCTCCGACTTCTTGCGCCGGAGGCGACTCGGAGGCAACTCCTGCCTTCGTCCTGCCCTCGTGCGAACGATCTGAAGTCCGATCAAGAGCGATGTTTGACGCACATGCCAGCATTTATTCACAGGGTCATGGACAGTGGCGTGGCTGGGCGCAGTTGTCGCCGTAGCTGGGCATGGCGCTGAAAATCTGGTCAGTAAAAGTCTGGTCAGTAAAACTCTCTATATCTCAGGTACGTCAGGTGTGGCCTCCAGCATGCAACGGTGCTGCATCAGCAGCTGGCGCGCCATGGCGCGCTATGGCGCGCTTCGTCTTAGGGGTGCAACCATCACGTGATATGCATGGGAATTCAAACACAGGCGTACGTATCGTTATGCGTTGGTTGACGAGGATGGAAGTATTGCGTTTTCCCCTGTCCTGGAGTTGATGGACATGTCCAGCTCCAGCGGCGTCCACGGCGCTACTGAACGTTGTCGATTCATCAATCTGTGCATTAAGTTTGCAAGATTCGACCACACAGCCCCACATCTCCTGCCAGAAGCAATCTTCCTCCACGATTTCATGCTGCCACAACTGGCCGGCCTCCTTATCTAGACTACGAAATGCGTTATCGGACCTGCAGGCCGCTCGTCTCACGGCCGTTTTCGTCAGTTGCGTCTTGTGACACAGTGCATGCACGTCCCAGCGCGATAACCCGTCGTGTCGAGACGGCGCCGCCAAGGTGCCGTTTGCACCGCAGTCTTGCAAACCTGTGTTCAGCCAACTGAACATTGACCATGGCTCCAGAGCTGCAGGCCATAAACGTGACTTCAGCAGCTACAACACCTACCTGGATGGTATTTAATGCCCATGGTTCATGCTTTTGTGACGCCGCGGGACATCGTACGAAACGTCACCTTTAGATGCGTGCGAACATGACGTGCGCGAGAGTCGCCGAGTTCGCGATGCATGATAGTTCGCTGATATTCATGCTGACAGCGTTATCTCGTCGAAGTAAACTTGCGGACGAAACGGAGATCGCCCAGCATGGGACACAAAGAATGAATAGTTGTGGCCGAGCTGTGCAATGCTTGCCGCTTCAAATTAGGACATGGGCATAGCACACGCCTGCGTTACAATCCCTTTCCTTGACACCTTGTGCGTCTAGTCCGGCACGTCCGCGTCCGGCAAAGCTGCTGCCCCCTCCTGCATTGAACAGCTGATATTTTCTGCAGCGTCCGTTTAGGCACCGCTACAATGAGTTGCCGGGCTTTGATTGCCATGGCTTGCGTGCTTGGGGCCCAGATCAGCGGCGTTTCCGCTGACGCCCCAGTGACGTTCGAGCGCACTGTAGCGACGCCAGATGGCTCCACCTCCAGCACCGTCAGGACATCAGTGACTGGAAAAGGAGCCAAGGTATCTGGCCGCGCTACCACTGCCGCAGTGGACGGCGATGGCAACGCAAGGAGGACAAACGTTACCTTCAGTGCGGACGCTGTCTCATCCGGTATAGACACGCCAGCGTCGCCTGGTGACGAGAACTCGCCCAATGATGCAATAGAAGAGCCCACCGGCAGTACCGTGCTGAAGAGGAATGACCTCAAGCCCATCTCCAAATTGACTCGTGCTTGTGGTTGCAAGAGTGAGTCCGGCGTTGTCACGTCTGACATCCGCGAAATCTCGGACACATGGATGGCCAAGGGTGATGCGATGAACACTCACAAGTTGAGCAACATGATTTGGGCGTGGGGGCAGGTGCGGAGAGCCGTTGCTTGTGTTGCTTCCGCGGCCATTTGCACGCCCGCTCTGCAGCCCAGTGCATGCACGCAACGTCCAGGTGACATAGCAGCAACATGAAGCATTATCTGAGCTCAGTCTGAGTCGTGTGTGTGCAGTTCGTGGATCATGACATCGTCGGTGCGCTCTGGCTCCCTTCACGTTTCGACCATGCACGCGTCAAATCGACCTGCCTTGCCGTTCTGACCACACCAGCATTTGTCAATAGCAAGCAGAGCAGATTCATAGCATTGTTAGCATCATGCACTGTGTGTCGGCGCGCGTCTATGCGCTCACACACAGTCTCCGGCGTAATGTGTCATGCCTGCACGAGCACCTTGCGTCGTGATACGCGCATGAGACACAGCTTGTCGCGACGACACCTCGCCAGTACAAGCACGCTTCAGTGGACCGCAATCATGTTGTGTGGCGTTTCGTAGCTGTCAAGTGTGCAGGGCTGTGCGCTGCGTCGCCTGTGTTGCTTGGCGAATACACCTGTTGCATCTGCATGCGCTGTATGTCCGTCGCTGCACCAGCGCCGACTGCACAGCCCCTCTGCGGTAGTCACCCGTGCAGCATCAGTGTCGGTGGCTCTGTCCAGCATTGTACGTAAGTGAGCCGGTCGTGTGGCTGCTCGCTCCCTCGCACACACCCCGCCAGCGATCACTAAATCACTGCACTGGTCATCACACACCACCCGTCTGTCACATACGTGCGTGAAAACGCTTGAATCTCACTAACAGCGCCACTAACGGAGGTTCTCGTCCTGGTACCCTCGCGAGGCCTCGTTGCCCCAAACACAGCCCACCGCACGTTGACCACGGCGATGCTTGTAGCCACCATCGACGACCTGGACGGTCCTACCTTCACCGTCAAGCTTGAGCACGGCGACAAGAGCGCTGACATGACCCTGCACCGCCTGGTCGCGCCTGTGGAGGACGGCTGTCCCGTGCCGCCTCAAATTCACACCGCCGCGATCGACGCCAGCCAAGTGTATGGCACGGATGAGGCCTACCTCAAGGGCACGCTGCGGGAGCCGAACAGTTGCAAGCTGCGCACGTCCGAGGACAACATGCTGCCCATTACCACCAAGGCGGACAGCAAGGGCCGCTTCTTCTTCATCGCCGGAGATGCTCGTGTGGACGAACACGCCATGCTTACCTCCATGCACACGGTGCGCCCGCGCTGTCCTGCGCTGCGCCGTGCTGTGCTGTGCCGTGCTGCGATGTGTGGTGGCCCAAAATCCAGGACTGCACGGCGGGTGGAGGGTCTCTGGCTGATCACGTGTTGCATGTCTCCCCCTGGCATGTCAGCGCCGTTCCGGTCAGTGCCGCAGGCGCGGTTTCTGCGCCATGCATGTGATTGCTCGCCACAGCACATCACAGCATGAGACGGCGTGTGCATACGCTGTGTTATTGACTGTGTTGTATCGTCACTGGCGGCCGTTGCTGCCTGCAGCAGGTAGGGCTGTGAACAGGCGCCTGGTACACTCGCGCTCTGCATGCTGTGCATGCTGCGCTGCTAGCGGCGATTCTGGGCACCGCATGCTCACTCGTGATTCTAACTCGGTCCCTGGATCTGCAGCTGCTACAGGGACCGCGATTTCTGATTTCTGATGCGATTTGTGGGGTGTTCATAAAGCCTCTTTAGCCTCTGTCTTTAGCCTCTGTTGCTGGGGCACTTCTGGACACTGTCACATGCACTCACTTTCGCACTCACTGTCAGCAGCTGATCTCTGAGCAACATGTTGCAGCAGGGTCAGATGTGGCAAGGACAGAATGGATGGGACATGCATATCCTGTGAACCTATGGTGCAGCACGATGCTGGATTATCATCTCTGCACTTTCCTGCAATGCTATGCTATTCAACCCTGCACCTATGCCACCCTGCAGGCCCTGCTTCCAGGCATCTCAGTGAGCTGGTGAA
Source organism: Ulva mutabilis (assembly GCA_900538255.1). Classification (NCBI taxonomy): domain Eukaryota; kingdom Viridiplantae; phylum Chlorophyta; class Ulvophyceae; order Ulvales; family Ulvaceae; genus Ulva; species Ulva mutabilis. The sequence continues at coordinate 128,036 of UNSF01000061.1, forward strand.
CCGTGCTGTGCACCATGCTGTGCGTAGCAGCTGCCAGGCCTGGCAGGCCGTGCTGCCCCTGGCCGCATTGTCTCACTTATCCACACTTTCATTGCTGTCACAGTTTTACTGCTGTCCACTGCTGTTGGAGCTCAAGGGTCCACTAGCTGTGCTGTGCTGCGACCTGCTGTGCTGCGACCTGCTGTCTGATCACAGCCCTGCCTCCCTACATTTGGACATGCTCTGTCCAGCATTGCACGTACACAAGAACCTGCGTTTGAGTGCGAGTGTAATTAGCCTCCATGTAACACAGAGTGTAGTACTCTTGCAGTCACACTGATTCCAGTACTCTTGCAGCCGGGGGCCGCTGCCCTGCAAAGTTGCCTGGCGACCACATCACCGCACAGCGCATCACAGCACATCACATCGCCACACGGGGTCCAGACATTGCCATTCCCGGCCCCAATGCTGGCACACGGGCACTGCTCATGACGGCGGCACCGCACTTAGGCCTCACCGCACCGCTTGGCGGCTTGGCACACTCTATGCACACCAACTCCTGGCCGCACATGCCAACATGAGACCGCCCTCACGACATCACTGACTCCGCTTCATGCATGCAGCTGTGGATGCGGGAGCACAACCGCCTGTGCGACGAGCTCGGCAACTCCCTGCGCAGCGAGTTCATGTCCACCGATGAGCAATTTGAACTCATCCGGAAGGTGCGGCCCGCCCCGCGGCTTGCACGCAACCACTGCCGCCCCCCTTTCCCCCTACCGCATCTCTCCTGATCCCTGTCGCAGCCGGGACTCATCTGCCTCGTGCGGCAGTCCCCTTGGCTGCAGCTCCCGAAGCGCACGTCATGACCAGCCGCAGCACAGCGCACGGGGGCCTCTGGCAGCTCGCCCTGCTGCCACTGCCGCACACAGCACGCGCAGCATGCCTCGCTTCCGCCGCAGTAGCGCCAGATGAGGTCGGCACCATGCCTCGGACTTCGTCCAGAATAAAGCTTTGGACTGGGTAGGTGTAGCGTGACAGGTGTATGTTGCACTGAGACTCTGATCATAGATCGGATAGATCAAGGTCCGTGATCCGCTGAGGAGTGAAAGTTTTCAGTAAACAAGGAACTCAACGAACATCACCAGCAGAGTGGGTGGTTAACCCTATAGGTCACATGTGAGTCGTGTGTGCAGGTTGTAGGGGCTAAGGTGCAGGAGATCACGATGCGGGAGTTCCTGCCGGCGCTCGGTCTCACACACATGGATGTGCGGCAGACGCCAAAGAAGCGCTTCGGCTCGGAGATCACCGTCGAGTTTGCCACCGCAGCCTACCGCATGGGCCACGGTGCGGCCCCGCGCCTGCCATGCCTGTTGCAGCCAGCGGAGGGACTGCCCTGCTCTGCGACTGTGACCTTGTTTTCAGCTGTGTGCTTTTCAGCTGCGTGCTTCTCAGCTATGTGCGTGAGCGGCGTGTTGTCCCTCCCCTTCCCCTGCTGGGATGTGCAGGGCACTATGCAGTGGTCATGCTTGGCTATGCTCTTGATGGCAGTGGTGGCATGCCTGTTTGGCCAATATTGTTCTCACCTTTGTCTGCAGAAGCTGCACCTGCATCTGGCATGTCTACCATGTGATGGGTGTGAGCGATTGCTAGCAAGTCCTGCTGAGCCTTTGCCATGCATACGGTGCACGAGCACCTGTCCTACGGGGAGCCCAGCGACGCTGATGCTGCCGTCATCCGTGGTAGTGGAGATACGTTATATGTATGCTCCACATGGTGGTAGGACTGCGCCCAGGCTCGCATCCGTGGTAGTAGACCCGGCGCAAGTCTAGGCGCGCTGTGCTGGCTAGATTGCGCTCGAGCAGCCGGCAGCCGAAGATTTTCGGGTGGCGCCCGTATTACTGCAGCTGGCGGGCGTCTGCCGGTACTCGCGTTTCGAGCTTGTTTTCGATTCGTTCGTGGCTGCTGTCGCGCGAGTACGGCCGCTAATTGTGCATGTACCTGCGCGATAGAAGCCGCCTTCGACGCTGTGGCGTTGACTGCCTTCCATCTGTGCTCGAGGACGGGTGTGATAGCGGTATGTGTTACACGGAGATGACGCAATAGCCCGGCAGCGAGGGCAACAGAAGGAAGCGGTATGTGTCGGCGTGATGCGCATGGTCCGTCTTCGCGAACGGCGGCTCGTGATCATCATATGCAAACTGTGGCAATACTATGGCGCACACGCCGGGCAAGCACCAGCTGTTTGACCGGGCCAAAACACGCCCTTCGTTTATTGTGCAGATTTTGTGCCCGACAAGATTGGAACTTTCAGCACCAAGAACATCTTTAACGGCCAGGTGTGCTTCTGCGGCTGCCTCACCCGACGCGTTGTCGCGACGACGTCCAACGTCCTTTGTTATCATCCGCTCGAGCTGCGCGCGCGCATGCCTCTGGCTCGCATGCCGCGAGTATTGTGCATGCAACCGGTTGCAACCATGCACGACTGCCCCATGCTCCAGTTGAGCCCAATTGAGATTTGCGGTCTCGCGCCGGCTCGAGCCGCGGCTAGCCGTCATAGGCATGCTTAGATCATGCATGCCTGCCTGTCTACGCCGTCTCTTCGCTCGATCATGCCCAGTCCACACGCATTCCGATGCATCGCGATGTGCCGCATCGTCTGCTCAACTTTTGCCACTTCTTTGCGTGCAACAGAGATCATGATCTCATACAGTGTCATCCTTGGCTCGCGTAATTCCAATGTCACCAAGGGCCTTGCAAGGTTGCGTGCACGTGGCTACGCCGTCATCCGTAATGTTGCTTGCTTTCCCCATGGCCACAGCGCGCTGTGGTCCAGACTGAGTCGGATCTCTTCAGACAGGCATGGGCATGGCTCCCTCAGCCATGTCACTGCGGGCTGCATGAGGACTGCATGACGAAGCCTGCGACGTTCGCAATCTTGCACTGAGTTCCCGTCCAGGCGGTCCTGCACGGCCGCGACCGTGCGCGTGTCCGAGCAAATGCTAAGTGCACGCCCAAAATCTATTCGTTGCAACAGACACGTGCACTTCAACAGCAGAGATAGTCACAGATATCAAGATACCGAGATTCTGCCCGTCTCGAGAGCTCTGCTGCGTTTGCCTGACCTCGCCTGTGCGTAGATGAGCTCTGGAGCCCGAGGTCTGGAGATGTCAGGGCAGATTGAAACTCAGTATTTGTGTTGCAGCGCGCTGCACATTGCGATGTCTTGTTTAGCCGCGATCGATGCGCCGAGCGCTCGGGCACCCGCATCCTGCATGCAGCTGCATCGTACAGCCAGTGTGCTGGCGCACTCGTCTCGCTTGCGATGAATGCATGATGACGTCGTGATTCACACCCATGGTCATGAATATGCATGGATGGGTGCGCGCCCCGTTCAAGCCCCTTGTACAAAAGTCATTCACGTCCGGCGAACTGGCAAAGGTACTTGCGTAGGCAGCCCACACTCGAACTCATCAACCGAATTTGTACCTGTCCTCCACGGGTACCTGGTACATCCCATCGATCAGCAGGCGGCCGGCTTCCCGGTTGAAATCCGCCAGTTCGCAGCATGCATCACGTAACCATTCACACCGCGTCATGTATGCGTGGAACGCGACTGACTTCCGCTCCAGGTGACCGTTATCTAGACACACATAAATGCGCCGATTCTGTCCGTCTGTCTTTCACGAAACATGCCGTTGCGTCGCAAACCTCATAGCCTCACGACGCCTTGCTGTTTGCGGTCCATGGCCGCGTTGCATCACATCACATGAACGGCTTGCCATAGCATGCCAGCTGTACACAGTGTTACTCATGCATAACCGGCAGCTGCGGCCATGCACACCTACATTGATGTACTCCGGAGGGGAACTCCCCTCGCCGTAGTGTGGCACACGACAGGGTCACAGACAGACCCGCAACTCACACTGTGACAACTTGGCAACAATCAGTTTTCACTCGTCAATCCCTGCCAACTTAGAACGGCTGGCCGAATGCGTGGCCTACAAACCCCCCAGGCTCCCTCACAACGTGCTCCACCCATGATGTGTGCCTCGCATGCTGCGCGCCGACAGTCCCTTGCGACTGCAGGACTTCTTCCTGGAGCAGAAGGACGGGGGCTGGGCGATGCGGAGTGACGCGAACAAGCGGCTAGACAGGCTGCTGAGCCAGGGGTGCAAGAACTTGGCGGCGGAGCGCGACGGCAAGCTGTCCGACACGCTGCGCAATACGCTGTTTGGTGACTTTGGCGAGGACCTCGCGAGCCGCAACATTTTCCGTGCCCGAGACATGGGCATTGTCGACTATAAGGACCTCGCCTCATGCTATGGCGCCAAGCCGGAGCAGGAGGTGCTGCACCACACCCTGTATCTCCCTAGATACCCATCATCTAGATGACCACCACGTCCTCATATCCGAGCTCACACTGTACACAGCTGGGCACAGTGTCCTCAGCAGTGTCTGCAGCAGTGTCTTCAGCACTCACATATGCATCGCGCATTCGCCCCAGCACGCAGCCACGCAGCCACTGCCGTGCATCTGCCCTGTCTTCCCTGCGCAGCGCCGCATCTCAACAATCCCAATCCACCGTGCGCAGATCCAAAGTGCTGCCGTGAGATCTGCCACAACCCTGATTGACAACAGACCTGACTGCTGGCATCTCTCACAGTCTCGGGCGTGCCATGCAGCTCGCGAGCCAGATGGACGATTCGTTCGTGGCACTGCTGAAGGAGTCTTCGGACGAGGTGCTGCCCGCCACGCTGCGCACGATCCTCCGAACCCAATTCCACGAGATCTTCTTCGGCAACGAAGATGGCTGGTGGATGACGTCCGGCGGCGGCTACGCAGGGTTCGTGCACGAGATCGCGACCACAACCCTATCCAAGGTCATCAAGGATAACACTGGCGCGAGCGTCGGCAGCGACTGCTTCCATGTGTCCGACTAGGCAGCATGTGCTGCGGCTGTGGGTTCCACAGCTTGCACAGAGCCTGGCGTTTCGTGGAACTCTGCAGCAGCTGCGGGTGTGGCGGCATCGTTGTTGCGGGGCTGGCATACAGGTGTTTGCTGGAGTTTGCGCTTTCAGTATGGCGACGCCGGCCACTCTCCGCGGAGCGGAGTGCCAGCGTTGCCTGGTGGAAATGGCATGACAGCGCCGCGAGCGAGGACATTTGCCATCGGCTCTAAATAAGCTGGTACTCTGTGACGTGTGTAGATATTCAATGTCAAATTAAATTGGTCTAGATAGGCGGCATGCGGTGCCGCGCCTCGATTTTGATTCATGTGTGCTCAACATATGACCGCTGTGAACAGTTGCAACTGTCAGTAGCATGTAAGCAATGTGTGTATCTACCGGTGCGACCTGCGAGTGCAAGCCCTCAATCAGAACTGGATGCCCCTGTCACATACCAACACATTCTGTGTGGTTGCACTTGCTATGGCCTGCAGTGGTGCAGCGATCATCTGGCACGAACTGCGCACCCGTGAGCCGTGCTACCCTGGACATGGTCTTTCTGATCACAAACCCATTTCCTTTCACTGTCGCTGCACTGAGCTCCCGCAAGGAATTCTCAATCCAGCGAGCCTTTGCTCGCTTGCTGAATGGCCCAACCAACGACACTGCTAGCGTGTTGAGGTGCTGCATGGCATGCGACCCTAGTCTGCCATATGTCTCGTGCACAACCGGCACCACCTTGTACGATCCCTGCACACTCTCTTTGTACATGTTGAGTTTGAACTGTTCGCGAACTGCGGCCGCGTGCCCCTTTGCCCCCGATGCTTTCCCCACCACAGCCACCCCAGATGGGTGGATGAAGCTGACATCTAGCACACACACATCCACGTCCGGACCATGCTAGGATGTCCCCCCTACTGTCGTCCCTGTCGCGTCTGTCTAGGCTGCGCATCACAGGCTCAATTGATGTGGACACCTCTGCCGCTCTTACTCGACGGCGCCAAGCCGTAATGGCAATGTTGTGGCGCAACGTCCAGCAGTCGGCATTGTGTCGACATGTCATGGCATGATCTACGTCGCCGGGCTTCACCCGAGCATTGCAATCACGTATCACTTCCCCATCTAATGGCGGCAGGGGGGAAAGTCCGCCCCTGACCCGCATCCCATGCACAAAATCCCCCTCATTCAGAGTCAGCATGCGGCTGGTTGGGAGGGAATCCAGGAACAGTGAGGCAACACGACAGGCGCAGCTGCCCATGCGCGCAAGGTCTTTTGCACCACCAGGGGTGCTGCCCAGCTGTTGCAGCAGCGTGTCGTGCCGTGTCTGCGCTACTGCCCTGGTCACTTTTCTGCTCATACCGGGAAGGCCAATGGCGATGAAGACGTTGTCGAGCTCCTCTGGGCCCCAGTCCGCCTCCGGCGGCATCGCCGAACGAGGCGCTGTCCATTTTTCTTGTAGGCCTTTAGCAACGTCGCCGTCGGCGAATGGGCGGAATTCGGGGGGGGGCCATCGCGCATGGCGTCATGCGCCAGCGCGGCGCTGGACAGATAGGCTGCATCTGCCTCGTGCTCCGTGAAGTCCATGAGGCCGAATCCGCCGTGGCGTAGCGGTAGGCGGAGTTGCTCCTCGGCGACGGCGGGCATCTGCGGGTGGTTCATGATCTCCCGCGCCGCCGCCATTACCCTGTCTTGCAGCTGCTGCACCGCGTCTTTGACAGAGTCCCATGCGACGACACGGACTAGGTGGGTGAGGGCAAGCTGCACAGAGCCGCGGAGCAGCAGGAACTTGTCCTGGGCAGGCAGGGGGAGAGAGAGGAGGCGATCAATCTTTGCACATGCGGTTGTCGCGCGGCGGTTGCAGTAGTCCTTGACGTAGGGGATGTGGCCGATGGCCGTGCCTGCGCAGGTGACGCCGTGTGGGGGCAGCGGCACGCCTGTGGCGTCGGCCACGGCCTGGGCCGCGTTGCGATCGATGATGGATGTGGCTGCACTCTTCTCGTGGCCGATGCGGAGGCCGATCGGGTGGGCGTGTTCCTCCAGGGTGGTGAAGGCCTTGATGATGGGTGCGAATGTACTGTTACATCGAGGGTATGTACTGTATGTATGTATCCGTTGGTGAAGGTTCTAGATTCCCGCGACGGGTCGGCCTGGGAGCTTTAGATCCAGAGCGGTATCCGTTCCGACGCGGAGCGCCCTCGCAGCCACACGCGACCCTGCCCGTGCGCTGCGCAGCTGAGCACGGAACTGAAAATCGGATCTGTTGCGACAGGAATCATCACATGACTCTACATGCCGATCTACTGGTGAACAATACGAACCGATGCGGCCCTGTTCGTGAAGTTCCCAGAACCTCGCAGTCGAGCTTTCAGGAACGGAGCGCCATCCGTTCCGACGCGGAGGGCCCTCGTAGCCACACGCGATCCTGAACCGCATCGGACTCAGTCGTGCGGCGCAACTGCGTACGGATACTTAACACGTGGTAGCTAGGCCGCCCTGGTGCTAGCGCCTGTACGTACGATGAATTGGCTAGAAGCACGACGTGAAACAGAGAAACCACGGCAACGACAGATACGTAGCGAAAGCAATTATCGTAAGCTGCAGCTGCAAACGAGGCTGATAAATGCCGCAAGTACGAGCAGAGGGAGGTCGACGCGACGCAGGCCGAGCGCCACCGCGAGGCCAACCGCATCCGCCAAGCCGTGCTCCGGGAGGCCGACGCGCCGCAGGCCGAGCGCCACCACGAGGCCAACCGCATGCACCAACGTATTACGCGGCGCAAAAGATACGCAGATGATCAGCAATGGTACAGTGTGCCGATTGGTGCATCGTGTGAGATCTATGGAGCTATGCTCTTTCAGCACGAGCGAGTATCTATAAGTGGTGCACGTTTACATACGCCATGCTGCAACAACGGTGAGGCCAACCGCGTGCACCACCTATTTACTGACAGCAAATACTATTGGACACAGGCATACTGAGCCAAACATAATTGGCTACCGGCTTACTGAACCAAAGTTGATCCGTCTGTGGGCTCACACAAAGGTTGACGAGGATGCAGCATGGCCAGATCTCGAGTAAATTCATACGCGGCCGCGCCGGGTCTGTGCAATATTAATGCTGCGTTGCGGCACGGGCCAGCACATGCTGCAGCAATATATGCTTAGCCACAGCCACGCTGCGCCAAATATACTTGCCTACGGGCGGCTCACTCGGTGGTTCTGACTGCTTGCCACTGCGTTTCGGTGCCATAACTCTATCCACCTCATCACCCGCTCCCCCCCTAGCCACTTACGGACCTCAGCGCCGCTCACGGCCAAGTAGGGCCAAGTAGGGCGCCACCCCCCTTCGGAGGGTGGAGAACTACTTGTATATATATGAACGTCTGTCTTGCTGTTGCCCCACATCGTGGAGCTTGCCCATGTGATGCATCTCTCACTCCTAGGGCATGCAGACATTCAAACTTGTGTTCAACACCGCATCAAGGTTTCGTTTGATGCCTGGTTCGAGAATGACTGCCCACACGGTTGATCTACATGCCATAAAGCCCGGCCAGACCGTGGAATCCACCGCTGAATACATCGGGGTTCGTGCACATGTGAGAACATAGCAGTGACAGTTTGTTAACCTTCTCGTGAAGCTCCTCTTGTGCACCATCTCGCCTCAACAAGCACTGCTGTTTGACAAAATGCAGCCACATCAGGCACAGGCACTTCAGCTGACGAGTTCATACACTTTTGTCAGGTTGACTGGCATTTGATATGCAAGTTGCGCCTTGGCAATGGTCAGTGGTCCTGGAGCAACATATTGGGTGTTACTCCAGGACGGATACTTTTTTGCTCGGATGCAAGTGCGACACGAGCATGCACGCCTTCACCCCTTCAGTGACACACACGCCCGTGCAGCACAGCATGCACAGCACACACGGCAGCTCATTTTGCATTTTACATTGCATCATCACACAGTATACCTCTGTCGAGCGGGACCAGCGCAGCGGCAGGCGCCGTGCTCTGAACTGTGTCCGTGCGCATGACACCTCTGTGGCCGCAGAGCACGCAGCGCCCCCCGCCGCGCCCGCCCAGACGTGCATAGGTCCATCTCGCATTATGGGCAACGCCCGTCATTTACGCTCTGAAAACAGGCAGTCGGTGCCTCGCGGCCGCGCGGCCGCACAGGACCCCCTGCCGCTGCAGCCTGCAAAAAATTGCCGGCAAACTGGCCGAAGTTCGGCGCTCGGCTTCTCATGCAAATTGCACGCGGCCACACAAGACCCCCTGCCGCTGCAGCCTGCAGAACGGCCAGTTCGGGGTTCGGCTTCTCATGCATGTCACACACAGGCGTTGCGCTCGCCGTCGAGCTCGCCACACGTTCGGACCCGTCTGACACACTGGAGCCGAACCTAGCCGCCATATTGCACATCACCATGCTGTGCTGCGCTGTGCTGTGCTATGCTGCGCGTCACCGGGTGGTCACCAGGACATGCGCGTCGTGCAGCTGCTTGTGCAGCGCCGCCAGCGTCAGCGCCGCGTCCTCCCAGTACTGCTGATTGACCGAAAACTCGTGGAGCAGCTGCACCTCGTGCGGCGATAGCGGCGCATGGGAATCCCGCAGATTTACCCCCTCCAGCGCGATTGTTTGGGCCTGCACCTCTGATGCGAGAGCCGTGTACGCCTCGTACACGTGCGGGATCTCGCTCTTGTCGAGCGGCGGAACCGCCTGCCCAGCACGCAGCGCGGCCACCGCATCGGCGTATTTGCGGAACCACGTTCCGTCCCGCGGCGTCAGCGGCTTTGCCGCTGGCTCCGGTGCCGGCTCCGGCGGCGCCGACGGCGCCCAGCAGTGCACGGCGCACGGCGCGGCTGCCGGTGCCGGCGCCGGTGCCGCAGCGAGGGCCAGCGGCGGGACGCCCGCCAACGCAGCCGGCTGCGCAGCCGCCACAGACTGCTGCGGCGCCGCAGCATGTGGGTGAGCGGCGGCCGGCTGCGCCGGCGCCTCGTGAGCGCGGGCGGCATACGCCGCCCCCTCTCCCCCTTCACCCGCAGCATGCACAGCAGGCCCCACCGGCCGCGCGACCGGCGTTGTGTCAATCGCAAAGTCATCGTCGCTGTCCTCGCAGTAGTTCGGCGTACGCTGGCCACGCGTCCGGCGCCGCACCGACGGGTCGCCGCCGCCGGCGCTGCCGCGCATCTCGCTGTCACACCGCGGCTCCGACTCGTTGCTACCCGGCGACGCGGGCTCGATCCCCGCTGCGGCCTCCATGCCGGCCCCCCCGTCGCACTGCATCGGCGCTGCGCCTGCCCCCTCGTCTGCCGCTTCACACCATGCGGGCAGCGGCCGCGCAGTGTCCTCCTCCATCTCATCTGCCATGCCTTCTAGCAGCTCTGCCGCCACCTTCGGCGGGTACTGGTCCATCAGCGCCTCCGCCGGTACCTTGGGCGGTGCCGGGCTTGCAAGTCGCGCAGTGCGCTCCGGAGCCGCTGGCGCAGCTGCGGGCGGAGCCGCCTCCGCCACCTCCACCAATGGACTCGCCGCCGGCGTGGAAGGCGTGCTGCGAGCAGACTCCGGCTGCGGGGCTGTGCTGGAGCGGGCCGGCAGTCGGGGGTTTGAAGCCGGCTTGGGAGCCGGGGGGGCGGGCTGTGATTGGGGCGCATGCCGGGGTGTTGCGGTGTCGGCTGCGGGCCGGGGCTCGGGGCGCGGCTTGGGCTGTGCTGGTGCCGCTTCCCTGGCCGGCTTGCTGACGGTGCCGTTCTGGGGCTTGCTGCCCGGAGGGGAGTCCTTGGTCGCGGTCGGCGTGGGTCGTGGGTGTGGCTTCTCTGGGCGAGGGGGCTTCGCAGCGGCAGCACTGCCAGTGGAAGTCCGTGTGGCGCCGTTCATTAGCTTGTGTTTCTTCGGCTTGGGTTCTGCGGTGCCTGTGGCTTGCGCGTCGCTGTGCTTGTTTGGCTTGGCCTTGTCTGAAGGTTGCAGCTCCGCATGGCTCCTCGGGCGCTTGCCCTTGAGGTCAGGCGTGGAAGCGGCCTGCGTCTTCGGAGACGATTTAGGCTTTTTAGTGACCTTGCTGGTCTTGGCCGATGCCGTAGGCGGGGATGGTCCTCCTTCCTTTTGGGCAAGCGAGGGTAAGACCTTAGTGAGCAGCTCCTCTTGGGCTTTGGCAGTGAGCTGCAACCCATGTCTACCCATCTGCGTGACGTCATTAACGACACCGTCAACGATTGCTTGACCGGGTGCCTGCATGCAGTGTTGCCTTTGTAGCTTTGCTGCTGCGGTGGAGCTGATCAATCCATCAGGGATGCAACGTGTCATGTACACAGGCATGTCCGGGGGAGCAGCAAAGCAGAGCGCACCACCCCGTTCTTCTTCGCATCTCTAAAGCATTGCTGAATTGCATTGCTGACCTTGCGGCGAACACGGCTGTTGTTCGCGGCGATATATGCAAGTGCACACGCGCGCAATTGCCCCCGCCTTGCTGCTTCCCGTACAGCCGTGTCCAGCGTAACCTTTTCGATAATGGCACCATCTGCGTCGGTCAGGCGCGCGGGTGTCGCTCTCTGGGGTGCAGGCGACGGGCCTCGGGACTCCTTATGCTCGACTTGCGCCTGCACTCACGCTCCTGCTGAAGGGGGCCACAATGACGGTCACCCGCGGCGGTCGGGGTACAAACAGATGGCTTGCACATCTCATGTAAACCATTGCCGTCGTCCACACGTACAGAAACGGTGCACGACCAGCTGCATGCTCGCAGCTCGAGCGTGATCCCGCCGGGGTGAGCATCGCACATTCTGCGCAGGCGGTGAAGAAGCATTCGTCCTCGGCGGCGAGAGGATGTTCAAACTTGGAATCCTTGTACTGGCTTCCGCTCTCCCTGCGGCAGACAGCTTGGAACCAACTGGTTGAGCAGGTTTGCAGGCTTGCCGTATCCTTTTGCCTACGTTCCCACTTGTGGTATTCTTTGCAGTGGCCATGGAAGCAGCCTTCTCCTCGAACGTACTCTGCAGCCATTCGATGGATTCGAACATGCAAATTTCCTGCCTCGGACAGCACAGCGGGAGATTGCGCACCTGCACTTCCCCACGCATTTTCACTACGCCCACTTCCTGAGCGCGCCCCTGAGCCCAGTCCCTGTCTATCGAGCATACTGTGTGGTTGTTGGATTCTTCTCCGCGACTCGTGATGTTGTACTTGGTATCGCCCACGGCGAGCACCTGCACATGCGTCACAGTTGGCAAATTGTGATGTCACACATAGATCGGAAAACGCCCGAAAGCGTTCAGACCCCTTGCAACATACATGCACCGAGCCATCAGCAGAGTATTGCATCTTGATCTCCTGCCCTCGTTGCTGTGCTTCCAGGAGCAACGAAACCATGCTCGGCTTGAGCCGCAGCTGCATAGACCATTTCACATTCGAGTCAAAATCAAGACAGAAGTTAGTCCGACTCATATTCACTGCCCGACTATGCGTTTTATCGCAACACGTCGGCTGCTACTGCTACATATGCCCACGGAACGCCATCCAGTCAACAGCAGCGCATCGCAGTTGCACAATCGGAAACATGACATCGGCTACCAAGTTGCTGGTACGTTTTCGCGTGTTGCATGGCCCTTCTGTTGGAACCGGCATGCTTGTGTCCAGGTTAATGCTCCACGCTCGCACGCGGCAATGCATGCATGTTCGTCCGAGCCGTCGGTCGACCTATATCGCGAGTGCACTTTCCTCGCACCGTCCTGTCGTTCAGTCAGGCGATCCCAAGATACCTGGCCCAGTTTACATACTTTGCGTTCAACGGCAACATTTGCGCGTCGGCGAGGAGTTGCAGCTGCTCGCACGGTTGCCAGGCCCGTGTTGTCAGATCCATGATGTCCGGGCATGTCCACCTGTAATTCACATGGACACCACCGTCGCCGGGGCGCCAGATGCTGGCAGTGTATGAGCGATCCATGACGGGACCGTTCACCTGTGCTGTGTTCGAAATTTACGTCTGTTCTTCAACTGTTGCCGGCACGATGAATGGCTGCACGCGTGCACATTCATCACCGTACTGGTGCTCGAGGGCGGACGGAGACAAATGCTGGGAAGCACCAGACGGGACACAATTATACAGGTCTTCTGGGCTTCCCCGTGACATCCTGTTCCATCAGCACTGCGGATGCGTCGAACATTCACAAGCATGCCGTTGTCCAGTAGCCCGGGCCAGCTGATGAGAGACAGCAGCAAGGTCTCAGATGTGCCAATAGATCAGTAACGCAACGTCACCTGACGCCACTCGCGGCGCCTTGCAAGGCCTTGCAGTATCCAAGAGAGTGCATCAACAATGAGCCCAAGCATACAGCAGTATACAGAACTCATTTGTGCATGGCCGAGGGTTCCTCCCCAGAGAGTGTCATTCCTGCGCAACAGCTAATCCCTGAGCACCTCTCACCGTCTGCTACCAGAATTCCAAGAGAACCGAAATTCAGCCAAGAATACGCAGATCTAGCACGTTGACCTCGTACTGGAATAATGCAGCGCACTGACATGCGATACACCTGCCAGGGCTGTTCAGAGACTGCTGATCGGGGTCAAGGTCCGCGATCACCAGAACACAAAGCCACATTTCCTGGCAACACTGAAGCCCCAATTGCACAAGAGCCTGGGCACTCCACAGTCCCTGTGTGGGTACTGGGTCTTGTTGCAACCTGTGCACGTGTGCCTATTGCAATGGTGTTGGCCATGGCGTGTAGTCGTTGCTCAGCTGCACTTGTTGAAAGCATGTGCCACTGACCGTTGAAGGCATCTGCCACTGACCCACCACACAGTTTCCACCGTAAGTGCAGCGATTCTCAGGAAAGGCGAAGGCAGCATCACTAACCACAAGTGGATCCTGGCCACTCCGGGCATCAGCCAATGGCTCGTGCACTCGTGCACGTGCACAGCATGGTTCCCTGGTATAGTGAACCAAACACCGCTTTCGGAGTAGCAGCAGCAGCAAGTCCTTATTATGGACTTGCACAAAGCTTGCCAACCCACAGCTACTGCAGCAATTCTCGAGTTCATGCACTCATGTCACCAGCAAGCTCATGCGATATGGGATGACATGAAACGATGGCCAAGAGGAGGCGTCTGGCGCACGTTGTACTCAGACGCAAAAAGGTACTGTATTGGTATCAAGACGGTTATGTCTGTGCCATTGGGCACTGGGTGTGACTCCATCCAGTTGACTCCCGGACCCCTTTTCGGTGGGCATGAGTTGCTCTCAACCACGACTCGGATTTGCATGAAATCCACTTTTGCATGACATCAAAACACCGCTTGCGATATCGTTTCAATTGGTCCCGTCGAGGAGAATGCAGCCATGCTACCACCTTCTGGATGTTGCTGCACATGTGTCCAGAGCGAAAGCAAGATAGCAGGCAATGCAGAAAACAGAGCTTCCAGGCAGGTTGAGACATAGACCATCTTGCGAATGCCCAAAACATATCCAGGAGCTCGATTGCAAGCTACACAGCTAGATCCTGTAACCGAAACTCAGATGATCAAAACTCGGAACCACAGGGGTGCTTGGCAGGCCGGTCTGTGCAGCGAAGACTGAGACTGAAACTGAGACCTGGTTGTGGTGACCTGGGCCTCTACACGATCCCTGCTGGCAACTGCACTAGCTCTATGCCCGACGCTATGGACTTGACATAGTAGTAGCAGAAGTCAGCCAAGATTACCGTCTGAACGATCTCTGAGATGATGACCATGAGGGGCCAGATGCCTGATCCTATCGCCTGTACACAACCTGGCAGTTTTGAGCGTCCTCAATCCTCATCAAGCAACGCACTGCTGTGGGTGCCCAAGGAATATTGACAGTGCTGTACTGCAAATGTCATGCCGAGCTGCGACTGTGCGTGCATTTCTGTGCTGCGTAACGTGTGACTTTGACAGGTTCAGCTACCCAGCATAGACATGCTGGACCACCGAGGCCGGAATGCAGCAGGACTGGGCGTCAGAGTGATGCCATGCCAGTGTGTCGTGTTTGCACGGCTGTTGCTGTACAACATGGTGCCCGTCCGGTCAGACAGAGTTGTGGACCATCCCAACACGCGTGTCATATGAACGCATGCCATTTGGCTATGCCAGAATGTGGAGCCTGACACAATGTGGAGCCTGACGCAATGTGGAGTCTGACACAATGTGGAGCCTGACACAATGTGGAGCCTGACACAATGTGGAGCCTGACACAATGTGGAGCCTGGGAAGAGGGCGGCATACCGCCCACAGCTGAGAGTTACGGTCGTCCACCATCTGCAAAAGCCAGTGGGCACAGGAAAAGAAGCGTGCGAGGCCAAGGAAGAAGACGTAGTGGCCTGTAAAGCGCTCAACGGTGCGGTTGCGCTGCATCATGATGACCTGAGGTGCCACCGACACTGCCTCCACGTAGACACAGAACGCCCAGAGCACCCGGTTGATCCAGGCGTGCCTCGTTGCTGGGTGGGAGACCAGGGCCAGCAGGAGGCACGGCACAAGCTGCACGAGCCGTGTTCATTGAGCACCAATCAGAAACATTGCGCTGCATTGGCAGCTTGCATGTGTGGATTCAGAATCAGCTGGGCTTGACGCTGTGTGCTGGGAGAGCTGTCGCAGAGGTGCCTGCTACGACAGTCAGGCTGAGAGAACAAAGGCCGCAGTTTTCTGTCACCCAGCCTGTGTTGACCATGAACTTCCCATCCGCCGCCTGTTTGGAGATGCAGGCAAGTGGCACTGCGTCTCCTGTGAGGATGGCCTGCGGTTGTGCATAGGCTTGTGCAGTTGGGAGAGCAGATGGAAGCATGAATGCAGGGTAGCATGGCAGCGCTGAGTTCAGGCCTGAAGCGTCAGATGAGGGACGCACAATGTAGACTTCCAGCAGTGGGTCCTTATCTGCTTGATACGAAGACTTGAGCTTCACAAACATCATGTATATCACCCACGCCGTAGCAGCCAATGTGAGCATGTCCAGGATGGTGTGGACATCATACTCCATGATGAAGCTGCACAGATGCAGCTGACTCTAAATTGCGGGTGCACAACTAGGAAGACCGCGGCTTCATGCCCGAAGATGGCATTGCCCACTGCCATTTGCAAGCATGCGGGGCAAGCATATGAGCTAACCGACACCGCTTGTGAGTATGCCTTGGCTAGTCAGAAGTTACACAAACACACAGTGCTACAGACACAGGTGCATACCTGCAAATGAGGCGCACGCCAAGGAAGACGGCGGTGAGCACTTGCGATCGCCTGGACAAGCCTGCAAAAGGACTGCATCTGAAATGGTCTACGCATGTTCAGACTGGGGCCCATTCTCGCACATGAAAGATCCAACGGTGGCTTTGAGCGAAACTAGATTTCGATGCTCGTATTACAAACATAGCATCGGAATCATCCTTACGCGGCATGCTTGCTCACCTGCAGCTGACTGCTTCTGCTGCAGCTTGTAGATGAGGACACCCAGTCCAGCGAGATGGCATGCTTCTGACAGAACGAACAAAACATCATGATCTTCGATGACGAAGTAAAGAATAACAAGTGCCTGCATGTGAGCATCATCAAATGGGCTGTGATGCCATCACGAACGCTAACGTGCGACACAAGAAGATCAGCCCACCAGGATCCCCGCGCATGCCCCCAGACCTGACTTCTCTGCGGCGGATCGTTGATTCACCCACCGGACGGCGCCTCTGATCGGGTCAAGGGGTGGACCAGGTGGATGCCCACGCGTGGGCCGGTCCTGCCAGCCTTCGTACATGACCACTCACAGATGGTGACAATTAAGCACCAGATCAAAATCTTGGCAGCAGTAGCAAAGTGCACGGGCGCTGTCGATGCGTGAACACCCCTCTTCCGGTACCACAATTGACTGCGAAGTGATGTAGCCTGGCACCGTTGCCACGGGCTAGCTACTTCTCCTCAGACACCGCTGTGGGGACCGCTAAACCGTGGAAAGAAGTAGTAAATTTTTGGATACCAGACGGCCAGTCTCTCAGCCTGCCGGAAACTGTAAACTCCGATTTAGCGATCGCAGGGAGCCGGAACCCATGCATGATCACTGCGACATACCCGTGCTGCAGCGCTGCGATTGTGGGAATTCGTGAGCACGCCTGCAGAATGAAACAACCGGGAGCTGCTTAAGAAACACTCTGTTGTTGGAGATTGTTCAGCAATTGAAAGGAACATCAGCGAATGCATGATTAGTGCGAGCGGGGCACAGGGCGTTCATAAGAACTGGCACATATGGCCATACCGCTACTGCACGCTGACAGCAGCTGGCATGCGCTAGTCGACAAAGAATCAATCGCGTTAAGTGTACATACTGGTGGGCACGCAGGTAGACTAGCGCGCGTGCACAGCATTATGCCATGTGAATGTGTCCGGCTTCACCGGGCTTACACAACGACGACCCTCCGGTGAACTACCAAATGTAACAAGGAAACCAAGTAATCTCCTTCAGCGGCTGTGGTAGATCACGCTTCAATGCGCCTCGCTGTCTAAACGACCGAGAGCATTCCATGACCGCAACCTGTGCCGAACCACTTCTCCTGGAAAAAGCTCGTGGACCATGCGCTGTGGAGCATGCACACTTCGAGTGTGCGGAGAACATGTCGGAACTGTGCATTCAACGCCCTCAAGGCGACGTGGGGCGTGCAACACTCACACGACTGAAGTCGTCCCGCTGCACTGCGGTAGATGTGGTTCTCAGCAGCTGCGTAGCTGAGACATCCTCAAATAGATATTCTGGGCCATATACAGAGCTGCTTGTGAATTCGTTCGTAACGCAGGCACAGACGTGTCAACGGCACGAGCACTACATGACCATCGCGCTCGACATGTCGCGTTTTACGATTCTGCGCGCTTGCACCGTAGAGGAGCGTTCCACGGCGGCCTCCAAACTGCGCTTCACAGGAGACGGCCGCTCTTTACAAATATTTCCATTGGTTGGCGGTGCGAGCTTATTGTCAGGGTGTTCCTGTTCCTGCCACGGAGATACCGGATCCTGCCATCTCGCAACGTCCAAGACCACCAACCACAAGCCGGCACGACTCAGCAGTAAATAGGCAGGAGCACAGGCAGAATATCTTCTACAAATATGATGGCCTGCAACATGCGCGTGCGGGGTGCGCTCTAGGTCATCTTGGTGTTGAACGCAGCTCTGCTTGCGCGACGTCAAACCCCTCTCCCTCCCATTGGCAACAGACTTAAATTCCCTTGCAGCTGGGCTGTATAGCTTTACGTCGCTGCTTGCTACACCGTGCAACATACATGCTCGAAATGCCTCCATCTTGATGGCCGCATTGTCCGGCAGGCCTCACACATCCGAGTACCTCGAACAGGGACGGAAAGACACATGCCCCCGCCACTCTTGCAGATTTACACGTGCCTGGCATCCATCATCCGCTTTACATAGCTGCCTAGGGCTGTCGTCAGAATACACGTCATGCCACGTCTTGAAAGCCTGCACGTCGACCTGGCAGTCTTTGATTGCAGGCAGCTCCCCCGCCATGGCAATGCGCTCCAACACCGCCATTCGGCCTGTGGGCCTGACGCCTCGCGTTGTTGCCTGGGCTTCCCTTGACCAGCAAGACGCCGACATGAAGGCCGCGGAAGCCCGCTGGGATGCACAGGTACAGCAGCACACGGGTCCAGATGCACCATGCCATGAGCCAAAACAGCTCCACCTGGAACGCATCTTGTCACAAATCCCGCCTATTCAAACCCTGGGGACATACTTCTGTATAGCTCATGCAGCACAGTCAGCTGCAGTTTTCACAGGTGCCGATAAGGACAATGCCGTGAACATCACCCGATTACCAGATCATGCGTTGCTGCTGTGTCCTGCGAACGAAACACCGCGTGACTGCAAGCCGCTCATATGAACATGAGTGACTCCTGTGTGTGGCCAGTTTTCTATATCGCAAATCACCTCAAGCCACATCGCAGCCTGAACAACAATCTGTTCCAGGTGCTGTGTCTTCTTCACCTACGCCTGACTCGATGCGCGTTCACGGCACAAGCTCCTGCTTGAAGTTTTTTTGCTGAAGGCAACGTCAGCCATGGCATGTCCTGGCTACTCTGTAACACACGAGCCCACTATTGCAGAACAGGCCAAGGCCATGTCTGCCAACCCGCTTGATCATGTGACGCGACCGGTGCTGACTATCACACCTGCCTGTGCAGCTGCGAGACGGCATCGTGAAGAACGTCATGGCAAAGGACCTGATGCAGTACATTCAAGACGGCTGGACCGTCCTTGATGTGCGGCCCCCGAGCGAGACCCGGAAGGTGCATGTCGCAGACGCCGTGGAGGTCCCTCTATTCGTGCCCGACACCAGCCTGGACCCGAGCTCGCTGCTCAAGCAGATGTCCGCCTTTGGCCTCGGCGGTTGGTGGCTGGGTGGTACCCACATGAAGCCCAACGCCTCCTTCCTACCTGATGTGCAGGCCAAGGTTCGCTCTCGCACGTTCTGCCATTGCCCGTTCTGCCATTACACGTTCTGCACGTCACACGCGATGTATGCGGGCATGCTACATGATCGCTTCATGTCATCCGCGTTGTTCATGTGACGGACTGCTGGCAGCAGGCTCCTGATCGGAGGCACCTGTGTGGGTGTACCGCCTGCGTAGCACGCATGGTGGCACATGCATTCCTCGCCTTGTCTTGAACTTTTGTGATGCCATGTGTGAATGCGTGCAGCTGTGGCACAGCAGACTTCTTGATGCGACGGTGTGTTGTCGCATGTCTCTGTTGGGACGCGGTGTGCACATGGTCAAACGGCCTTGTCAGGCCTGGCATGTAGACATGCTCTATCGAGTGGCCCTGCGTGAACACCACTCGTGTCTGCATCATGTTCAGATGCCCGAAGCGGGCTGGATGTACGTGGGTGAGCACCTTACTTCTGAATTGGAAGTAGAGTAGTAAAGCATGGCACTGCACATGCCACTGCACATGGTTCGGTCAAGTGTGTTAAATGAACATGCCAGTGTTCGCAGATACCAAAGGACGCCAAGGTCATAGTCGCATGCCAAAAGGGGCTCCGATCCCTGGCTGCTGCGGAGCAGCTGTCACGGGCTGGCTACTCGGACCTGGCGTGGGTCAATGGTGGGCTGGATAACTCCCGGCCTGGCGATGTGCCAACCCGGGGTGAGAAAGACATCCGGTATGCTGGCATTGGAGGTGTGTCTGAGATGGTGGGCTGGACTGAGGTGCAACAGGAGAATGCCGGACCTGCTGGCAGCCTGAAGAGTGTCTTCATTGCGGTGCGCTGCTCACTGCACCAGCTTGAACTGAAATGATACAAATGCTTCAGAAAGGGGCTGTGGCTGCTCAATGCACGTGTTGGGGGTCGGTGTGTCATGCTGTACTGTAACCACTGAGTTATAAAATTGCGGGACATCCGTGACATGAATGCCAAACTGAACAGGCCATTTTCAGGCTTACAGACGTCCGACACAGAGCAGTTGAGACAGCTGTGGGCTCTGTTCCTGACTGTTGACCTGGGATGTGTGATGTTCCGACTGCACATGCTCAGTGTTTCCATGAAGATGCTCTGCCACAGCCGGAGGCAGGCCCAGCTTTGCTCTGCCACTTCTATTCATACCATGCAAAGTCTACATGAAGTAGGCTGGGGCACATCTGCTTGCTGGTGCACGGTTGCGATCGGACTGCCACTGAGACGTGGACACCAACCAAGTTTTGTGGATGAGTGATGCGGATCGCCTTATGCAGGTGGCTCTAATTCTGGTCCTGGACGGGCTCGTGTTTGCGTATGAGCAATACCAGTACATGCAAGGGAAGACCCCATTCCAGTGATTGGCTGCCATCGACGGGGTAAACGGGGGCATTGCAACCACGTGTTGATGGAAAAGCTGGCATTAGTCAAAGATCGATGACGGATTTCAACATCAAAATTGCAAAATTGGTAGGAGTGCGCGTACCGGTGTAAGAATTTGTACCGATCGTGCGTTTCATGGTTCCTTGTAAACGGTTATTTTCTGTTTTGTCGACCGCCAAGTACTGTGCACAGTCGGTGCATGTACCAGAGTGACGCCTGAATTGCGGCTGTGGTAAAGCCTTGTGAGCCTGCCGCGGGTATACTGTGCCCGATCGTCCGGTTCACCGGTGCCAGTGCATGTGGTTTTGGATTCGAGCCAGGCGCGTTTTGGTTGCATCGTGCACCTCAACGCCGGGCGAACAGCCCGAGCGATTAATCATATTGGAACATGATATCGTCTTCAACAGCGTCTTTGTCCTGAGCTACATCGCCGTTAGCAACTGTGGCAAACGCCTTCGCCGTGGGAAGGCTTATTCTGCAGTAGCAGCAACATCACATCTTGCAAGCGCTATCGATCATTTGAAAGCACTCACGGATACATGTTGTCGGCTCTCCGGAATCAGCTTCATCGCATCGCCACGATGGAGTGACAGTGACCTGTGGCGAAGCGACCGACGCTTCTAATGAAATCAACGAACCGACTCCTTACATCTCCTGGGGAACGAGCAGTCTATGGGGCATACAGGTTTTTGGTGCGCTCTGCCGTACTGATTGCATGGTTCGTGAGGGAACTAAAGTTTCGAGTGCTTGCTGTGTTAGCTGATCGCCAGTGCCTAATCAATTAGACATTGCAACGCAATTGTATATTTCATCATCACTGCGCTGCTCCGGCTTGTGCTCCCCGTGCTCCCGATGTGTGTCAAAGTGGGCGCTTGTGCCGCACAGTGCGTGAGGAGTGAGCAACCCTTCGCCAATTGAGCAGCACCGCAGCGCATACACCACATTAAACCTTACCACGTATTACTATCTGTAGCGCAACGTGTTATGGATACCTTCGTCCTTGATTCGGTTGGCTGGCGCACTTGTCCGACGCGAGCTCCCTCGGGGCTTCTTGGAGAGACAGGGGCTGTACCAAGCCACTCGACCCCTTAAGAATCCTCTTCTATGGTTCCATGCGAACTCAGCGGGTGCGAAACATCGATGTGTGGGCATCCTGGCAAGTGTGGTTACTTATCTCATCCGTCGCCTTCCGCCTGCCCATTGGTTGAACGCAAACATTGCTGAAATATTGCATGTATCGTCTGAACTGTCACCTTGGGGAGGCATGGTGCAGGGGAGTGCGTGTTCTGCTTGCCACTCATCCACAGAGTGGTTGTGGAGTACAATGAGAAGGTTCTCATACTCGTGACAGTGCGCTCAGAGGATGCATTGGAGCTTCTACAAAGCTCTCTTCCTGATAGAGTGCTCCTTGTTCGGGCTCCAGAGGACAGTCCTTTTGCTGTGGGAAGGTTCTTGGATCACTGGCGCCCGTGCATTGGAGTGATGATGTCAGCTTGGCTTGCACCCAATCTCGTGGTCATGTCCGCTCAGGTGAGAGATCTTCTGTGAATGTTGCCGCGGGCTGCAGCATGGTCTGTATCACGGTTCTTCGGTGGCCTGAATGTTCCGTCACAATAATCATCTGCAGGCGGGGGTACCCCTGGCGCTCCTCGATGGCAGCATACCGGCACACATATTCCACTTCTGGCATGAACGGCGTGCTCTGCGGGCTTTGTGGCAGGCCATGGCGTCCTGCTTCCAGCTCATCATTCCGCACTCTGATGTGGAGGTTGGCCGCTTCCGACTAATGGGTGCAACTCTGAGCCAGATGCCTGGCTGGTGCAACGACCTCAGCTACGCATGTGCTCTATCTGCGCCAGTCGCAAATCTGTGGCGTCCCCCGGTCTCTCAGGTCACCACTCTCGAGGCACTGCTGGCGGGGCGTACCACGTGGCTCGCCTGCCATGTGGCACCAGCAGATGATGGGCACCTCCAGCAAGTGCACAACCAGATGCGGCTAGCCTTCCCGCAGCTGCTCACAGTGCACGTGCATCACGGCCACGAACCAGCAAACGCAGTGCTGACAGAATGGGCAGCTGCTGGTGCCAAAGCAGTGTGCTCGTCAGCCATGCCCGCGTCACGTGCGCCCCAGTGCCCCCTCCCCCCATGCCTGACCATAGCATCAGCAAACGCCACTGAGCACATGAGGGGCCATTGAATTGCACCTTTGCCCCACATGTAGTTATGCGGTTTCTGCTGTGTCGTCCCTGAACCAATTGCAGCCACAAGGGAAGTGCGGTCAAACCACTTCATGCATGGGCTCTCACTGCACTGGCAACAGCTCGGACATTCCCGGCGTTCAGCTGTCCCAAGCTACATGCAGTCATGCTGAAGGACGTGCCTGTGTGCTGCAGTGCAAGGGGTGGAGGTACTGGTGGTGGACACGCCGTGGCTGACGCCGCTGCTAATGCACATCTGCGAGGTCGTCTATATCGGCGGCGCGCAGTTCCCCGGAGAGCACAACTATGCAGTGCTTGCGCAGGCAGCTGTCGCGAGCTGCGCCGTCATCGCCTCCTCCGCGGTCATGGCGCATGTGCAGCTGGCACAGGAGCTGAACAACGCCGCCGTCAGCGCTGCTGAGGACGCTGCGCATGCTGTGCGATCTGCTGGTGCGGCCTCCGGCTGATCTAGCCTTGCTGTCCACCGAAGAGTGCAGTCTCCTCTTCCAGTCTACCCATGCAGTCTGCTCTTGTAGTCTTGCTTGCGGCTGGTGGCCTGTGGCTGTCGCCCATGTGCCAAACACAGACACCGACTGACGAATACTGTGTCACCTCGCCGCAATCAAGCACCTGACGTGTTGCGACGGCTGCTTGTAGCGGCATCGCCATGGCATATCATGGAAAGGCAGCGCAGGATGCATTCATTTGTGCAGGGGTGGACGCAGAGTCCTTGATGCCATGGCATAACTCCCATCACGCAGGCCACACGCCGCGCTCGCAGGCACCCGCGGAAGCTTCCCCAGACTCCCCGGCCGCTGTCTCCGTGCAGTCCGGCGCCGCCGCAACACCCACAGCAGACGCCAGCACGACGCCACGCCCGACGTCCCCCAGCGGCGTCGGTAGCGGCTCCTTCGGCCGGCCACGCACCGCATCGCGGCAGATCATCTTCAGCCAGGACCCGGCCGCCGCCGAGGCCATCGCCGAGCTGCCTGCCGCGTCCGCGGGCATCCCGGTCGCGGCGCCGCCGCGCTGCATCGGCGTACCGCAGCACTCCGAGGCTGAGGCGCCATCCCCGGCGGAACCGGACGGCCTGGCGGACGACACACTGTCCACCGGGTGCAGCACACCTGTGCTGAGCAGGTTGCGCGAGGAGGCGTCGTCTGAGCACGGCCCGGACAGCCGCTCGCTGGCGCTTGCGCTGACGTCGCTGGACCCCTCCGGCAGTAACGCACACACAGGCAACTCACAGCGGATGGTGCGCATCCCAGTTCCTCTCTGGCAATACTACCACCTGCTGTGGCGTACCCGCCACATGCTTGCTGCATGTTACACAAGTGCCCTGTGTCCTGTCGATGCCAGTGGATGGCTTGCATCCCCATGTGGCGGCCTGACGGCAGCTGCTTTGCAGCGGTCACCGGCGCAGCCGATGACGCCCCCGCGCGGCCGCAGCCCAAGCGATGGCCGGTCCGACGCGCCGTCGCAGGTGCCATTCGGCCTGCCCCTCTCCCGGTCCCCCCTACGGCAGCGCGCCCGGCCATTCCCGGACCCCCAGCCCCACGCGAATGCCAACGGCGGCTCCCCCTCCGCCTCCAGCTGCTCCACGCCCATGTGCCACAGCACCCCCACCTCCCTGCACATCTCCGTGCTGCACCCCGACCTCTCCTCCCTCCGTGGTGGCCCCTCCCCCTCCTCCCCAGCGGACACCGTCACCGCCACCGACGAGTCCAGCTTCGAGCCCGGCACCGTCACCCCCAGCAAGCTCTCCGGCGAGGCCTCCTTCGCGATCGCGATCGCGACGCCCTCACCGCTGCCGTGCGGCCCGAAACCGCTCGCCTACGACTCTCCGGCTCACTCACCTGCGTCGTCTGTGTTCCCCTGGCACCAGGCTTCCGCCGTGGTGCCCTCTCCGATGCCCCTGTTTGAGGGCATCTCAGAGGGCTGCGGCTGCGCTGCAACTGGGCCGGGCGGCGCGTGTGGGCCTGTCATCTTCGACGGCGGAAGCCCCGGCGGCGGGGTTGCCGCATCCGCCGAGATCGCGCCCACCGCGGCAGCTCTGCCGATGGTTCCGCCGCCTCCCTTCCAGGAGGGCGGCTCCCGGGCACTGCACGGCAGCGAGATGGAGTCTGGCGCAGTGCAGGTCGCGACTGCAGCTGCGCCGCTGCCAGCCAACGTCGGCCTCGCGAAAGATTCGTGCACGGATGCGCCCTCGTCCCGCAGCATGATCGGCAGCGAGCGGCCCCTCTCCCGGCCGACCACCGGGGGCAGCGCGACCCCCGACCTGGCCGCCGGGGCAAGTGTCAGCTGCCCTGGTGCCCCTCCTGATGTGTACCCCGCGCCAACCTCCGCGTTCAGCAGCGGCGCAGCGACGTGTGCTGTGGGAGAGGGCACCCCACAGGTCAACGTGCTGCAGTTGGACTGCAGCGCGACGAGCCGCGACTCGATCGCCGGCGGCAGCCCCTGCGAAGGCTCCATGTCGCCTGTGGCCACACCCGCAGGCTTGAATAATATCCGGTTGACGCGGGCGCGATCCGGTGCCGCTGCGGAGGCCGCCGCAGAGCCCGAGGCCGACACTGCAACCACAGCGGACATGTGGGCTGGCGCCTCTCCGTTCCTCAGCGTTATGGGCGGTCACACACCAGCGTTTGAGCAGGCGAATCAACTGGCTCAGTCTGAGCCGGCGACCCCGGCTCCCGAGAAACCAGCCAGCCTCCCAGTGGCTAATGTCCCTCTGCCGGCCGTTTCTCCAGCGCGAGGTGCGCCACCGTAGCACAGCCCCCCCCCAGACACGGCTTGCTCCCGACTACAAAGTCCTGACTGCGCATTCTCCAGCTGCCCTGTCACCGTCAGCGTTGCTGCAATCCTCTCTCACTTCAATGACCGCATACTTGGGGGTAACGTGTGCTGACACCGGCTGCTGCGTGCTGTGCAGCGAACCGCAGAGTTACAGTGCGAAGGGCGCTGCTCCGGTACAGCGACAACTACCTGCTGTCCGCGATGCACCTGCCGCACCATCCCGAGGGCCCGGCAGTGCTGCTGCTGAACCAGCCCGAGGGGCTGCTCGAGGCGGTGAGCAGCCTGCTGCGTGAACCGATCACGCGGCAGTCGAGGGGGTACGTCGCCGTCCAGGCCGCGGCCCGCCTCTCCAGCAGCCTCGTGTCGACAATCTGGGACGTCCTCGACGGCTCGGTGCTGGAGCCCGCTCTGCTGTCGTTTGAAGGCCCGGCGGCGCCCCCTGCAATCTAGGAGTACAATGGCGGCACCCGCACGTTGCAATCAGTTTCAGTCACGGCAGGCACCGCCCCGCAGTTTCAGTCATCGCGACATCGGAGTGGCGGGGACCTCGGCGCTGCACTAGGCAGCGCCCGGCCTCGATGGATAGTCAGCCTTACAAGGAAACAGTGTTCAGGACGAATACGGGGGATGTGGAGATACTGTGTGTGCAATCTTGTGTGTGCAAATGTGAGCGGCAGGAACGCATGGAACGGCGGGGCATGCATGTGTTGGGGTGTGTGCTTTGCGACGCTGTGCTTGGCGCCCACTTGGCTGCGGGCGGCTGACCAGCCCTTGTCAGTCCAAAAATAGTTGTGATGTGATGTGAAGGCTGGGGCTGCTGTCTCCTCTGACATATCAGCGGTAGACCTGATGGGAGAGTGTGCCGCAAACGACCTGTCAAGCTGAATACATGTGTAATGTTGGCGATGAAGGACACTCACGCGTGGTGCCTCTGCTGAGGCTTAGACGGGCATGGGCGTTGTTGCATCAGACACCATATGGTGCAGGTTGCCTGCGTGCCATAGCTGTGATAGTGTGCGGCAATGGTCAATCCACGCTTGGCTCCTGACCTGCAGCATGTGAGATACGTTAAGAGGTATGCTCCACAAGGTGGTAGAGCACACAGGACAGAAGTCATGGCAATGCATCGAACACATTCACCATGGCCGAATGCCGTACGCAAACTGAAACAAAACAGCTCCAGAATCGTGCTTCAGTTTCCTTGCAGCATCGAAGCAATCAGGCAAGAAGGCAGCCGACGGGGGTGGCCAGCCTTCACGGAATCAGAGTCGTGTCGGCACCAGCTGCAATCGTGGAAGTTGCGGGAGTTGTGATCTACTGTGCAACATTGTCTTTGTCGTAGGGATGCAGTTTCGGTTCTCGACTGGTTATGCTGGCCAGCATGGCACTCTGGCAGACAGGTAGCCGTTGTTCAGCAGCAAAATGGAAGCATGAAGCCGCTCCCATAAGACGCCACTGACCTCCATGCACACCACTTGACTGCCCGGCTGCAGGGGATTGTGTGTGTCACATCTATGTGCAAGCAGTTGATCTATGTGCAAGCAGTTGATCTATGTGCAAGCAGTTGATCTATGTGCAAGCAGTTGATCTATGTGCAAGCAGTTGATCCATGCAAAGCTCAGTTGATCAGAGCCCAACACCAACATTTCAGTGCCAAACTGATGGAGAGAGGGTCACTGCATGTGCAGGAAGCATTGAGCTTGCATGCTTGTGTCGCGCACTCTTGGCACCGCCAGATGCAAGAGCAAGCCAAGAATGCGCTTGGGTGTGCCGGTATCAGGCACAGCTCACTGACATAGTGGCATGCCAGTAGACATTCCGTTGCTCTCCCAAAGCTTCAGCAGGTCACCAGGCCACAGTTTTGGTTTGATACCGCACAATTTTTTGGTTTTTAATTGTACCCATCAGAAGACAGGACTGGACGGTCCCGTCTTCTGATGGGTACAATTGCGTCCTGTTGGTTCAGGCAGCTGCACTTTGTGTGCCCTGCGACCCAAGTGCAACCTCGCATTTCCTGCATCTCAAGCTGCCAGTCTGCATTGATACAGAGCTGTTGACTGCCTCTCTCTCAATCCTGAGCTGCTGGGACATAAAACCTTAGGCGATGTATCGTTCCATCATCCCTCAGGATGGTCAGTCAGCAACTGGCAACTCAGAATCAAACACATCGGGGAGCTGCATCAGTGTCAATCTGTAGAAGCGAGTCTGCTGTTCCGATTTGTGATGATGTGTGAAGTGCGAGCGAGCTGTAGATGTGATGGGTTTGCACTTCATCACATGCTGAAATTGCAGCAAAGTAACACCAGGGCAGCTGAATGACCAGAGCCCCATACCGCGGACACAAAGCCTTCTTCTCGGTTCCAGGAAGCGCAAGGTGATCTCAAGGCATTCCCCCGCAACTCACGACACGTTTTCATCCAAGAACACGCTCCCACTGAGAACACACTCCCATGGCTCTCTGAACAGTACATTCTGAGCGCATCTTGGGCCACGGTGCAACAGCTCTGGACTGGCCTAGGGACGGGACTGGTGCACAGACCCACGATCTGGACTCGCACTCTCACTGGCCACATGTGTTCGATGCATCGCCATGCTTGCCTGCCTCTGTGGTCGACCAAATTGTGGAGCATCCCTCTGTAACGATTCTCACTCAGTTCACTCGCCGCATGTCTCTAATCAATGCATCATATCTGCCTGATTTGGCCGGCATAGTTTCAAGGGGTGCCGCGCTGGCCACCGAAGCCTCGACTTGCCTGAAGCTCACTCAAATCTCAAACCTCGCCTCATACTGTTTGCTCAGGCTAGTGCCGATGGTTGCCGCATGCCACACTCGTCACCGCCCAGGCACAGCAACACTCCTTCAATTGCAGCACCACACAGAGACCAATTCTTGAACAGACCTCATTGCCTCTGCAAGCACCGCCACCCGACCCAACACACTCTCACCCATCAAAATAGCCTGCATCGTTGCAAGCTTGCTGCCAAGCCTGACACCAATTGGTTGATTTGTATTGGCACAAATAAAGCTGTCCTGCAGCACAAACACAACTTTGCAGCCGTCATGCAACCTCAACTCGCTGAATTCTTACATGTTTGTATGACGCGGCTACCGCTCGTCACGGACAACTGTGTCCACAAAGTTGATGGCCCCGATCATCTGCAGCTGCAAAGGCGCCCCCCAGTCCGCCCGGGCGTTGTCACCGCCGCTCATCCACAGCTCGCTGTCCTGCAGGCACACCCAACATTACCAAACATGTGTTCAAAACACTCAAGGATATTCAGCATACCCTATACTCGCAAATTAATGGACCATCTTATCGGAAAATTGCTCTCAAGCATGTACATTAAAGCTGCTGTATTTGGGAATGCGCAGCCAAAGAATTAGAGATGAGGGGTTCGAAATTTGACAGGAGTCCGGTGCTTTGTGACACAAGGTGCTCCACATCTGGGGCCAAAGGGGCAGGTCGCATCAGCCCAGGCAGCGCTGCGTGCTGTGACACAATGCGTGCTGTGGCTGACATCAGCCCAGACAGCGCTGCAGCGCCCAGCATGCTTGAATACTGTCAGAATTGGCATACTCAAAGCAGCGCTGAGATGGGTGACACAGCGTCACGCAAGCTCCCACGGCGTCCACGCTGCCTGCCACGCTGCCTGCCACGTCACTCCGGGGGACAGCAGCTCCAATGGCGCCGCACTGGCAGCGACAGCCTGCCCACCCAGATGCATGCCCGCCTGACCAGTCGCATTCTGCAGACTGAGTTTGGATATTGAGACTGCCCATCAGCCCAGCTGGCAGGCACCAGACACATGCCCGACACGAATCCAGCGGCAGCACCAGCAAAGCAGCATCAGCAGCAGCGTATGTGTCACTGGAGAGCCACTATCCAGCACATACGCCGCTGCTGCTGCCTTGAGAGCATGCATGCATGAGCGGCCTGTAGCAGCGACCTGCAGCAGCTGCACATGCAATGGCCATGTGGCAACGGCCGCGCAGTTCCGCGGCACCTTACACAAAGCAGCTGCAGCAGAAACGTTGGCCAGCACAAATGCTTCCATCCGGCCAGCGGCCCGCACCTCCACATCCAGCTGTCGCACGTGCCGCGCATACAGCGCCCCCGGCTGCGCGGCCTCACGGTCCCAGGGCCCCGGCCGGAGGTCCCGGAAGCCCCCGGCATACTCCGTGACCTTCTCCATGCCCAGCCGCAGCGCGCGCAGCGCGATGCGGCCGAGCGGGAACCCCGGCTCTCCAGCCAGCACCACCCCGGCCTCCGACACGCCGCTCACGTTGCACAGTGTCATGTCGCGCAGTGCGCCGATCGTGGCCTGGTCGGTCTCGCGGCGCAGCCGCGAGATGATGATCGCCTCTGCCGCGCCCCACCAGTCCGACGCGTCCCAGCGCGCGATCAGCCGCACGTCGCGCACCGTGATCTCGCTCATGTTGCCGCCGTCGCGCAGCTGCACGCCGATCGCGCGGTGCGACGGCCGGATCTGCACACGAACGCATGCCCCAGAGTGAGAAACGGCACAATGGTGTGTCCCAGTTTGATTGCTTGTTGCTACCCTCGCTCTTGGGGCTCCTGCGTTGATCTCCGTTTAACACGGAGACGGTTCGTCCTGGAGTAACGGTGTGTGGAGTACCACCCGCGCTTGCGGCGACTGCGCTGTGCCCTTGCAGCACGCACAGCATCGTGCACTCGACTGCGGCAGGGCATGGCCGACGCGCTCATTTACAGCTACTGCATTCGGAATCATGATCGCGGCCCACAACCGCCGCGGCGCGGGCGTCGACACACTGCACGGCCGGGGGCTGCAGTGTCGGTTACAGCACGCAGCGCAGCACGGCGGCGTGGGTGTCATGCTGTGCGCACCGTGACGTCTCGGATGGTGACGTTGTGCATGTCGGCCACACTCTCGCTGCCAAACTTGAGCGCCGCAGACCGTGACGCCAGCGTCGCGCCGGTAACCGTGACGTGTGCTGTGGGGCGGCCCGGCTCCGTCGTCTTGATGCACAGCGCGTCGTCGGCGGTGTCCACGTCGATGTTGGTCACTTTGACATGCTCGGAGGAGTCCACGTCGATGCCGTCGTTGTTTGGGATGCCTGGGTCGCCGCGGATGACGAGATTGGAGAGGGCGACGTGGGAGGAGTTGACGACGTGGAGGGTCCAGAAGATGGAGTCGTTGATGAAGAGGTGGCTGAGGCGGATGTGGTCAGAGTTGCGCACGCCCAGGAGGCGCGGGCGACACTGAGGCGGCCGCCAGCACGAGCTATCCTGCCAGTTGACCACCACCTTCCTGTCGCCCTGCAGGTGCTGTGTGTGCTGCGGTTGTAGTGTGGGGCAGGTGCCTGACAAGTGGTGGATGCAGTGGTGGGGGTTTGGGGCCACGATGGTGGTGCAGGCAGGGCGGTCAGGAGCACCTCGAGGCCTGGGGCCCATCCTGTGACCCAGTCGCGTGCTCTGCCGTCGACTGTGGCGCTTCCGGCACCGAGGATTGAGCAGCCGGTGCAGTCTCGTAGCACCAGCGTGTACCAGTCCTCCTGACGGGCTCCGTACAGCTCCCGTGCACTGGCAGCTATGAGCGTTGCACCGTCCAGCAGATGTAGTGTTCTGTTGGCCCCGGTCAGTTCGAGCTGCGCGATTAGGTAAGTCCCGCTGGGGATGTGGACATATGCGGACGCACACTCGTGCCAGCACTGTGCGATCGCGGCTGTATCATCTGCTTGCCCATCGCCAGCGGCGCCCCAGTCCTTCACATTGCAGGGCGCAGGGCTGCCTCTGGCAGCGTCCAGCTCTGTGGATCGCTGGTCCGGGGGTAAACCAGCTGCTAGGTCCTGCGTTACGGCATGCACCACGCCGTTGGAAGCTATGCCCGCGGCAACCACCAGCCACGCTAGCATATGGGCAAGATTGTAGCAAAAAGGAAGCATTGGATAGAGTACGTGCATCAACGGCATGGAGAATGCAAAGACACGCGGGCTACATCAGTCTCGACACCCGAAGAGGCTCTAACCAGGGAGGCTGCAATCTGCGCGATGGCAGGAAGTCTCACTGGACGCCCATGCAAGCGCGATACTGCGCCGAATCCGCGGCACCAGGCTTGATCAGAAGGGACGATACTACACACAGCGCGCTGCGCCAATCTGTACAATGTTCAGCAACGAACTGCCACATAAGCTTTGCACTGCTGTCCACACGCGAGTTGGCTATGCGGTTGGCGGCCGCTGACTGTTTCTAGCAGCGCGACTAACACATGTTATTGCTGACAGACTGATTATTTGCGGATGCATCAAGGCTCGCATGCATGGGGTACCCACTTAGAACTTGATGCTCTGCGAATGCTTGTTACGAATTTAAACGTTATTCAGCAATCACGAAGGAATACACATGCTAGGCTGTTGCGATGTATTTCGGTGTCTCACAGAAGCAACCCAATGAGTCGTCGTCTGTCAAAGCGCTAGGTTTGCGTCCCACGCTTGGGACAGACCTGACCCTCATCCAAAGTTCCAGCTGATCGTCATCAACCAAAACATTGAGTCCTGACTATATTGGCAGTCGTGGCAGCTCATGTGTGCATCGTCGGGTACCTGACATATGCAGTTCTGCTGTCAGGGAGAACATCGGCAGCGATTGAAGGTGCACAGGTGTACTACTGATTCACTGTTTGCGCTCTAGCCGCATTATGGCATGCTATGTTCATGTATCAGTGCAATGGCGGTGCCGTTGTGTAGACTCGTTGTGAAATTGAATTCTGACAGGCCCCGCTTCAGGAACAATATTTCCTGTTCGTCTTCAGGCTGTATCGCTCAAGCCAACACGCGCGATGCGGAGCAGTGATTGACCGACTGGTACACGCTCCCGAGGTCCCAGTTGCAGGTACCTCGGCCTGTGCGATTGTGTGTTGCTTCGCACTGGCGAACAGCGCAGTGGCTCTGCGTCAGCGGATAAGCTGGTTGTCCGCAGCACAGAGCGCGTGCATGACAGCCTAAGAGATACATTCTCTTTCAAGTGCCATGTCGAGGCCATCTGTCAGATCGCAGCTCGACCAGTATGGTTTCTCGATGTCGTTGACACCCAGCGAGGATGCCGCCCGAAAAAAATGCACACGCAAGGCCCAGAAGCGTGAAGAGAGGGACTGGGCATTTGAGACTACTCACAATAGTATCTCAAGCACCGCATCGCATGCTAACATAAAGCAGAGGTGCAGGAAGGTGCTGCTCATCACGATCTGTACGGAGGCCTGCTGCTTGCGTCCCAGGCAGCCTCAAACCGTCGCCAACAAACACCTTTCTTTCACAGAGATCTGCATCACTGGTGCGTGTTTGTAGGGCGTTCCACCCAAGCTGCGACCGATGGTTTGGATGGCAGTGTCTGGTGCTGCTCATCTCCGTGCCCAGTATGTGGCGTCCTACTTCATCACCTGTGCCACTCTCCCAGTCACAAACGCAGACCATGAAGCCCACATCAAGCAGATAGAGCTCGATGTCACCCGCACCTTTCCGGCACACCCATACTTCAAGGAGCGCCATGGCCAGCAGGCCCTCACGATGACCCTCCGTGCCTATGCAACCCATGACCCAGTCGTCGGCTACTGCCAGAGCATGAACTACGTAGCCGCATTCCTCCTCCTGGTGCTCAATAAAGACGCAGAGCAAGCCTTCTGGGTCCTCGTTGTCCTCCTCCAAGGTATGCCCTTTGCCTACACAGCCTTGCGAATCCTTCAACTCACGCCTCCATTCGCAGGCCTGCAATTCTACCCAGGAGTGACCCTCGGCCCCAGACAGCCTGCCCCAGACAGCCTGCGTCATTCCGTCCAGAAGTATTTTCCCTTACTACTTGCCGGGCATGCTGGCCATCAGTCTGGCCCCAACCCGTCATCGTGTGCACATGTGACGGCCAGCCACACTCCCCCGTGACACACCTCCCGGCCCCATGCCTCATCCCCGCCCAGCGCCCCCCCAACCACACCCCAGTCCGCCCCTCCACTGCGTCCGTCCTCACCAACACCAGCCACATGCACTGCCACTCCACGCACACCCCCCCCCCCCCCGGAGCTTCACTCCTGCACCGCCTCAGATGCACAGCACTGCATCTCACCGACTGCCTGCCGCGCCGCGGACACCCCACCGCTGTCAAGAAACCCTGGGTCTCCACATCGCGAATCGCAACACGCAATGCCACAGCACCGGCGTTGAAACACGACCGTGTCATGAACCTCCAGAGGCCTGCCGCTGCAGCCTGGGCGTTCCAGCGGTCCAATGCAAGGCATCTCAGGATCGCCACACCTGCCCGGAGACCTGTGCGGAGTCGTCCGGCTGCCCGGCCAGACAGAGACAGAGACAGGCGGCTCGGTGCTGTGCAGGCAAGCTGCTCCACGGCACGTACGACCGCAGCCTGACGGGGTGTCTGCAGGAGGTGCGTGTGCTCGACCGCCTCATCGCGCAGAAGCTGCCCGCGCTCAGCAAGCACCTTGTAGACTCCGGCACCGACCTTGTCGCCATCACCCCTCAGTGGTTCCTCAGCCTCTTCTGCCAGGACCTGCCCTCCGAGGTGTGCTGCGTGCTGCGTGCTCGCCGGCGCTCTGTACCCCTGCTCTGCCTAACCGCCTGCGCTGTTCACGCGCCTGCCCTGGTCAAGCCCCTGCGCTGTTTCGCCGCCTCCGCTGACTACCCGCCTGCGCGGGGGCTGGACTGTTTATTCCGCGGTGTTGCAGTGCGAGGGTTGCGCGCGGGGCTGTGAGGCGGTGCGCATGCATGCAGACGACGGCGCGCGTGTTTGATGCGCTGCTGCTCGAGGGCAGCAAGGTGCTGCACCGGGTTGCGCTCGCCGTGTTCAAGCTCGCCGAGCCGCACCTGCTGCGCTGCCGGGACACCGTGGCGTGTGCCAACGCGCTGCGCGTCATGCTGCGGCACATGCATGACCGCGACGCGCTCATTCGCACTGCGCTGCGCCGCGTCGGCAGCCTGCCCATGGCGACGATCGTGAAGCTGCGTGCCGCACAGGCGCCAGACACCGGCCTGCTGTCGCGCCTGCTGCGGCTGCGCGCGAAGCGCAGCATGGGGCGGCTCAAGCCGACGCCCTGGCAGTGCAACCTGGTCCGCTCCGACTCTGCCGCGGCGGGCGCGGAGGCGGGCGCGGAGGCGGGCGGCGGCAGCCGCGCCGGCTCTGCCTGTGCGCCTCCGCCACGCCGGCACCTCCTCCCCTGCCTTGGTGTCACGCCGCTGTTGCTGCAGCCTCTGCGTTGCCTGATTTTGTGCTTTGGATGACACAGCTGTGAACCACCAGTGCAAGGACTGCTGCACTGTGGCCGTCCCTCGTGCACACCCCAGCCGGCACGTGCGCGACCTGCCTCGCCGGTGCAACGGACGCGGCGGCGCACATGCTAGCTGGCTCCTGCGGCGCCAATGCTGCGCCAGGGTGATGCGTGACACGGACCATGTGAACACAGCACAGCACAGCGACCCACTTTGAACGTACCAACGCACGTACACCACACTGCCCTGCGGCGCCATGGCCGAACACTGCATATTCTGCGCCGCGCTGCACGTGGGATCCGCCTCGTGGCGTGCGCTCACATGCCGCCGCTGTGTCTTTTCGGCCCTCGCCGTCATGACGTGTCACTGTGGCGCTGTGACACTGCAGGAGATCGCGTCGGCGATGCAGCGGTCCTTCTCGTCCGCCGCTACCGGCCACACGCACACGCGCTCCGTGCCGGTGGCGATCGATGTCCTGCCGGAAACCCTGCCCGACCCGGCGTCGCGGCGGCACAGCCGCAGCCGCGCGGACACGGCGTCGTCGCACCACTCGCCGCAGCGCAGCGTCGGCGCGGCGCCGACCACGTTTCCGCCGGACGCGCACTTCCCGGACACGCCACTCGCCGGCCGCGCGGGGACGGAGTTCACGATGGACAGCAGCACCGCGATGTCGCCGGCATCCGACGCGCGGGGGGGGGACGCGACGGCGTCCCTCGACGACCGAACCCTGAAGCTCGTGCAGATGCAGCAGGCGCTGGACAACGCGAGCCTGTTCCGGGAGATGGAGGTCGAGTCACACATGCTCTTCAACTTCACGGTGGTCCGGGGGGGGACCACCGGCAGCGTGCCGGACCCGGCGCCGGCATCCGGCGGCAGTTCGCTGATCGAGCGGTGGTCGGACCGGTCGGCGGCCGCGCTGCGCACCGGCAGCATGCGCTCGCCGCGCGGCCTGCCGAAACCGGCGCCCGCGGCGAGCGTGAGCGGCAGCACAGTCGCTGGCATGGGGTTCAGCGGGGGGATGGGGCACCTGGCGTACGGGCCGCCGGGGCCCAGCGCGGCCAGCACGCGCGGCGGGCGGTCAGGGGACGCGGTGCACGGCGACACGCCGAGCTCGATGACGGCGAGCATCGTGAACCTTCCGGGACCGCCGCAGCTCGCGCAGCAAGTGCTGCACGGTGCGGGGGACACGGACGCGGTGCCGGCGCATGCGGAGCACGCGCAGCACGCAGAGCACGCGGAGCATGCTGCGCCGATGTGGCGCATCACGCCCGAGGGCCTCGTGCGCGCCGGCGGGCCGGGGTTGCTCGAGGAACGGCTACCGGGCGTGCCGCGGTCGCGGGGGGAACGCACGCGATGGCCGGCGTTGGCGGGGGGGGCCGAGCTGCCGCCGCCGTCGCCGCTGCTGCCGCCGCGGCAGCGGGCAGCGGGCGTGGACGGCGGGCGGTGCGTACGGGCGCGCAGCCAGCACCTGCTGGGGGATGACAGCATGTTTCTGGACCTGGGGAGCGCGGTCGGGGCACCGTTTGGGCTCGTGTCAAGCAGGTCGTCGGCGCCGCCGCTGTCAAACGCGGAGATGTGGGTGACGGCGGCAGAATCGTTCGGGCCCGGTGAGCTGAGCGGCCCGGCATCCGGGTCGGGAACGCTGCGGGATGGGTCATTGACGTTGCAGATTTCGAAGTAGTGGGGTGTGGGCTGTTCTTTCACAAATAATGCCGTTGGCAGCAACGAATGGTTTCCGGTGGCGGAGCGGGGTGGCCGCGCCGCAGGCCTGGTTTTGACATGCAGCGCCGTGATGTGCCATGCGTGGCTGGCTACCCAGCAGGGCCGAGTAAAAAACGCTCTTTAACAACTAGATGCACCGCTCCTCTCGCTTGAATGCTCACGCACGCACACACCGGTGACGACACGAAAAACACCATCCGCAAAAGTGCAAACACCATGAGTACTGAGTGCTGAACACAGCTAAGTCGATCTCTATCGATCGTCCTGACACCGGCAACCCCTTTGCCACGAAGACCAAAGCGACTGCGTCTGCACGCATCATGTGGGCTGCGCCAGCCTGGCCGCTAGCCCTGCTTGCCGAGCTCCACCTTCTTGATGAGCTTGACTGTGCTGTAGCTGATGTTATCTAGGATGCCACACACAGTAAACACCCCCCCGATGATCGCACAGAGTGTTGTCAGGAAGTGGTACCACCGGCGGCTCTGTTCCTGAACCACCACCTGCACCGCAGCTGCGATTGTGGGATACATGCCACGGTGGGATGAATGCCTGTGCTGCACTGTGACTAGATGTAGATGTCACATCTAGTGCGATGACGATCATGCGCACGCATGCCTGCGTTACGCGCGTACGGCCGGCCAGTGTACCTGCCTCGTGCACGGCCGATCCCGCGTGCTGCATGCTGCGGCACACTTGGCCGCACTGGCACTGAT
This sequence comes from Ulva mutabilis, assembly GCA_900538255.1. Lineage (NCBI taxonomy): Eukaryota > Viridiplantae > Chlorophyta > Ulvophyceae > Ulvales > Ulvaceae > Ulva > Ulva mutabilis. The sequence continues at coordinate 165,458 of UNSF01000061.1, forward strand.
GCATGATCACACCCCTACTGGCACTCATGCGCTCCTCATGCACGAACCAGCCGTGCACGGCAGAGCCCGCCCGGTTGTGAGTGAGTGCGGGCCGGATGTGCCGCAAGCATTGCATTTTTTACGCTCGCACGCATAGCAATGGCAACACCCGGTAACGAACACACAACCGCTGTGCCGTGCCGTGCGACACGCAAAAAAGTGGTGTGCGAGCACGGCTCGCTCGGCCCGGTGCAACCTAAAAAAATAAACCTGACACGCGGCCACCCACTCGGGGCAGAGTTTGCCGCACCTGCATTGCGCTCGTCTGGAACGTAAACTTGGCCGCCGGCACGTCGGCCAGCTCGCTCACGTAGCTGTGGCTCTGCACAGTGTACTCGTACGCGTCGTACGCGGCACCGGGCTTGTTGCTCAGCGGCTCCAGCGACGTCTTGACCAGCTGGAGGTAGTGCTCGTGCGTCGTCTCTGGGATGCCGCTGAGGAAGCCGGTGCCGGAGAGCTTGTCGGCCCAGTCGCGGTCGAGGCCCATCGGGTGAAGCCGTGCGAGCGTGCGCCGCCGCTTCGGTGACGGCCGGTTGCCAAAGGTGAACTCGTTGATGAAGTGCGACACGTCGATGTCGGAGCCGGCAAAGGAGATGCCCTCCTGCTTCATGTGGAAGTGCAGCGTGCCTGGAACCTTCTTCACCATCACAAAGCCCGTCATCTGCAACACGCCGCACTCCTCTTTGTCCATGTTTCCTCATGCTGTCATGCTGTGTCATGCTGTGTCATGCTGTCACAGATTGTCGGTCTGGGGCAAGCTTTGCACCACACATTGCGTCGGGGGAGTGTTCAGGGGCGGGGCCATCAACACTGATGACACCGGTTGCGGGTGCATCATCCCTGGAATGGTGGCACAGGTGGTGCCGCAACGAACGGGGCATGCACGGCATTTTCATGGGATGGCTGGATGGGGGTGTGGGTTACAGGATGCTGCGCATCGGGACGGTCATGCAGTTAGCACATCAAATGCACCACCTCAGAACTGACCAGTCTGCCTGCCACGGCTGGACTGGGGTGTGGGTACAAGCATGTTACGAAGAGTCAGTCACGGGATTGTTGTGTGTGGTTACACAGTGTTGTCATGCGCTAGTCATGCCAATGGCACATCCGACGCACGATCTCACAGCTAAGCAATCGGGCGGACTCCGCCCGCCACGGCTGTGTGGGTGTGTGTGTGTTCGGGGCCCGGCCGGGCGTTGTGTTGAGGGAGGGGTTTGAAGCGCAGGGGGTATTGGTGGACAAACACTGATGAAGGGGGGGGGGGGGGGGGGGGAGAGCACCATGCAGCCCTCGCCGAGGGTGAGCTGACGCGTCTCCGCCATGCGGGATCGCGCGGCGCCTGCCGAGGGCACCAGCTTGTCGATGAACGCCTTGAGGGCCTCCTCAGTGCGATCGCCTTTGTACGCCTCATGCATGTGCCGCCCGGACACAACCACGTCGTCGGTGCCCTTGCGGTAGATGCGGATCGAGGGGAAGCCGGTGATCATCTGCTGATTGCACAGCTCCTGCATGGGGTGCACTTGCGGCCATGTTTCACGCCATGCATGAGTGGTATGCACATGTTCTCGATTGCAGGTCTTGCGATGCTCATGATGCAGCGTTCCACATGGCGAGGCAGCTGAGAATGTGTGGAGATATCGCGTGCATGATACACTGATACGGCTGCAGCAGCTGCTATCGGCGGTTGCGCCGTCTCACGGCAACTGCTGCGGTCATGCATGCAGCTTCCGGCGGCGATTGCCAGTCTGCATGCCAGGCCAGCGCGCAGCCGGTGGCACGCTCGCACGCTGCGGACCGGCAGCCGAGCAGTCACGCACTCATAATGCCGCTCCGACCTCAGCAAACACAGCCACAGCGGGCACAGCACACAATGGTGCGAACCAAAACGGCAACAACCGCGGCAGAGCCAGCACAGCACACCCATGGCTGTGATGCTGATGCATGCATGCACGACTAGTGGTGCGTCGCGACTACTTGTTGACAGCACATTTTAAGGTATAATATCAGGACAGCGCAACAAAAGGGGGGGGGGGGGGGTGGGTGCGCGCACGGTTTCAACGGTGCAGTCGACCTTTGCCATGCGGATCCGGCCGTCCGTGATCGGGTACATCGTGTGTGCGTACTGCATGACGGCCTCCCACGTCGGCGCCAGACGCTGACACCAGGGGCACCACGGCGCGTAAAAGTTGACCTGCAGCACACAGCGCACAGCGTGACGGCGGCGCGATGCCTGTGAGGCAGCGGTGCAAGGGTGTGGGGTTGCGGCGCAGCGGAGAGAACGAGGTGGGGGAAGGGGGCGGAGGGGCGGAGGGGCATGCTGCATGCTACGGGCAAAGTCATCGTGTCCGTAGCACGCGGCATGGCGCGATCCGCCCCCAACGTGTCGTGACATGAGACAGGGTCGCAGGCTGGTACGCATGGGCAGCATGGGCAAGGGTACGCCAGGGGTGTGCGTGGCCAGGGGTGCGTGGGGAGTGCGACTGAGGGACGCACCACTAGAAGGGGGTACCGCTTCTGCGCAAACTTGAACTGGTTGGCCGACATCGGCGCCGTGTAGTTTGTGTCCGCGAGCTTGTCTTCGTCGTGCTGCACACCACCAGACCTCAGAAGGCGCGCCCAGCACGACATGCATGCACGCCCGGCACGTGACTGCAACTGCGGGGCGTCCAGACCACGGGCGCTGTCACACAGAAACCCTCGGCAGGTCGAACTGGCGCAAGAGAGGATCCAACAGCCGCCAGATCGCATCGGCAAGCGCTGACCTGGCTCCACGAGAGGCGGATGACCAGCTGCGCAGCACGCGCAGCACACAGCGCACGGCAAACACGTGGAGACGCGTCAGGAAGCTGGGGCAGATGGAAGCGCCGGCTGAGGTTTTCCAAGGGCACTAGCGTCGGAAAGTGCGAACGTGGTGTGCCAGTGTTGCAAAGGTCTAAACCGCAGAAGCCCGCTCATGCGTCACAATCTGTGCGGCTGTTGTGGCAGCTGGCATCTGCGGCTGTGCGCCTGCGCGCTATGCTGCGACCACGGGCTATAGAAAGGTGCTGAATCAGATAAACCGGGGTCAAGGGGGGGGGGGCACACGTCGTCATATTTCGGGATCGGGAAGCTCTCGTCACGGGTCGAGGTTCCCATGGACTGTTGCTCCGAGTTTAGCGGCGTCTTCCGCGCGGTCTTGCTGAGATTGATCTTCTTCTGCATGCATGCCCCCGCCTCGCGAGACTTTCCTGGGTTCTGTGTGCACGGCACACATGGGCGGCAGATGCTGTGTGCTGTGTGCTGTGTGCTAGGCAATGGTTTTGTTGCGTGTATTGCAGGCCATGCGGCACGCTGGCGTGGATGAAGGGGCGCAGGAGGGAGCACCGCCAACAGCCGCCACGCTGTGTGCTGTGTGCTGTGTGCGTGGCCGCTGCTGAGCTGGTGGTGGAAGCGGCACAGCATGTGGTATGTGGCGTGTGCATTGAGGGATCGATCGTGTTGGGTGAGGCAGCACGCAGCATGGACATAGAGGCGAGATCGGAAGAAGGGCACCGGTGTGCGATGCATGCATGTGCGCATGCATGTGCGCAAGCTGTGTGCGTGCTGTGGCGCGAACGGGGGGCAACGAGGGGCGTGCCACATCAAGCCAACAATTATGGCGCATGTTCCTGAAAAAGCGAACAATGTGCCCGGAAATGTGCCTCATGGGGGCAGGGGGCTATGTGACTGCGGGGCATGGGGGTGATGCTGGGGTGACAAGAACGCTTCAGTGCGCGTTGCGCGCTGCTCGTTCATGCTGTGGCCATGCTGTGCTGTGCTGTGGAGAAGGAGAGGAGGCGCACCGATCCAAGGGAGTCGCTGACGTCCAGAGTTATGTGTTCGCACGACATCTTGGTGAAGCTGCAGGAACGCAGGCGATGTCATGGAGGCGCAGCTCAGGCACACGACTCTCCCGTAATGCCTCCCAACCAAGCGCAGGTGGCTGGCAATTTCCACTAGGTCAAGGTCCCGGCGGTGGGTTGGTCAGATTGTTTGTTCAGGAGCGAGGGTAGCCAGAGTGGTGGGGCCGGTCATGCTGGTTTGGTGCAGTGCAAGGTGCGAGGTGCAAGGTGCGTGACTGCCAGTCCGGCCTTGCGAAAGCATGCAGAGAGTGTGTGGTTTGGACAGCACCTGATGTTGAAGTTGATGCGCAGCAGGTCGTCCTTGGGGCTGCGGTCAATGACCACGGTGGTGTTGGTCTTCAGGCTCATGAAGGAGGAAAACTCCTGCACACGGGTGCACCGTTCATCGCATAATTGTGTAGCCATGTCAAAATTGGTTGTTTGAGAGACGTCTGGTGAACGGTGGATCCCGAGCGGATGAGGATAGCTACGTCGCAGCCACTCGGACCATGCCGGGGGCACGCTGAGATGCGCGACACGCCATCCGCGTGACCTGTCACTCGTGCTAGAAACGTGATGCGCACCATAATCAGGAGAAAGACCATCACGACGGATGCCACGATCGAGAGGGATGCGCCGGTGAGCGTCGCCTCCGTAAGATCCCTGCAAGCACCGCACATGCAGGACGACACGATGGCGATGTCAAGCGCGAGTCGATGATGAGAGTGTCAATTTGTCGAGCAGCTGATCAAGCGCGAGGTAGGCTGGCGTGATGGACGCAGCTGTCTGGTGTGAGCGATCAGGTGGAGGAGGAGCGTCAAGCGAGGCTGCAACGAGCACCAAACTTTCGGCAAACGATCAGGATCCGCTGAAACATACGTTGGGAGCTTCCGGAAGAAGTCCACGCTTTTAAGCTTCGCGAACGGCTTCATCTTGGCTAGCGTTGTCGAGTTCTCCGTGAATTACAGGCGGGTCACTACTCGTATAATTCGTCGACCTGCAGCTGCATCTATCCAGCACCTGCTTAATTATAGATCATAGATCTCTGTTTACCGATTCATCAAGCATTTCAATGCAGCAGATATTCCGAACTGGGCGCGACAGGGCAATCACGACAGCATGTGTGATCAACGCCAGAACGGAAAAGAGACACCACGTCACCATGCTGATTACTAGACCGGACGTGCGTGAGGGATGCGCTCTCTCTGCTCACCTACAGGTTGGTGCGAGCCGGCGTTTCGGCATACATGCATGCATGCATGCAAATCTTGCAGCACTTCGACGCGGTGAGCGACGCTTGTCACACAGAACTCATTCAGCTGAAGCTGGACTGCGCAGACCTCGCGTGCCGTTGTCCATCACAGCTGCTCGCCTTAACAAGCGTGCAATCTGTGCGCATGCCGCCCTACAAATCGGCTCCTGCATGTTCGAATTGCGACCGCACGTACACCGTGTGAAAACCACTCTGCCACAGAAGCGGGAGTCGTTACCTCCTTCACTGCAGGCCGTTCAGGCACCAGTTGACATACGCCCTCTGTAAGGTCGTGTCCAGCGCGGCATCGCTGGTGTTGCGGACGCGAGCTTCAGCAGTGGCGTAGCACTGCTCCACCAGCGAGACCATGCTGTGTCAATGTCGCATGGACCGAAAAATTACAGGGCCTCATCGATCCTCGGCGAAGCCTCCAAGCATCAGCAGGCGTGTTTACACACGCGCCCATACCCCGACTGGCCAGGCAGTGTCCATCCACCACACCATCGAGGTCCAAACTGGTGCAGGTGAATTTTGTCGAGATTCTGATCTTCGAAGCAGGCAGTTTAGGGCGCCGTTGTGCCGCACACGGTAGCAGATCATTGTCACTGGGTCATGCGCAATCAGCAGTGTCAGCATTCAACAGTCTAGCCCTCGTCCTCCGCAATTTTGTACATCCGTTCGAGAATAAAGCAATGATTCAGAGTGTGTGAGACCGCCGGCATGCCGTCTCTGCCAGAGTGGTTTTTTGTGACATCCAGTCCCATACAATCGTTGGTGTATGTACATGCTCACGCGATGCAGGATCAAGCGTCCACGACATCACGGCACGAATCCAAGACTTTCTGGCATCCTCTGTTGAAGGGGGCTCGGGCGTTTTGGCGATCGCGTCTCTGCACACCACCACAGCGGTGACGGTGAACGAATACGAGCTGCGACTCGTGGAAGACCTACGCCTGTGGCTCAGCCGGAAGGCTCCCGCAGCGGACATGTACCTTCACAATGATATCGATCAGCGCTTCCCGCCAGGTACCTTCCGCCCCTCACCCACATGTGCACCCTTGTATCTCGAGATGATGTACCTGGGCACCTCCGTGTGCCAATAATCAGTCCAGGGCCTTCCATTTGCCTGTCTTGAGCAACCTGCGACGACTCATCACCTGTATCCACTGACAAGCAGTACGGACGTCCGCTTGAGCTCTCACCAAAAGCACGCGGCTGCACGGCACAAGTGCCTGTCTCTGTGCTGGTCCCTGTGCCTGCTGGTGAGCCGGTCCCTGGGCCAACATCACCGTTGTCTGCTGATGCAAACTCCGCCATCGCAACCCAGTCAGCACTGCTGGTCCCCCCCACGCCTCAACCCGGTGTCCGTTGGGACGGCACGTGAAGCTAGCATCACGTGCCTCAAGGGCCCACGCCCACCCGTAGACACACCCAGACAACCAGCAGCCTGATACTGACAGCCAGCAGCCCGATTGTTTTGGACAGCCAGCAGCGCGGTGGGGTGACCGTGCTGCTTGTGTTTGTTTGTTTTGTTTCGATCCCCGCTCGGTTCCCTCGGCGCTGCTGGGGCCTTGAACTATCACTGAGTGACACAGAGACATTAATTAGGGGCCCGCAGCCTGACACAGACAGTTGACAACCAGCAATTGCTGACTAGCAGCCCGGTCTGCAGAGGCGTGGGAAGGCTCGGTGGAGGAGTGGCGGGCGCAGGAGCCCATCAACGCGCACGGCCACCTGCTGAGCATGCTCCTCGGCAACTCTGAGGCAGTGCCAGTGCACGGCGGCCGCATGCAGCTGGGCACGTGGCAGAGCGTGCTCCTCGTCGACCTTGACGGCCCCCGGCTGCGCACCGTCTCCGTCACCTTCACCGGCGTGCAGTGAGCACCGGCACGCACGCAGATCGACACCGGGCCGTATCTCAAGCTGGCCTTGGCTGAAGCGCATGCCTCGATGGCGTCCAGTGACCAGGGCTTCGGCCTGCCATTCAGAGCACAGCACAGCACATGGGATGATCACTGCGGCCTGTTAGGCTGACCGAGGTGCCGAGAATGCTCATGAGGGTCCGGAAACTGCCGTAGCAAGGAGCGGCGCTGGCCCGGTGTCGATCTTCGGCGGCTGTGCACGTGACCGCCGCCGGGGCCCCCGGCGTAGCCACGCGTGGGGTCAGAGCGAGGTGTGAAGGGATAGTGCAAGCTTGTGCCGGTTACATGCTGCATGTGCTCCGCCGGCCAGTCGTGCTGTGCTGCGTGCTGTGCAAATGCTGGGCCCGCACCAGCGCGGGAGCACGCGGTCTGGATCCGCATCACCGGCGCCCCCCGGCCTCTCGTAGTTTATCACCTTGATGACTGCAACCCTGCGTGACAACGTTTCGAGGAGACTGTGGCGCTATACTGAGGCTGTGTTGTTTCAGCTTGTGCACGGCATTCGGCCATGGTGCATGTGTCTGATGCATAGCCATGCTTGCTTGCCTCTGTTTTCTACCACTGTGTGTGGAACATGCCTCTGCAGGGTCTGCAGCCTCATTCATCACGTATCTCTCTGTATTTATCACCTGAAAGGCCGCAATCCTGCATCCAGCAGCCGTTTCGTAGCGTGCTCTCTAGGGGCAAAAGTATACCGGCGAGCGATCCCTGAAGAGATGCCCCGGTGGGTGCATGGACGGGCATGCATGCGGACTGCCATGGTACTCACTGGGGCTTTACTTGCAGCAGCATCGTGGACGTTGGCTATGCTATGTGGTGGGCCAGTGGTGTACACGACCGGGCACACACTGGACTAGATTGCAGAGCACCGGGTAATCGAGGGAATGGCCGTACACCATTGCTGTGTTGCTGGCAAGTGTGCGCAGCAGAGTTGAGGGTCTGTAAATGCACATCAACATCGACCATGTGAAGGGTTGCAGCCGGTTGGCTCTGCCAGTGCTAGCAGCAACCGTTGCTGCAAGTGAGTCCCATACAATGCAAGCGAGTCCATGCGGTCATATGATTTCGGGCGGCTGCAGCCCTGAACAGGATCAGGCACGGGGATTTATTCGCGGTCAATGGGGCCCATGCAGACTGGCAGGCGTTTTGCAGACGAGCAGGGGCAAGTCGTTGGCCGAGGCGCGGCTGTGGACGTAAGAAGTACCTTGAAAAGTGAAGTAGGTTGAAAGAACACAGTGCATGTGCAGAGAACACTGATCACAGTGTATGCTCTCTGATCACAGTGTATGCTGATCTTGTTTGAGTCGCGGAGACACATCTCTTCGGACAGTCCGGAAGACGGAACCCGTGCGGACTGCACCAATTGATTAATGCATGCCAACCTGCATTTATTAATGCATACAATTGATTCATGCATGAAAACCTGCGTGAGTGCAGGCCAGCGAGTAGCCAGTCAGAGTTTTGACCCAGCAGGCGGCTGCAGTCTCACCTTCCACCCTGTGACACGCAATAGCGCATATGGCATCGTTCGTTTACCAGCTATCATCAAGTCAGAAAAGTAGCTCCAGATGCATGAAATCAAAAGCCGAGCCCACCTCGGTTCAATACCCTGCTAGTCACGCTGGCGACGTACGTGCGTTCCTCGCATCAGACTAGCGGTTCTTCTTCGTGTGCTGCGTGCTACATGCTGCGCCGCCAAACGGTAGAGTCACCAGATAAACCTGCGCGACTAGGCGACTCTGCATGCAGCAAGGCAGACGTGCAGCGCAATCTGACCACAGCATCTGACCACAGCACCACACCTGCCGCCATCCACACGACAGCGAGTGTTGCGGTTGTGCTGTGCCGTGCTGCGTGCTGCGTGCTGCGGCCCAGGCAGTGGAGCGCACAAGCTCGAGCCAGCGCGGCTACGCAGCACGCCGCCACAGCGCGTGATGCTGGTATGGAATCGGGAAGACGACAGCAGCGCATGCACCTGCACTGGCATTGCACGGCTCCTGGTGCAATCCGGCCGAGTCCCCGATGCGGCGCAAGAAAACGGATCCCCGATGCGGCCAGAGCTTCAGAGTGTGCCAGTGCAGTGATCCTGTACAGCCCGCTTGATGCTGGCGCTGGCGTGCGGCATGCATGCGGCCAGACGCCCCTCACGTGGCGCAGCACGCTGTGACTCCGGGGTTCTGACTTGAGGTCATCATGCCGCGGTGACTTGAAGTCATCGTTGCGCGTACGTGCTACGGCGTCGTGCTGCGGCATCGTTGCACACCCATGCTCCTCGTGGACCAGCATTCGTGCTGCGCATGCATGCGACGCGCCTGTGCTGTGGCCTCCGCCCGCACCCCCCCCCCCCCGCCGCCCCCGCCTGGCACGGGACGCAGCTCAGGTGACGATAGGACGGCTGCCAGGGTACGCTGTGGACAGCACGGACGGCGCGATCGCCGGCGCATCATGCAGCATGTGCACCGTGCGCCCGCCGCTGCTGTCGTCGTCTGCGGGCGTGCTGGTGGCCTCGAAGTACGAACAGCTGCGGCCTGCATGCTGCGCGACTGGGGACTGTGCTTTGCACGGTGTTGTCAGCGTTGCCTGCCTGCACGGTTGCGTGTGGCAGGCACAAGAGCACACACCACCACCAACACCGGGGCTGGAGCGGGTGACGATGCGGCATGTGCGCTGCGGCATGTGTGCTGCAGCATGTGTGCTGCAGCATGTGTGCTGTGGCAGCGGCGGTGGTGGGTGGACCTGTTGTGGCACGACCGCCGACTAGGGATGTGTACCTGTTCACGTGAGCCCCAATCACACGCGATCGCGACTGGCAATGCTCATGGCAGATTACGGCGTCGGGGTTTGCAAAGCGCGGGGGGGGGGGGGGGGGAGGGGGCGGTCGGGGTGGTAGAGGATCGCACCGCCACAGTAGCCGGGAACCAGGATGTCGAAGATGGCAGCGGGGGTATGTGCCTGGAAGCTGTGCACGTTGCCGGCGTCCGGGTGCAGCGCGCTCACCATGCTGGGCTGCAGCCGGCACACCGCGGCCAGCCGCGCCTGCGCCGCGCCGCCCCGAGGGGCTGGAGCCTCAACCCAGTCGAAGCTGCGGACGTCGATGGTGCCGAAGAGCGCCCTGCGACCAGCCCGCATGCGTTGCGCGGGGGATGCATGGATGCGGCCGTGCTGTGTCCGCCCGTGCGCATGCTGTGTCCGCCCGTGTGCATGCTGCGGCGCGGTCGACACGTATGGTGATGCCTTTGCCCTGGCCATCATGACGCGTCTAATGGGGGGGTGCGCGAGCGTGAGCAACACCGTGATAATGCGCTGGCATGGAGTGCTACAGCAGTCCACCGTGCAGCGCTGGCATGGAGTGCTACAGCAGTCCACAACTGAGGCAACTGAGACAACCGCAGGCCAGCAGAGACCAATTGGGGCCACCTGAGGCCATGCAGTGGCAGTGTGGTGGTTGCATGTGGGAACGATCACAAGGCGGGCATGTGTGAGTGTTGCGGGGGCGGCATGCGCCGAGCTGTTGCCGACAGTGCATGCCCAGAGCAGGCGTCAGAGACATGTAGACAGAGCACCAGACTGTGGTGGGCACTTGACGGAAGAATGCAGGCAGGTGACTGGTCAAGGCTTCTGGCTGTCAGCCTTACGCACGGACAACTTGAAGACCCTCTGTGCAGCGTGGCACAGAGCATGCTACAACACTGTGCGGTGCTGCAGCGGTACGGACCGAGGCGTCATGAGGGCGCTGGAAGTCTGCGGCCATCCGGGCGGAGCATACAGCACGGCCCAAGCACACCTGGAGTAGACAGACATGCGCGGGTGGTCGTGCAGAGGAAGTGCCGCGCCGTCCTTGAAGAGGAAGACCCCCATCGAGAAGCATCCCTCCTTCTCTGCCACATGCATGTAGGAAACACTGCAAGCATGAGCAGCTCGACCACCACATCGCTTTGGCAAGGAGCAAACGCTGAGTTGGAGAAATATGTGTTCCGCACCTTGTCGATCCCATGTAGCGTTCATCAGGCTGCACGCGGTCAGAGGGTCATGGCTGTCTCAAACAATGGTGGACACAGCGGCAAATGGCACTGAGGGAGCTGACCTGTGAAATGACGTCTTCATGAAACCCCAAAGCTTGTATTGGGACGCTCTCTGCATGCGTTCAGGCAGCGGTGTCCTCTGCACGGCGTTGCGCCTGACCTTTGGCGTAGCAACGGGTTGAAGCGCCAGCCGCGCACCTAACAGTCGCATCAGTTCGGCCTCTGCTGCCGGATCCAGACGATCATGATCATATTCAATCTTGCTGCTGCAGAAGTCTACCAGTCTTTGCAGGGCGGCGTCGCTCTCGCCTGTAGCATGGCCCTTCATCCATCCCCACCTTGCAGCTCCTCGCGAGTGCAAGTTTCCTATGGTGCGATCACCTCGACGAAGCAACGTCTGGAAAATTGGACGGATCCTGCACGCCCCTACGCATAATGCCATGTTCACATCATACCAAGACTCGGACTCCGTGCACTCAGATCTAGCAGCTGCCTATGCGCACACGATGCCGGATTCACACATTGTGATATCTATCCACGATGCCTCATCGACGATACACAGTTTTCGCGTCCTGGAGTCGCAACAAAACGCGTTCTGGTGAACCTCGTGCCACTAACATTTCCTCGACAATTGCGACGGGTGTGCCCTTGGCCACATGTGTGAGCGTGAAGTCCCTCCGAATTCTGCGGAGCCCCGGCTCGACAAATCGACACCAGAGCAGCCAAAATTCACATGCCCCATCGCCAAGCCATGGAGTTGAGCACGAATCTGCTGCCATCACGTGTGCACTCTAGCCATGCGCGTGCACCCTCCCCAGCAGAATTTTTGTTACCGTACTCCATGGACACTAGTGAAGCTTGACTTGTTCAGATGCGTGTTACACAGTGCTGCTATATTAGTAGATCTACGACCCAGCAGCGCTGAGGTAACAGAGCAGTCATCAGGCAAACAGACAAACCATCACAAGCCCTGACCTGATCGGATGTATGTTGATCAGATGTGTGCACATGTTGAGGGCACGCGAGGCATACAGGCATGCTGTGAGCCAGTACGCGTCTGGGTCTTGCTAATTTCTGTGCAGGATTTGATATGTCACAGACATGGTCCCCGCATGAGCCAGTGTGCAACCGTTTTGAAGGAACTCGTTTAGACTCAGACTCAGTGGCGCTGGACTCAGCAGCTCGCCCAGGCCTGGGCGGTGTCCCCAGAAGTTGTCCCCAGAACACTCATCAGACACGGAAGCCACTTCAGCCTCTTCAGCCACAAATCATCATCCAGCTGCTGTTACCTGGGCTAATTGAACTTACGGCAACTTGAAGCGCGGACAGCATCAGCACACCCCGACAGTCCCGCCTCCAATATCCTGATCAGCCAGGCACAGCCGAGCCTCCGCCAGGCACTGCCTCCCCGGATGCATGCAACCCCCTCAGTTCTCGAGCCTCCGCCAGGCACTGCCTCAGCCCGTGTGCGGGCAGCGTGTCTCCCCGCATGCATGCTGCGAAACCCCCTGAGTTCTTGAGATCTGCGTAGAATTCTCCCCCAGCCTGCCCGCTGGTGCCAGCACTCGTCGAGGGCCCAGGCGTCCACGGAGGCGGTCCCACACGCAACCTGCCAACCCATCCTGCGGCTGCGATTCCGTGGCGCAGGATCATGCATGTGGACTGGCGCAACAACAGACCACGCGCCATGCTGAACACTTGCGTATAGCAGTGGCGCATGGAATGCCGCAGCTCGGGGCAAGTTAAAGGCCACGCATGCGTAGCAGCAGTAACGCGTAGCAGTAACCAATGCACGCATGCAGAGGGACATCTGCAGTAAGAGAAAGGAGGATGCCGTGGGCCTGCAGTGCCACAGGGGAGGTGGCACCATGATGGTCATGAATCAACGCTCATGACTCATGATGGAGGAATCCGGGCGCGGGGCACAGCAGGCGCGCACCGTGTGCTGTGCTGCGTGTGCTGTGCTGCGGCAGCATGCATGAGCACCGACTGGACCGCATATGCATGCTGATACGGTGCTGACTGTATGTGCAGGAGCTGGCGGTTGTGGATGTGCGTGCACACACATGGGAGGGCGTAGTGATCCCAGCATGTTGCGGTGACTGACCAAAAAGAGAATCGGGCATCGCGCTGGACCCGGACGGGCTTTGACCACGTGTGCACCCGTGCGAGCAGTGGTGGGATCGGTAGCTATGTAGGCAACTCCTGTTTGAGCAGCAGTATTCACAGCACGAGGCACAGAGCAGCGCGAGACCACGCGCCAGTAGACCATAAGCGCACCTGCAACCATGGGGGTGCTGCGACGCAGTACTACTAGTAGTGGCGGACGGGTGATGCAGCACTGGCCAGGCGCTGGGGTGCCGGCGCCTCTGCGTGCTGCGGACGGCATGCTGTGGACTGCGCGCTGTGCCTGTGCCAAGAAGGGGCGGTTGGCGCAGCAGTGCCTACTGGTAGGCGCTGAGATGACAGCATGCTGGGCCGCAGCGTGCTGGGCCAAAGTGCGTGCTGTGACCTCCAAGGTACATGACGCCCGCCACATGCATGCTGAGCCGGGCCAGCACGCTGGCGAGGCCCCGCGCTCCGTTCTGCAGGGGTGCCATGCCCGAAACCCGCTTGATTCTGACATGGTCCCCGACGTCGGGTCTCCTGGGCTTTCCTCCTGGAATGGACATTGGCGTCACCGGCGGGAAGCTTTGCTGACTTCGAGTGAATGCCGCTCTTGGCTATTGCAATTGCAAACAATTGAACTTACTTTAGTTTACTTTACTCATTACGGTATGCAAAACCAGGCAAAAGAACAGGTGCATAATGCGGGCGAGTATGCATGGTTGCTAGTGTACAGTGCAGTCCGCCGTCTGGCTTTGGGGGAAGTGGCTTTTCCCCGACTTCAAGCAGAAGGTTGCAAGCTGGCGACACAGCTAGCCATGGGTACGGAGCACTCACACATGCCGAGTCCATCAACCTTTCCCTGGTGTGCGGTCAATGAGGCCGCCTGTTCGGATCCACAAACTAGACTGAATGCCGTGTATGTATGATTGCGTAGCCACATTCGGCTCCTCGGTCCGGTCCCCTCATATGTCAATGGCCTAATCGGCTATTGCCAGTAATTACATTTACATTTAAAATTACTTTACATCATGCATGAGGGCATAGCTGCCTCCATACTGCAGCTGCCTCCGTGTCCACCCAACTGGGCATGGCAAGGATGCCTCCATGTCCACCCAAGTGGGCATGGCAAGGATGCCTCCATATTGCAGCTGAAGCATTGGCCAGGGGATAGCAGTGGTGACCGGCACACTTGATCAGCTGGCTCCCGCGGTGACACATGTAGAAGAATCCTAGATCTATCACTGTGTAACACACGTGTAGAAGAGTGTAGAAGGGTGCAGAAGAGTCGATCTCTGCGTAACACATGTGTCACATGTGCAGATGCAGAAGAGTGTTCCATGCCCTGGCTGCCTAGTCCAAGCCCTGCCTGCCTGTTCTGTTGCTTTGCCACGTATGATTACCATTGCATCGTAGTGGGGCGGAGTGCATGTGACATGTCTGCTGTAGGGGTTACAAAAGAGACCACAGAAACCGACACAGAATCAAAGCCACCACTGCAGCTGCTGTTCGAAACATGCCCTGAACATGCCCTGCAAACCCCGCACACTGACAGCCCACAGAGCTTGCCTGCTGACTGCTCTGTTGCTTCGGCGCTGCTGAGTCCTAGATCTATCACAGTGTAACACACACCACAGACTGACAGCCGCTGCCGGGCTCTTGCGTTCATCTCCGTGCAACACAGACTGACAGCTCACAGACCAACTCACACAGAGTGCACCAGCAGTCAATGGCCTAATCACAGCAGGCAATGGCCTAATCAGCTACAGCAAGTAATCAAATTTGCATCCAAAACTTGCACCTGCTGCTGTAGTACCTCCCATGCTGTGAATGCAAAGTTGTAAACATAACTGCCCAGGCACACAACCAAAAAGCAAATTCCAAAAGCAGAAGGGCTGGGTCCAGGTGGGATTCAAGCGTGTGAGCCAGCCCAGTGACTCAGGCCTGTCACCTGAACCCCCTCAGGCAGTGAATCACTCCATCACAGCTGCTTGCAGGGCTGTGCCACTTTTGCTTGCAACCACCAGTTGCCCTGTTGCTGGCAGGGCTGTG
This sequence comes from Ulva mutabilis, assembly GCA_900538255.1. NCBI lineage: Eukaryota > Viridiplantae > Chlorophyta > Ulvophyceae > Ulvales > Ulvaceae > Ulva > Ulva mutabilis. The sequence goes on from UNSF01000061.1 coordinate 180,711, forward strand.
GCCACTGTTGCCACCATCATCATCTAGTTGGTAACCTGAACAGGAGGGCAGCCTGCTCTTGAGCTTGAGACAGCAGAAAGTTTGCATGCCTGTCTGCTGGGGATGGCCTGGGTGTGTGTCAGGTGCTGTGAACCAGCAGAGAGCACTCTTTGTGTTTCCCAGAAGCACTCGTTGTTTGTGATTACAACAGAGTGCAGGCCAAGCCCCCATGGGCCAAGCCCCCACTACACCCTTTTTCGTTGGTCTTTCCCATTGACCTTTTCCGCCCCTGCTCACACCTATGCCTAGTGCCCTCGCTGCCGGGCTCTTGCGTTCATCTCCGTGTAACACCTATGCCTAGTTGGGTATGGCATGATGCTGGATTGTGTTAAGGTGTGTGCCTACAACTGCATGCATCAGAACATCATGACACACTGAATAATGAACCACTGACTTGTCAGATTGCAATAGTTTCCAGAAAGTTTGCAAGTTCCCCACTGACAGGTTCCCCACCCCAGGACCCTCCCCACCCAGGTGGGGCAACCTGGGCGCGGACGCTGTGTTACACAGTGATAGATCTAGGACTCAGCAGCGCCGAGGCAACAGACCAGGCAACAGACCAATGTGGACGTCCCTGATGCCAGGCATGCACCGCCAGGGCGGAGCATTGTCCACTTGACCCAGCTGGTCAGAGACCTGCTGCAATCCATAAACTTGCAATCTGGGGTGGCGCGCACGCGATCTTGTGGGGTGGGTCTCTGTCAGCTGACTGCAAAGCATCGATGCACTGGCCCCTCCAGCAGCTGGAAGTCTGGCTGTGCACTGGCGAGTTGCGTCATGCTCAACCTGTCCATGATCACCAGAGACTGTTGCAACACGGGTTGATGCGCTCTAGGCCGTGCGCAGTTGCCGCGTTTGCAAGTTCTCTGCAGAAGCGGCCGAAACGCCAGCCCACCGCGGTAGTCCACCGGTTCATACACGCTTGAGCATGCGTACTGTCAAAAAGTGATGACATGCCGTCGTACGTGTGCACACCCGTGGAAGCCTGCTACCACTGCGAGTCGAGTCATGGGATCTGTAAGTGAAGGGCTTTGCAGGCCCGCGACGATGGCAACACAGCTGTCAAGCGTTACGTGATATGAGCAGGCTGAATATGTGTCAGCGCGCACAGCTGCAGATATGCAAATGCTCGCCTCTGCGCCCGCCCACACGTACAGCAGATGCCGGCACTGTATATCGTAATTGTCGACCTGGAACAGACTGTCGACCGGAGAACGATCGTTCGATCACTCGTAAGAAGAGCTACCGTGAGGCAACACGGCCGTGCACGGCCGCAGTCAAATGTACAGCTACGAGTACGACTGGGCGCCCGGTGCGTGTTGACTCCAGCAACCTTGCAGGTGGCGCGCAGAAAGTAAGCACGGTGCGCACCAGTCTGAACGGCCCAGAGTGTGCGTAGTCATCGATCGGGCAAATGCGTGTGGCCGCATGTGGAGCCGGCAGCTTGCGGGAGCGGTGTCGCAGGTGTGTCTCGTTGCACCAACCGAGCGTGCACTTCGTGCGTCACACCAGCGTCGCGACTCTTCAAAGCTCTTCTACAGCATGCATCAAGGTTTGGTATCGCAGGACAGCTTTCCACACGCCGCCGTTGCTGCAACATTGTCATAACACAGAGCAGGTATCAGCCAGAAAGACGACGACTCTCGCGCAAGCAAAGCTATGTCATATGTCTGGAAAGCTTGCTGGACGTCCATGGACCAGCCCTTGAGGTGGTACATGCACATGCACATGTAGACCAGGTGCAGTACGGCGGTTACGACTCGCAAGCAAGCAGAATAAGAAGAGCTCAGAAGCATGTGCCAACTGTGGTGCTGAGCTTGTCGGCAGCAAAGATGCGTGACGCAGTCTGCGTCTCTTTCCTCGCGATGGCCGGTACTGCGGATTTTTTCAGATCTAGAGCTGCTTCATCGCCCACGTGCACCCGCATGCACTTTATGGTCTCACACACATGCGTATGCACCGGATACTTGGTTCGCATGCATGCATGTGGACAGCCAGAAAGCGCAGTTGCAGAAAGCCAGACTTGGCACTGCGGTTGTTTCATGGGAAAGCATGTGAATGAAGTTTAGCTTTGTATAGCAGTCGTACATCATTCAGCCAGTTGTGGGTTGCGCACGTGCTCTGGGAGTGGCAGACATTGGCGCAGGGATCAATACTTTCACAACAGCAGCACACATCATGTAGGCATGTCAACCACGGAGGTGTAAGCATGACCGCTTTCCAGCACTGTTTACAGAGAGGTTTCCTAAATAGGCCTTAAACACTTCGATTGGGACAAAAGTAGTGGCAACATAGCCAGAGAGCAAACACGTGCGCGTGGCTGCCCCCCCCCACAACCGAACAGCCTATTTTCACACACTCTTATGTTCAAGCTTATTCACGTCAAGCATCATACTGGTACACGCCTGTGCTGCCCAGGGACCTAGCGGTGTGCGGCTCTGCACACCCATCACGGGTCTCCACAGCTGGTGCGTACACCCCATTAGCCACGTGTGGCATCAAAATCCAAAATGGGCAATGTGCCATACTTATCCACTTCGGACTGTGCGGCGGGGCGGCTGCCGCGGCTGCAGCGGCACAGCCCAAGCGTGGAGCAATGTGCACGCACCGCATCACAGGCTCGCGCCTCAGCAGTGAACGCTCAGCACGCAGCAGCCGCACGAATCCCCCGCATCAGAGGAAAAAATGCAGATGGGTGCAATAGAACAGAGCATGGGCAGCGCGGGCGCCGCAGCGCTAGCATGGGCGCGGCGCCGCACTGCCGCACGTCTGCCGCTGGAAAATGGTGGTGTCGGCGGCGCCGAGGCCGCGACACTTAGGCCGCCCGGGCTGAGGCAATCCCACACCCCCCGGGAAACCAATCAGACTGGAGCCCACGGCGCCTAGCACCGCTTGGGGCTGATTAGGGAAGTGCAGACGCGGGAGGCCTTGTTGATGTTCTCCATGCGCTTGCCGCCGTCGGCAATGCCCTCGTCCCTGGGGTGGTCGAGGTCCACCGGCCTGGCCTTGTTGCGTACCTCCGTCATGAACTGGTTGACGTATGCGTTGTTCGGGTTGTTCTTGCCTGCGCCGGCGCCGATCCTGGCGCCGCCGTCCTGGAGCATCTGCATGCACAGCATGCCGTCACAGCACGCACAGCACACACCGGCGGAGGCACGCGAGCCGCTGTATACCACATTACTGCAGGCGCACTGAGTAGCGGAACTGCTTGGCAGCGCAGCATGACACGGCATGCACGCTGCGCGAGGCGTACGTAGTATCAACTCGGCTGGCACATCACCCGCTGCGGGTTGTGTCAAAGGCGTACAGACGTGGCATGCAGACACAAAGCCACACGTTCTATCTAGTTCCAGGGGCATCGAGGTACACGCCCTGGGCTGAACACACACCTGCTTGACCGCCAGGGCGAGGCCGTCCTCATGGCCATCTCCAGCATCAATGGACCAGAAGCCGTCAAAGCCGCCCGCCCACTCCATGAACTCGCAGCGGCCGCTAGAATGCACGATAATGCCGTCGGGCTTTCGGCCACCGGTGGCGCCGTGGTTGCCGATGCATGCAGGGTACTTGCCGCCGCCACCGCCGGAGCTGCGGCGTGCGCCGCTGCATGATGCAAAGCGCGTGAGGGCTGCCATGCGTGTGCGGCGAGGTGCCACAGCGACTGCCCATGCGTGTGGCACGTGTGCGAGGTGCTACTGCGGCAGCTCGAGCAGCCAGAGGCATTGCGGTGTGAACTGGGCAGGGCGTGGGCTGCATGCATCACACTGGCAACGCAGCAGCAGCGCAGCAGCAGGCCACAGTGGCGTGCGAGCGGGCACAGGCGGGCACCTGCAACAAGAATGTGCGAGGCAGAGTGATAGACGGAGCGTCTGCAGCAAGGCTGCATGTGTAAACATGCGGAAAGGAGCTCACCCCTCGTTGCCTTCGTTGCCTTCATTTCCTTCGTTGCCGTTGTTGCTGCGGTTCTTCTTCCTTCCCTTCTTGCGCCCCTCGTTGCCCTCATTACCCTCATTTCCCTCGTTGCCCTCATTGCCATTGTTACGGCGGTTCTTCTTCCCCTTCTTACGGCGGCCCTCATTGCCCTCGTTGCCCTCATTTCCCTCATTGCCCTCATTTCCCTCGTTGCCATTGTTGCGACGGTTCTTCTTCTTCCCCTTCTTGCCCCTCTTCTTCCCCTTCTTACGGCGACCTTCATTGCCCTCATTGCCTTCATTACCCTCATTACCCTCGTTGCCCTCATTGCCCTCATTGCCCTCATTGCCATTGTTGCCTGCAGAACAGCCATCTATGAATCATGCTTATTAGGCAGGTGTATACACTGTCCACAGCTGCAGCAATGCCTTGTGAACTGCCTGAATCACTTCACCCGCTACACCCAGGGCCTGACTGACTAGCCCTGGCAGAGTACTCAGCTCTGCAGGGCTTGCAAAGCCTAATGGCATTTTGGATACATGCTGCTGACACATGCATATGTAATGAAGACCTCATCATGCATGAAGCTGTGGATGAACAAACCCCATGGGGTCCCATGGCCCCAAAGAACCCCATTACTCAATGACTGCAGTGCTTGACAGCAGTGGGGGGTCAGTACAGCTTGGACACATCAAGCAGGCCTCTCCACAGGGAAACCCAGGCATGGTAAGGCTGGGTTCTGTCTACTCAGCACTGCAATTCAGCAGGGCAGCTCAGCCAGGTCTTGTGAACTGTATCCCCCTTGGACATGCCAGGGAGTGGCCAGGCAAACCAGGACAAGTGCTCTAGGGGCCGCCTCCCATGGCTTCCCACAACGCCGCCAGCCACAACAATGGTGGCAGAGTTGGTGGGGCGTACTTCTGCGCCTGACCAGCAGCTCGCGGCGGTTAGCCTCCAGTGACTCCTCCACAGCCACTAGAGAGTACCTCTTGGCTTCCACTGTGAGGTCTGGCACAGTGACCAAGGCCAGGGCCAACGAGACGACTCCGAGCAGGCTTGCCATTCTGATGTGTTCTGGGGTGTGTATTCTGTATGATGATCAAAGATCCAGACAAGTCCAGTTCCAACCTGTACACACTGCATGCATTGAGGTCTGCTGTGGGTTGACGCACCAAGGTCGCAGGGCCCGCGGTGATGCATTACTGGTCGTGAGTCAAGACACACGCGATAAGCAGCAGTACGCATAGGCCAGGAATGATCTTGTTCGACTGCGGATGTGGAATTGTGAGCAGCAGCAAATAACGCGTGAGTGCTGGCATGAAGGCGGGGAGCGGTGTGCAACACTGCTGGCACGCGTACGTGCTTGCACGGGGCGAACCAGCAACCTGTTTATTGATGAATCATAACGCAGCGGAAGTCAAGGTATAAACATAAAGCGAGACGAAACACGCTGCGTCCCTGGTAGGGATCTCAGCGCCACAAAGTGCAATCGTGCACTTTTTCGCAGGCCATGCAAAGCGGCTCACTCTGAGCGTGGCGCGCATGACAACCTGCGGAAGCCCATAGAGACCACGGCGAGGCTTGCGGTAACTGAAAACGGGCACTTCTGTATACAACGTGCTGTCGACACCTCTGCCAACAGTTCATGGCTCGCTAACGCGGCAAATTCGGGTCATCGCGAGCCGGCCAACTCAAACTCACGACGACAGTGCGGCTCTGACGAACTGTGGCGGCATCACCACGACACTGGCATGCAAGGTTCCAATGGCGTTGTCAAGCTGACTATAGTTATGTTTTCAGCCACAGTACGACCGAAAGCTGTCTCCAGCGTCAGGCCGGTGGGCGTGCGACAACCGGAGCACAACGCGGGCTTGACTAAGTGCGGAAGCGCTCGGTGAAGGACTGTCCCACGATGCAGAGGCAAATCCATTCCGAATTAGTATCAACGCCCTGGGCAGCACTCAGTGGAGGCGTCCTGCGAATCGCGGGTGACCGACTGCGTTGTGTCGAGATCAGTTGACAGAAGATGGTCGACAACGCTCTATCACAGACAGATACAATAGACTGAATTTATTGGGTTGACAGATCAGAACATCTGAACTTAGTCCCTGCGAAGGTGGGGCACACCGTGGTGTCTCTGGTCTCTACAAATTCTGTAGTACTGACCTGGGAGGCGAGCTGTCGGTTGCAGCCTGTGTTTGGACATAGACACACGATTTCTTCTGCGGAAGTGTTGAGTATATGTAGCTCTGAGCTGAGCAGCGTGGATGCGCAGGAGTGCCTTGAGACTCGATGTTCACATGCATACGCAGCGAGATGAGCGCTGTACTCCCGTAATCTCGACATGTTTGATTCATTCGGGTGACTCCCCAAATGTGAGCATGTCGCTGCACTCGCTGCAGTCAGTTCGTGTCACCAAGGCAAGCGCATGCGAAACCAGGACAGCCGAATATAGTCCGAAGAATATGTTATTCTGAATGGTTGAGCTGAGGAGGTGCCGTGCCCCCGTGAAGAGTATCCAGCCAATCCATTGGGCACTTGAAACCGACGCACGTCGAAATATGCGATACGCTGGTCTACCATGTGTCAGTACGAATTGCACACACATTCTGGTTGAGTCATGCACTCCTGCGAGCATGTGGAACGTCGTCATAGCAACGGTCGCCTATAGGGACATGGGCATAGGGAGGTCGCCCAGCGTATTCCAACCTTCCCCCTTCTTTCCTAGACCTCTGCGTCCTCTGAGCGATGCACCGGTCGGCTCAATTGTGGACAGATGCCATCCTGACAGCGCACTCGCGCAATGACTCACCAAGCGGCACTGAATCAATCTACTACCTGGGCAACCCTCGGACGTCAGTCGGTGGAACTCGTGTTTGTCTCTCCGGATCCGCTGTGTTGCGCACATCCGTGCACGAGCCCGGCAGGCGTAACCCAGGCGCACTACAGCTTCGGACGAGTCCTTACGCAACGTACCGTCGGTCACTCGTGCAAAACAGTTGGTGCCGGCCTGCCGCGCCTTGGCAAGGGCCGTGCGCAGGGCACGCTCCGGACCGCACCAGCTGCGGCCCCAGACTCTTCCCTTGCACAGCCATGACTGTACATGTCGTAGGCGCGCGCATCACACCTATCTCCCCGTAGGTGCTCCATGTCGGGGCGTGAGTATGAGTGTATTGCTTTCCGCGAGCCAGGCTCGCGTCCACAGCGCTGCACTCACTCGAAGTCATTCCGTTGTGTATGACACCTTCCACGATCATGCATATGCGGCAGTTCGCGCGGCAAGCATGCAGTATTTTGTCGCTCAGATATATTCATGAGCTATCTTCTCCCTTCTGCCACCGACCAGCGGTTGCGTCAGGTCGAGCTCCGGCTGACAAGCGCCTGTTGCGGTACGTCTATCCTTTTTGCATGATGTGACACATACATTACACCCACACGCGCAGACCCACCTCGAGCATGATGCTTGCATCAAGAGTGTGCTGTGGATCCTTACGAGCTCATGGGTTCCATATTTCGTGCCAGGCTGTGCCGTGCTACAGGTCCTGCAGCACTCGGTGCCTCACCACTTGGTGCACCACAGGTGCAGCAGGCAACTGTCAGCCAGGCAACAGCACCCTTACTGCTGTCTGTTAACAATTGTCACCCCTGTGTGGTCACCCCGGTACCAGGCCTACCAGGTCAAGGCAGCTCCCCACATGGCTGCCCATCGCCAACACTGTCTTTGGCAGTAATGCACTTGGAAGAGCTGGGACGGAGGGTGAGGGAGCTCTCAATGCTCTGGGAGGGGAAGCGAAGTCGTCTGTAGCTGTAGGGGATGGAGCTCCTCAGATTGCAGGTCCCCACACACACACACACACACACAGTGTCAGTGTACAGGATGCTGCCAAAAAAAAAGCAAAAACAAAAAACCAATCGGGCATCACGCCAAACCCAAACGGGCATCGGACAGGGGCGGAAGAGCGGTCACCCCGCTCGAACGCTCGAGTCGGTTGTTTCATTACCACATCAAAAGCACGAGTTACCTCACAGGTCAGCGACCGCACGCACTGTGCTGTGGCCAATGCCCGTTTGGGTTTGGCGTGATGCCCGATGGGGGGTTTTTTTCTGGTTTCCAGACACACCAGTCATATGCATAATCTACGAGCACACCCTGAACAACAGTAACAGCGTGTTGCCTTGACACAATTCTACTCTCACCTCCCTGTCCACAATGATGATGTACTGCGCCCTATCCTGCAGACCACGCGCGACAGCGCTGCCTAACAGATGCTTCAGATGCGGAGAGGTGTGTGTGCGAATCCGGCATGGGCCCGCTGAGCTGCTGGGCCTGCTGGGCCTGCCGCGAGGGCCTGCTGCTATTGATGTCTGCCGACTCGGAGGAGCAGCATTGCCAGCACCTGCGTTGCTGGCCGCCTCATCGCGGTCTGCCCCCATGCCCCCATCCCGCAACGGCAGCGCTAGCCCAATCCCCCTGCCGATGGGCGGGGCCTGGATAGCGTGCCCCAATGGACGTGGCCACTGCATGCATGAGGCTGTGCCCCCCCAATGGTTCAAGCTGTCACGCGCTCCTCCGTGGCACGCGGCACGCTGAGTCAGCAGTGCTGCCGGGCAGCTGGACGACCGGGCTGCGCCTTGCAGCAACCGGTCCTGGCGTGGCGCTCCGAGTTGCCCACATGGGCACCCTGCGTCAAAGTACGACTCGGAGGTACGTTGTTTAGCCAGCGGGCTGCGGTCGGCAGGGCCTTGTGAGGAGCTCACAGCATGCACAGCATTGGAGGAGCTCAGCGCATGCACAGCAAGCCCGGATGAGCACGGCGCATCCTGCGTGGCGCAGGCCCGCGTGTGGCTGGCGGACGCGGAGCAGCACAGCGTGCCAAGCATGGTGGAGCCGCAGCGTGCCAAGCGCGGAGCAGCGCAGCGTGCCAAGCGCGGCGGAACCACGGCGTGGACCCGTCACATCCTGGTCTTCAAGGCAGGAACTTCAAGGCTGGAGGACGTCAAGGTGGATGCTGCCATGTGATCGAGTGCAAGCGAGAGGATGTGGAGTGTATGTTGGAACTGAGTCAACATCTAGAAGTATCTGGAAGTATCTGGTACATTCCAGGAGGATCTAGGATCACCTGTGTTCATGATTACGTCACCATGGAAGTGACTAGGACATGTGGTCTGGAGAGTTCGTGACGCGGAGAACTCTCTAGAGACACGCAGAGCACAAGACAAGTGCGATGTGTGCAGTAGGACATTGATTCTGCTGGGTGCCAGTACCTATATAAGGGCCGGCACATCATTGAGGTATTCACTTATGTTTCTTCTGTAACGACAGAGATCATTTGTCAACAGTGTAGTTTGGGGTTGTGGGGAGCCTGGAGGCGGAGGGAGGGGACAGCAGAGCGGGATGGGCAAGCTTGTACACGTGGCGCGACAGAAGTGCTGCCTGGGTGGGCGGCACATTGATGCGGGAGTACCATGCTGTGTCCGTTGGGCTACCTTCCAGCCCCCGGAACTGCCCCTCCCTGTATGTAAATGTAACTGTAAATTGAACTACTTGCCGTAGCCGATCAGGCCATTGACATCTCCGGCAAACCGGGACCCAGGAGCCGAAGGGGTAAACCAACCAGAAACCCCCCTCAGACGCGTGTGCGGCACCACCAGTGCTGTACACATGCATCTGCCCACACATGAGGTTGCGCGTTGGATGTGCTACTGGCATGAATAGCGCATAGCAACACCCTGTAAAGCACATGAGCAGAAAATCGACGAGAGGACTGAGGCCGAACAGACACGGACTAGAGATGCGCAGCCGGGTCCAAACAACGATCGGATGTGCGGCCGGGTACTAATAGCGACTGGACAATCACAAAGAAATACACTGGAGCCCCAAGACTACGAGTGGCCGTACTAAATGGCCAGCAGGGTAGACTGTGGCCGATGCCGATTGGTTTTGGCGTGATGCTCAAAAAAGATAACTGAAACACTGCTAGTGTAGACCGTGATGTACAGTGCTCATGCATGCCCTCACCCTGCAAGTTGGTCCCGGATTGCCATGAATCGTGCCTCTGTGTTCTACCACTTTGTGGAGCATACATCTGTAACGTATCTCCAGTTGGTCCCGGATGAAGTCCATGCAGGTTGTCTGGGGGCTGCACGTTGGGTGGGGGGGCTGCAACTGAGAGGCTGCCACTGTGAATTGCACCTCTGCTGAGCCTTGGCAGATTCTCACAGTGGGCCTCACTGTGGGCTACACTGTGGCTGCTGCCTACTGGTGACCAACTACCTGGGCCAACTGCAAAAACGTGGTACATAAGGTCTGCACAACAGTGTCAGCTGCAGACAAGCAGTCTGAGGCACCCCTGACAGTTGGAGTATGCTGGCTGTGCCAACACTGCAGTGCACTGCCGATGGGAGGATGAGTTTTGAGGGTTGTTGAGGGCAATAGTGCCAGTGGTGGAGGCTGTGCATGTCCCTCTGTGAATGTCCCTCTGTGCATGACCCTCTGTCTTGCTGCATATGGCCTGGGCAACATGTTGCCTGGCTTTCGGTGTCTCTGCTGATTCCGGATATCCTCCAGAGCGGGAATCTTGACAGTGGCCCGATATCGGCCGGGATTCAAGGCTGCTTCTGCATGCATTTGTGATGCTTTCTCCGGTTTGCATGCCAACTGTGTCCTGGCCGACATGACCGTCAGAGGACCAGTCAGCGCCTCACACCTTCGGCAGGCAACGAGTGACTGCTAGAGTGCAACATGCGAGCGCTGTGTTTGCGAGAATCTTCCGATTGTGGCCACTTTATCGATGTTGATGCTGCACATGCGGGAGCAGCGCAACGGTGCGCATGGATGCAGCCATATATAATCGCGCCTGAGACGAGCGGCAACCTTGCAAGAGGCATGATGCGACAGATTTGAAATTTGGATCTGCGTGCAAAACGATCGCAGCGCAAAGGCGCCGACGCAGGAGTCAATACCTCAGGCGCTCAGTGCGACATCGTGCAAGCGATCCCAACGCCCGCACTGAGTTCTCATCACCCCTCGACATAAGCCCCAAATCAACAAGGTAACAGGAGCACTTGTTTTGGCCCCATGCTGCCTTTCGAAGCGTCATAGGTTAGATCTGTTTGCACTCGAAAGTCGCTGCGCACAGTTCCATGCTCCTACCGCCGTGTGTGCACACACTCTCAGCGGCGTCTACACGGCCTGAGTGGGGTCATTTACTCTAATCATGCCCTAGAGCAGATGGAGCTGTACTCGATGCATCCACGTTCTGCAGTGACCCCGTGTGAACAGCAAGGAGGGAGACCGCAGAGAGCTGGACGCTGCGATGGGGCCCCGACTTGAGTCCACAACGTTGACCACGCTGCCAAGGCAGCGGAAAGAAATCCCGATTCACACTGGGGCGTCGCATTTTCATCAGGTCGCCTTGCTGCGCCCGCAAAGCACGCATACACTGTACACACGATGGGTACGACACGACCTGTGGCGACACAGCTATGCACAGGTGTGATGCTGATGTAGTCGATCGCAAGAACGCCTGTGTCCCGATTTTCACCCCCACCAATGCATTCGTATTCAAACTCCAGAGATCCTCCGTTAAGATCATACATCTGCCATCGGCTCTTTCCTTCATCGAAAATCAGAAGCCGTGCCGCTGAATGGGGGCAGTCCATGTCATGATTGTTGACTAGCCGTGTGCACAGGCGCAGCTGGTGCCCGTGTACACGCGCGCATTGATGACGATGAGCAATTTTCAGCACGGCTGTTACCGCCCACACGTAGAGGCAACGTGAATCTGCTACAGGGACGCAGTTTTCTTATGCTCGTATTGAACTGTGTAGCGTGGTGCTAAGCTTGCGCGCTGCAGCACCAACGCTTGCAGGCGCAAACTCCTTGTTTGCAGAGTGGCGACAGGCAAGCTCGAGGAGACGCACACAGCCTGGTCGACGGGCCACGGACAGTCACACCACTGTGTAGACAGCAAATCATCTCGAGGCTGTAAAATTTCTGCACATAATCTCATCATCTGCTTAAATTCCTCGAATGCATCCAACGCGTCGCCAACAACGACATCGGCAGGACAACGTGTCGATTCGTTGTCCTGTGTGATTGGCGATGGCCTATTCAGCACAGAAACAGACTGTGAGTAAGACATCGGTTCTTAATCGCTGTGCTTGGCCCGCGTGAGAAGCTAGGACTGAATGGCAAGCAGCGGCATAGTTCAAACGCTGGCTTTTGACATGATCGGGCACACGAACCGCCTCAATCTGCCCTAGCTCTGCACATGTATTGCTATGTCGTTTCGATGGGGGTAGCCGGGTAGGTCAACAGCGCGCACGCTCTGCTGGACCAGGTGCAGACCCGGTGCTCGGGCACCGAGATCGTGACCATGGCCCTCACATCCACGGACGTAAATTACATGATCTACCTTTATCTGTTGGAATCCGGTGCGTACTCTCTCGTTGATGTGCCGGGCATGGTGCAGACTTGCAGCTTCACACCGGAGGGGCCTCTTGCAGGCTACGCGCATTCCGCGTTCATCTTTGGCAACGAAACAAAGGCCAAAGATGCTCCTACATCCCCAGGGGAGTTTTGTCCCAGTGCTCTGGTAGACCTGATTCAAAAGGGCATCCTGTACAAGGAGCTGCAGACTCGGATTGCAGCGAATGGCAACCCCGTGCGGGACATCACATCGTCAGAGCTCATTCGCGCAAAACACCCGTTAGATCCGCTAAAATCAGCTGTGGTCAGCCCCATCCAGGCGCCGCGGCGACGGTGGACAGATCACACTGGCCACATCGGGACACAAGCCTGGCATCCCTCGGAAGCAATTCTCGCAACCGGGTCAGCAGACGGCAGCTCACGCATCTACCACATGTCGAGCAACGTCTTCGATCAGCAGAGCTGTGACATCCTGCAGCATGCAGTCCCAGGCAACATCGCCTCGTCGGAGGTTGCTGCAGTCGCCTGGGCGCCCGATGGTGACAAAATAGCCACTGCCACGTTTGACGGGCACATGCGGCTGTGGAGCAGAAACGGTGCGCATCCCCAAACTACCCCTGCTCTATTTCGACTGCCTGACAGGCTCTCAGTTGCCGTGTCAACACTCTCAAGTGCTCACACCACAGACATGCAGCCCCAGAGGTCGTCACGATTGGTCCCGCTCGCCGGAGGTGTCAATGTCCGAATGGATATAGCAATGTAATCATACACACCAGGGCACGCTCACTGCAGGTAGCATGCTGTTGTGTGAACAGGGCCTGCCGCCCCTGCAAGGCGTGCAGTTCAGCAAGTCTGGCAAGTACATTGCGGCCCATGGTGGCACTGGCGGCGCTGTGGTCATATGGGACGCTGCAACCGGGAAGCAGGTCGCATCGCTCCACCGCCACAACGGTGCCGTGTTTGGGCTCTGCTGGGGCCCGGACGAGCAGTTTGCGACGTGTGGGCAGGACAGCCTACTGCAGATCAGCCGTGTGCGGACCGTGGCTACAGGGGGTTCCGCGGGTTCGAGCAGCCAGGACACGACGGTGCAGTGGGAGCGCAACATCAACATGCGTGCGGGGCACGTCAACGATGTGGACTGCTGTAGCGAGACTGGCTGGTGGGCGGCCTGCTCAGACAGTGGCACTGTCATGGTCGTCAAGTCGGTGCGCACCTGAGTCTGTCCTCTAAGGTAGTGGCTCTACTGTCATAAGTTAGTGACTCATAAGACATGAGTCACAACGCACTCCCATACACACCAGCTTTGACGGACACGTTTGGGAGCAATTGGTGGTCCATCGATTTGCAAGTGTAGGGTAGTTTGAAGCGTTGTTCCGCCCCTCTCTGCACAATTCTGCCAGCCACAGGCATCATGACGCAGACTGCTAGCTGACACAATGTGATGGTCTAGTCGATATGCTTGGGGTGTTCAGACTGTGGAAGAATGAGGCACAGCAGCGTGCGCAGCGCGACGCTCATGCCAGCTCACCCTTTGTGGTCATGCACTTGAAAAACAAACATTTTGCCTGGGTGGATGCTCTGTGCCAGGGCCAGGTACCGGCCTACAGCGCTCTTGCACCGCACCTGATGGCTCTTGCACCGCACCTGATGGCTCTTGCACCGCACCTGATGGCTCATGCATGACAGCTGCACAGCAGGGTGCCCAAATCTGCAATCGACACAGTGCAGTGTTGCCTGCATGGCCACTGCAGTTCAGGGGCACCAGCTTGTGGTGCTGCGGACGTTCAGCAATGCTGTGCCCGGTCATCTGTGCCCGGGTCCAACCGACCCGGGCACAGAGCATCCTCTTTTGGACCGGGCACAGAGGACAAGGCACAGCTCCTCTGTGCCCGGTCCCCTCGCACTCGGCAGCGCGCTCGGTAGCATGCGACTGCAGGGAAGCTGCGGCAGCGATGGGGAGTGTGTAAATGTAAATGTCATGTTTGTGCAGAGGCAGGAGGGCAGAGCAGATGGCATGGAGGGCGTGGAGGAGGAGGGCGAGCTGCTGATAGACACATCCATCGCTGCGGGCCCCGTAAGCCATGAGCAACCGGTACATAGCTGCCGTTTCAGCCCAACCATCCACAAGCCGGGCGACCCCGACCACATCCTGCTGGCCACTTCGTCCAGCGCAGAGCGCTCTCACGCGGCGCATCGGGCGAAACCGCCCGCAGCCGAGGCGTGTATCAAGGTGTGGGATTGCCGGGAGAAGAATGGTGTGGTCAAGCTGAGGTTGACGTGGCCAGAGGCGACCAAGCCGGTGTACATGTACAACGTTCAGTGGTCACCGGATGGGCGGTACATCACGTGTGCGACGTTCAAGCCGCACGTTTGCGTGTGGGACACGCGGTCGGGGGAGGTCGCGTTGCATGCAGACGTCAAGGCTGCCGTGACGGTGGCGTCGTGGAGTAGTTGTGGAAATGTGCTGGCCGTGTCGATGGCTGATGGCACTATTGACCTGCTCCAGTGGACAGGATGAGATGACGGGGAAGAAATGGGGGTAGACACGGGGGCGAGGGAGGGATTTATGTTGCAACTTTTTGTAAGGCAAACGGCTCCACACACAAACATCGACTCCACAAACATTGACACATCGTGCTCATGACGGAGCGCACTGACTCATTGCTAATCAGCTGAGCCGCCTCATGTGTTCATCAGTGAAACGCATGGCTATGATACACTGGCCCAGGCATCCGCTGACACAGAGCCGGGCCTCACAACGGCAGGAGCTGGCTGGAGGCTTGGAAGGGACGCAAGCCTCGTGGCCACAAGCGTTCGTGCGGCCAGGTTCTAGGCAGCTGCGGTGGGGCAGCTTCTAGACCGCTCAGTCTCACTCGAGCGGCAGCTGTTTGTGCGTGTACTCGACGCCCTTGTCCTTTGCCACGATTTGCCCGGTGCCCCTCAGCAGGTACCGCGTCGTCAGCAAGCCCTCGACCCCGACCGGGCCGCGGGCATGGATTCGGCTTGTCGAGATGCCGACCTCAGCGCCCAGACCAAACCTGCAAGCCACCTCACTGATATACGCTGATGAGTGTTGATATGTCCTCACGTCTGGTTGATAATTGAACAATCGCAGCCTCACACGCAGCAGCTGCGGCTGCTGGCCACAGCTGTGAGCATGCTGCGGCATGTCGCGCAGCACGGGTCGCGCAGCACAGCGCGGTGGCCGGCGGCAGTCATGTTCGCGGTTTGTAGGTCCTGTCCACAATTTGAGCCGGTGGCAAGGTGCTGAAACGCAGCTGGATGTTGCATCCAAGCGAAGCAGAGCAGGCACGCACGCACGCCAGACTGCATTAAGAGAATGCTTAACAACTCGCTATGCTTGAGAAGTTGTCATGCAGAGTGCAGTAGGGGATGTGACAGTTCTTACGAGGCGCAGCGCATCATTTCTCGAGGCTTCGTTTCTGAGAACAACAGGCCTGCCGACACACAAACGCACTGTGCTGCACGCTGTGTCGGCAGACATGCTGTGGCCAGGGTGATGAGCAGCCCGAGCACACCTGAAGCCGTCCGAGAAGCGCGTGCTGCAGTTCTTGAGCACACACGCCGAGTCCACGCGGCGCATGAAGTCCTCCGCTACTGTATCATCTGTCGTGCAAATCGCCTGCACACCCACCAACAAATGTCATCATCCATCATCCATACACGCAAACCAGGGACTCTAATTGCCTAAATCACAGAAGTGGTGCACTGGCTCGGAGCCCCTCGTTAGAATTGTACACCCCACTAGAACCACCCACAGCGCCTGAAACACACACCGACCATTCACGCACCCCCCACGGCACCACCAACCACGCACCCAACGTGCGCCGCCCACGCTCCTCCCGCGGTCTCACAGAGCCTCCCAATTCGGCCACATACCTCATCCCCTCGCCGCTGCTCGGCTCTAGACGCACAGCACGCACAGCATGCACAGCACGCGCAACACACCTCGGTGTGCCCGGATCCGAGGGTGTGGATCTTGTCGATGGCCTCGTCCATCGAGTCCACGAGGTCGATGGTGACCTCAGGGGTGCCGTACTCGTGCCGCAGGCTCGGCGCCTCGGGGCAGCCGAGGAGGAGCGTCGTCGCGTCGGTGCCATACACGGTCACGCCCGCATCACGCAGCGCGCTCTGCAGCTTGAAGATGCCGCCGGAGGCCTCGTGCGCGCGGTGCACCAGAACCTTCTCCACCGCGTTGCACGCCGCGGGGTAGTCCGTCTTGGCGTCAACGCAGATCTTGCACGCCTGCATGCATGCCCCCGCCATGCCGCCATGCCGCCATGCCCAAGCAACCGAAAGGCAAGTCTTCGTCACAGTGGTGTCAGCCTGTGATGAGAGCATGCTGCAGCACCGGAGTAACAGGCACTGCCGCCTGAACCACCCCAGCCGACCCCACGTGTGCGGGGTTCGTACATCACATCACAGCACGCGCCACACCGGCCACGTCTGCGGCACGCATGTATGCATGCATGTGGCGACCCGCCATCCAGCACCACAGCTCCTGCCGCTGTCACTGCAACCGCTTCCGCAAGCAGCCAAGAGGGTTGGTCGGGGCGGCACCTGCTCGAGGTCAACGTTTTTGTCGAGGTAGATGTGGCAAATGCCGTCGGCGTGGCCGAGCACGGGGATACTCGTGTGGTTCTGGATGTACGACACGAGCTGGTTGGAGCCGCGGGGCACGACGAGGTCGATGTACTCCTTCAGATTCAGCAGCTCATCGATCTCGGAGCGGCTGGTGACGAGGCCGATCAGCTCCGGACTGCAGGCGGGCTGCAGGCACGATGTGATGATCGCGTGCAGACATGTATTGCTGTGTGTCGCCTCCTTGCCGCCCTTGAGCAGCAGGCCGTTGCCGGAGCGGATCGCGAGCGCCGCGATCTGCGGCAGCGCGTCGGGCCGCGCCTCAAAGATGATCAGCACGACGCCGATCGGGGAGGTGACCTTGGACAGCACGAGGTCCTGCATGCTGGGCGCGCTGTGCTCAGTCGCTGTGTGGGGGCCAGAGGAGAGCGTGCGTGAGCTGCCCGCATCGCGAATGCATGTACACGTGCTAGGACTACCGGTGCGCTGGTCCATGGGCTGCTGGGCATACACATCAAGGCAGGGCAGAAGATGAATCAACACAGCATGCACAGCACGCGCAGCACGCACCTGTGCGATCTCCATCTTGGAGATGAGGCTGCCGATGGGCTCGTCGAGCTGCGCAAGCTGGCGGATGCCGTCCGCGAGCTGCGTGATCTTCTGCGGCTTGAGCGCGAGGCGCTGGAGGAGGTGGTTGTCGATCTTGCCGGTCGCGGCGGCCATGTCGCAGGCGTTGGCCGCCATCACCTCGTCGACGCGCGCCTCGAGCGCATCCGCGATGCGCAGCAGGATCGCGCTGCGCTCGTCAGAGGGCAGCGCGGCAAGCGTGCGGGACTGCTCGCGCGCCGCCCGGGCCATCTCCTCCGGGCCGCTCGTCGTGCTGGTCAGCGGCACGCCGTTTGTCGCGGCCTCGACGCTGTTTGCCTGATCGTGCGTGATCTGCAGCGCCTCCGCGAAGCGGTGGTTGAACAGCGTGCCGACCTGCACACGTGCTCTCCCATCAGCGCCCCCTCACACCACGCTGCCACTCTGGACAGCACAGCACGCAGCGCACGCAGCACGCAGCGCGTCCGGTGCATCCTACCAGACAACGTGCAATCCAGCAGGCACTCACGCTCAGCGCACTACTCACACTCGGCGCTCGCACGGCGAGCTCGCAGCCGACGGGCCACTCAGGCACGCATGCATGTCACACGCAGCGCGCCTTTTCGCCGTCAATGATGCGGACAAGGTTCTCCGGGTGCTTGCCGTTCATGATCACGACGGTCGCGCCGTCCTGCGCGCCGTACCAGGCGGCGCTGATCTTGGAGGCCATTCCGCCACGGCCGTGCGTCGACTTTTCGCCGATCTTGATCATGTCGTCATGGATCGAGGGGCACCAGACGTCGATGAGCTTTGAGTCCGGGTGGTCCGGGGGCCCGGTGTACACGCCATCCACGTCCGTCATGAGGACGACGAGGTCCGCCTTGAGCTGCAGCGCAAGCTTGGCCGCGAGGCCATCGTTGTCCGTGAACACCGACTCGGACGCGTCGGGCTGCAGGGCAGGGCGGGGGGGGTCAGGGGGGGAGGTTTGTGCGCAGGTCAGGCGGTCGGTTGAGCGTGTGTGTTGCTACCCTATCCTTGCGAATGAATGGACCGCCTTATCTGACAATTGCTGCCAATCATGTCCATCAAAGCTGCTATATTTGGGAATGCATAGCCAAAAAATCAGAGATGAGGGGTTCAATGTTTGGCGGGACTGCGGTATGCGCTGGTCATGCCCATAGCAGATCCGATGCACTGGCTCACAACTCAGCAACCGGGCGGACTCTGCCCGCCATGGCTGCCGTTCCAGTCGTACCAGTCGGGTGCGCGTGTGTGCGTGCGTGCATGCATGCGTGTGTGGGTGTCACAGGGTTTCGCTACGGCTTATTTAGCGTGGCGCAAACCAAACGCAGCGGTTCAGCAGCCCGGCGGGCTAGTGCAGAGCTCCGCCTGACCCGGCCGCCTTGAAATGGGTGTGCTTGCATGTGCTGCTGTGTGTGTCCACAGCCAGGCTCACAGGGCTGCGGCTGTTGCGAGGCAGGTCACAGCTGTGGTGATGCATGCACTGGCGCGCCATGGCGGATGAACATGATACTGCGGTTAGACAGCTGAGCTGTGTGGCGGGGCAGAGGCTGTTGTGGGATCCCATCGCACAACGGTTCATGTGCGGTGCGGTGTCCCGAGGTGCACTGACACCTGCAGGCCGGGTGCCTGCTGCTGCCTGAGGTGGACTGGTGTGTACATTGTTATGTAAGCATGAATGAGGAGGCAGCAGGTGCGGGTCAATGGTTGGCAGGGCACGCCGTGGGGCATCAGCCTTGCTGGTTTGGTTGCCCAAGGGCTACCTGGGTGTGAGCCTGCCGGGCTGCAGGGCGCGATGAGGGGGCCATGAACGCGCCTCAGGTGACACCGATGTGCAGAGCAGTTCTGGCGGAGCGCAGAGGAAAGGCGTTGGGCGAGAGAGGCGCACTGATGAGATGCTGTCGTTCTCGTTGATGACAGGCACGACGTTCATCTCCAGCAGCTGGTCGACGGTGAGGTTGAGGTTCTTGATAAAGTCCTCGTTCTTGAAGTCACGGCTGGTAACGAGGAACTGCGAGCATTGCATGTCCATCATCTGGAACATGGAGTCGTACAGCGCCATGAGGCCGGACTGCCCAGCGGCAGCAGCTGCGCGCGCCTGCAGAGACGACAGGCCCGAAATCTGCATCTCAAGAGGCGAAGAGTTGAGGACTTGCTGAAATCGTAGCTTCTGGCGGCCAACGGCGGTGGCGCCGGAAGTGACAAGGATGACTTGCTTCCCATCGCGGACGAGGTATTCCAACGACTCGACCAGTGCACCGAGGCGCCCCAGCGCGAGACGCTGGTCCTTCGAGCGCGTCACCACAGATGTCCCGACCTGCAGCGGATACACATGTCAGCCTGTTGGGTTGCTTCATCGGTTGCGTTCTTTGACAGGTGCCGTGCAGTACCTTGACGACGACGCGGGTGGCTTGGTAGCAGGGCTGCCGCATCGGATCAATTGAGGCGAGACGCTCCTGCTCCTGAATCGAGCCAAACTGCCGGTGATGCATATGAGAGAAGCTCATGTTTTGATCTGCACAGTTGGAAGTGGCAGTTGGCTTGTTCCGATCACGACAGGTACTGGCTCAACAGTGGGACAAGAAAGCTCTTCACGTCTGCATAGTTGCCTGAGTGTGTGGAAAGCATGTATGGGCTGGTGGCGCGTGCGTGCTCCAGCAACGCTCAGGCTTGCCTGATTGTCAATCACACGCCCCATGCCTCACGCGACCAACGCAGTCGAGCTGTTCCTCAGCGTATGGCGGATATCCACATCTAAGTTGTTTGGGAGGACATGGGAGCGCACTCATGGCGTCGAATTCCTTAGTATAGCGCAGTTTGAAGAGCGCCGCTTTGACCGATGCGTAGCCTGTACAAACCCTAGGATGGTGGAACAACGCATGCAACGATCAAAATCACACCTCTTACATAGGTGGAATATATATCCGCCTTCGCCCGACATGCTACGATCGCTGTTGGCACGACGCGGAAGCCGCAGTACACAGTTTGCGATATCCATGCCTAACAAGTTCCAGATAACGGCGAGCTACGACTACCACATTATCAATAAATTACATCAGAAAGCCAAGCAATTGTAAACGTTGCCCTCCGCTGGGGCCCTGACAGCATGCAATTGAGTGTGCTCGGCACGGCAATGGGCATGCGGCTTGGAGCCAGAAAGAGGCAATGCACTGGATGCATACCGTCAACAAGTTATTGAGGCCGACTGAGACAGGCGGCTGATACGAACGGTCCAGCAAAACTGTTGGGATGACTGCGTGCGTTCACTCGTGCTGGTATGGATGAGACGCACTCGAGTGTTCAAAGTGCGAGTGTTCAGATGCTGTGACTTGCAGCACGATTAGCAAGTACACAGTTGGCGCCAAACGGGATCAAGCGAGGGCGGGTGCTACCTACGGCAACGCGGGTTGTTGCGCCATCGCATTGCGTGGCATGCCATGGCATCTGCAATGTGGCCGGCACGGGCCCGGGCACGGGAGCCGTGCACAGCGCTGAGTGGGCGGCAGCGACTCCGCGCGCGAATCACTAGCATACCGCGTGAGATGGGCACCGCATGACCGACGTTGACATTTTCCGCCAATTAACAATCCATGAAATAAATGTATAAATTTCAAAGTGCCCCTGCAAGGCCTTGCTCGCGAGAGCGGCTGTCCACCTAGGCTTGGATGTGCACACGTGCGTTCCGCATGCCGTCACTTTTGCGTGGCCATGGCCGCTGCTGATGCCCATTTCGTAAGCTGGCTTGCGTATCGTATCAACAAAGACGTGGCCAGATTCGACCCCGGTACAGCCATCGCGACTCCGCTGCCGGCCCCAAATTACGCCTTGAACAATTGTTGTGCCTGGGTATGCATGGCTACAAATTGAGCTGTCGCAGTGCCGCGGAGCGCGCCCCAAGACGATTGTCTCTAGCTATCGCGAAGCACGTGCACCACCTGGGGCCCCGCCGCGGCGGCCGCGGCGCGCTGTGCTCACAGCCCCATGCACACAGCCACACGCTGCACGTGGCCATGGCCGCAAGTAATTCAAACACCTTCAACTGAGG
Organism: Ulva mutabilis; assembly: GCA_900538255.1. Taxonomy (NCBI): domain Eukaryota; kingdom Viridiplantae; phylum Chlorophyta; class Ulvophyceae; order Ulvales; family Ulvaceae; genus Ulva; species Ulva mutabilis. The sequence goes on from UNSF01000061.1 coordinate 202,343, forward strand.
CCTGCATCCGATGAGCACAGCCGCCCACGTCCTGCGTTCCAGCCGACATGCCAAGTCCTGTTTTTGAGTGCAAAACTGTACATAGGCGGATCAGGCATCAACTTGCTGCAGATCTAAAGGTAGCAGAATGAGGGCATCGACAGCGCGAGTGCACCAGCGGTGCAGCGGCACAGTCCCACGGGGGCGTGCAGCAGCGGCACAGTCTACACAGTGCCACTCTGATTACGCTTTGCAAGTGCGGCGGGAGAGGCGAACATGGGTGGCACCATTGTCCCACGGCCCTAGATTCTCGGCCAGCCAGCGTGGCCCAGCACCGTGCGCTGCAGCCTCATCGGGTAACGGTAACGCGCAGACGATCGCCATAACTGGTATGGTCCTCTTGGGCACGCCTGACTGTTGCATGGCGGACCATCTCGCCGTCGACAGCTGATCGGCTATCCCAATCTGTGGATCTGGTCAAGCGAAACCACGCTGCTACGAGGCTTGCCAAGCCAGAACGCCACGGCAACTGAATCGTTGTTGCCTATATTATGTTCTCGGTTCTACATGCAATCTTTGCGTGCCCATGCGCGATGTCAGTCTTGCTCTCCCACGCAACATCTGGACCACAGGTTGCCACAGGGGCTGTTCGATGGCAACAGCGACAGCACCAGAGCCGCAAATCAAGGCCATTCGATGCATGCTGCATGAGATATCACTTCTGTATCTGTTGCTGTCAGAGTATAAGTCACTTGCAAAACTGGTGCTTGGTCAACAAAGCAGGCCAGTTGGTGCAGGAGCCACAGGCCTCGTTGGCAGTGCACTATCATCCAAGCTCACCAGGGCTGGAAACACAGTCCACGTTCTGACGCGTGATGTTGGTAAGGCCCGTGGCAAGCTGCCATATCCGAACGTCAAGTTCTTCGGCCCCCGTGAATGGGAGCAGGGCATCTCGACCTCGGATGTTGTCATCAACCTTGCTGGCGAGCCCATCTCCACTCGGTACGCTCCACACCATATCATCAGCGTTTCCTAACATGTTTGTCACCTGGACAGCGTCAGTGACCTTGCAATGCTGGTTCGCTGTATGAGTTGGCCACACTGTGTGCACAGAACAGCATGTACATTTGAACGCCCACGATCTGAACCTGGCAGTGAAGACCTTGCCTTCCGTATCTGCGGCTCATAGGTCAAGCTCGGATGTCATGGACCGTCATCGGGCGCTGCACAGGCGCCCTAGCTGCCTCGTCCATTAGCCACTCAGTCACAGCCATCCTCAGCCATCCCTGCTCAAAGAAGCGAAACCACACCCCACACAATCTCCCAACACAGCCACATTCTGCAACATAAGAATGCTAGCAGGTGGAATGACGGGATCAAGAGAGAGATTCAGCGCTCCCGGGCGGAGACAACCCGCAGACTTGCAGAGGCCATCAATGCTCTCCCAGCTGACTCTCGGCCCGCGCTGATCTCCAGCAGCGCTGTAGGCTTCTATGGGACATCTGAACAGGCAACCTACAACGAGGAGTCCGCCTCTGGCGCGGATTTTCTGGCACAGGTCTGCCGTGACTGGGAGGCAGCAGCTATGGCAGCTGACACCCGAGTGGTGATAATCCGGACCGGAATCGTCATGTCCAAGCAGGGCGGCGCCCTCGCCAAGCTGCTGCCTGTTTTTTCGCTGTTCCTGGGTGCGGTGCTACTTGGTCGTGCATGCACAGTCTCCTGTGGTCTGATCAGGCCCCCTGGCAGGCTGGCATACCGGTGACTGCAACTGGCTGACCAGGATTCCTTCATTCATAAAGGCTTTTGTGTTCTAGTGGCTGCTGGCTGTTTGCCCTGTTGCCTTGTGTGCCATGATAGGCCCAGCTCCGGAGTCGTACATCGCTACGTGCCCTGCTGACCCATTGTTGATGGACACATTGTTCACTCGAGTGACCATGACTCAACGTCGCCCAGTAGACTGGGCTGTGCCACCTGCATGGACTGGCGATTGCACGAGGTCCCGTGCGGGTCCTGCTATGGTCGGGAGTTGCCTGTTTCAACACTGCATAAACACAACCGAATCGCAGATGACGATGTCCAGCTTGAGCTGCAAATACTGTCACCGCATAATTATTTGTTCACGATTCATTCACAGTTGTGTTCTACATGCAGGTGGCCCGGTGGGTACAGGCTACCAGTGGATGAGCTGGGTGCACATTGACGACATCGTGGACTTGTTCATCGCAGCAGCACGGGATTCGAGCTATGAAGGGGTGTACAACGGCACAGCGCCCAATCCCGTGCGCATGAGTGACCTCTGTGCTCGTCTGGGTGAGACACTGAACCGGCCCAGCTGGCTGCCGGTGCCAGAGTTTGCACTGCAAGGTCTCCTTGCAGACGGGGCGCAGATTGTGCTCCAAGGGCAGAAAGTGTTGCCAACACGGACACAGAATGCGGGGTTCCAGTTCAAGTATGAGGACGTGGGTCCTGCCCTGAAGGCCCTTGTAAAGTAGGAACAGACAAGCCCCAATCACAGCGGAGCCTCGCGGTTGTATTAATTTGAATGCAGTGTCACTGGGATCTTTCGGGAAGTAGCTTGCACAGTGCGCTGCAGTGCTTCCAAGCTGCGTAAGCACTGCGTATACACAGTGAGGCCAGCGCAGGTGTGAACATGCTGTATGAATCGATCGACCTGGGCAACGCCGTACATGACGTGTAACACACATTGTGAAGCCCCACGCCTGTTCCATCGTCACATGGCTCTGACTCCTTTGTCACTCGGGCCCGAGTGCAGCTGCATGCAATTCCACGGCCATCATGAGCGACAAGGACACCCCGACACATCAGGCCCAGATTGCGTACCATGGCCTAGGACTCGTGCACTCTACGGCAAAACAGACACAATGGTACGTCTGACCTTCGGAATGCCGGAAATAAACTTGTAGCTCTGCCGTGAGCTGTGTGCTGACAGCACATACTGTCACCTACGTCAGTACCTGTGTTGCTGAGGCGCATCAATGAAGAAGAGTGTCTGATCTCGACTTCGTTCCGTTGGGCGTGTTCTGCACCCATTTTGTGTGATCTGGGGGCATGCGCTGATGCCCGGGTTGCGTCTCGCGTACAACACAGGGCAGGGCAGGGCTGAGTTACGTCGCTGTCAACAGCAGCTAGCTGAGACTAATCGCATTCAAGAGTCAAGAACCAAATATGTCGCTGTACTCAGAAAGCGTGCACCGATACATGGGTGTGAACGACCCGGTGCCTGAGAGACCACTGAGCAGTGATGGGTATGGCAGCCCGCTTGCTCCAGTGTAGCCGCGCTCTGATCGCGCCGTTAACTCTGCTCGCACATGTTAGATTTTCAGCAATTGTTTTGTTCTATGGTCGATCTAAGAGGGTGAAATCGCAGATGTTCTCAGCTGCACCGGAGCTCTGGCTATCAGCACTCGGCACAGCGTGCTTGCCCACAAGCCCCATTCCCAAGCGCCGTTCTCGGCACAGAACAGTCTTTATCATGTGCTATTGAGCGTATTGCGGCCCTTGAGAAGGATCAGCAGGATGGGTTTGCACAACAGCATGAAACGCAAGCAGCCCTGCAAGTGCTGACAGCCAGAGTGGATGCCATTGAGAACCAACTCCTCGACCTGCCACAAGCCAAGCTTTGCAAGCTTCCGGCCCATGTGGCCTCCTTGGAAGCTCAGTTGGCGTCGTGGAGCCCTGCGAAGTTGCAAGAGCTTACTGCAGGACAACTGTCTTGTGAAAATGCTCTGAAGCACGTCGAGGACTTGTTTCACAACATGCACAGCGCATCCGCCCCAGCAGAGGTTCAGAGCATCGTCCAAGTGCATGCCAAGCTCCTCGATGCACACAAAGCGACCGCAGCCACACACACAGAGCGGCTGTTGGCTGTGTCAACTGCAGTCACTGCCTTGCAGCAGGAGCTGTCCAAAACACGGACAGCACTGACCGAACTGTCTTCCCGCGCCATGGAAATGCCAGTGGATGGCGTTACGGAGCTGATGGACGAAATGAAACTGCTCAGGCATGGGCTCGAGGTAGTGCAGATGCAAGCCCAGAGCTCAGACGCCCGCACAAGAATGGCTCTGGCCATGGCGAGCCAGCAGCAAGCTGCGCTGTCTGGTCACTTTGGTACTGCCACAGCTCCGTGTGGAGATCTGTTCATTCATCCGCCTGTATGGCCTCCTTACAGGCAGCTCAAAGGTGCAGAGGACCCATGAGTGCTTTTTCCTGCTGACCCTGGCTGCGGGGAAGCGTGTATGCAAGATGACCATGTATGTGTGATGCCCATGTATGTGTGGTTGCATTCTGATGCAATGCATCATCTGTCATACTGCCAGCCCAGGTGTGGTAGTTGCTCACGCTGCACACTTGGGCTTTCTGGTATGTGTGCCTGCAGAGCAATTTCTAAATCGCACATCTCTGTTGGTGCAGTCTTGTGGGTGGTTCTTTTTTTTGCACCTGTGAACTTGCAGGTTCGCATGCACATGCTTCAGGTATGTTGTCATTATGGCATGCATAAGCGTGGGCTTTCTACAAGCTTGACAGTGGCCTCACCCATCAGTCATCAGCAGAAACACAGCTGCCTTGGCCAAGCCTGCCAGGGCTGAAGGTCACAGGCATAACCAATGCCTGCTATGCTATTGAGGACCCTGACAATGATCAGACACCTGACCAGAAGCACTGATGACTCATATATTATGCAGCACAGATTTTTTTCAACTGTTTTGCACTGGGCTGGGAGGCAAGCCATTGCTCATGTAATTGTACATACACATGCAGCAGCTGTTGCAGGCTCAGCTGGCCCAAGTGCCCCTCCCTTCCCAGATGAAGCCGGCCAAGGCACTGTGTCCGAAGCAGCCAGGCCATCTGGACACAGATCTTCCTCATACGAGCATGGCTTAGATGTGTCCCAGACAGTGGAGCCACTCAGCCCAGGTGACAGCTTAGGCACTGCTAGCAGTCAGGCTGCTTGCCGTTTGGAAGCACCTGGCAACCAAACAGCAGATGGAACAATCCACAATGTGGCACTGCCAAGCACCAGGCTGTCCGGCAGCGCTGAGACATTGGGCACGTTGCTGCTGCCTGAACTCTGTCAACCTGCTATGCTGCCAGATGAGCCCAGACCAACACCAGAGCCCCCTTGCACACCTCAGGCGCCTGAGGCTGCCTTCCCGCCACTAGATAAGCAGCCACCCAATGAGCTTTCAGGCTCTCAAGAGGAAGCCCTGTGTCATGCTCTGGCCACACCCCAGGCTGCTAGCTGCAGTGTGCATGATCAGCAGCCCACAGCACCCTCTCAGAACTCATCCATTTTACCCAATTCACCAGCAGATGCTACCCACCATGACATTTTACCAACACAGGCACCGCAGGATGACACATGGATGACAGGAGGGGCTGGTGGAGGCCAGCAGCAGTCAGCTGCAGCTTCAGCGTTGCAAGCAGAGAGTGGCAATGGAGCACCCACAGCAGCAGCAGGCAGCTTGGGAGGCACTGCAGGGATTGTAGCAGGGATCTTGGGTATACCAGCTAGCCCCCCTGGTCACGGGGCAGAGGTAGCTGCAGAGCTGTGTGGAGAGGAACCGGGTGGCAAGCTGGAGGACGTGGGGCTCCCTAACCTGGTGGACATAGCTCTGCAGTTCAATGGAGACAGCTTGAAACCAGTCCAGACAGCTGCTGGCTCAGCGAGCGTGACGGCAGGAGGCAGTGCCCAGACTGGCCGTGTGGTGGAAAGAGAGGCAGTGATGACGCCGTTGGGTGGGGTGGCAGCGCTGCAGTGGACAGAGCCACAGATGATGACTGCGTCTGAGTCTCAGGAGGCAGGCTCTGCTGGTGTGGAGACCGCTGTCAGCAATGACACGGGAGGGCGGGCGATGGCTGTGGGCGGGGAAATGCAGGAGACGGCCAACGGTGGGGCAGAAGCTACAGCAGTGCCGAGGACCAGGGAGGCAGGGGGCCGGAGCCGCCCGAGCAGCGGGTACGTGCCGAGGGGGGGCGCTGCGGCGGGGCCGCTGGAGGCGATGTGGCAGGATCTGCGCGCGCATGCCGCTGCGTCAGGCGTGCTGGGTGCGTCTGGCGTGCTGGGTGCGGCCGCGCCTGCATCGTCCGGTCGGGCGAGCATGCTGGGCGCTGAGCTCGACCTGCAGGAGCTTTCGGCATCTGGGTCTCAGGGTTTCGTGCAGCCGCTGCCGGCAGGCGTGGCGACAGGAAGACCTGCGGAGCAGGACAGCCGGCATGGTGGGATGCTTAATCAAGGCAATGTGGCAGGGGGGTTGGCTGCTGGTGGCGAGGAGGACGCGGGGGGTGTCTGCCAGCAGCAGGGGCTGTCTTGGCGGTGGCGGGAGCGGTGGGGCGAGGAGGGGCCCCGATGCTGGCGCACAGAGGACCCGTGGGACGCTGCCGACGCATGCGCGATGGCATTGCAGGTACTGTGGCAGCGGCCCGAGCGGCGGCTGGCCGGCGTGCCGGGCGTGTCGGCGCTGCGTGGCGACGAGTGGGTGTACGACGGGGAGACGGGCTTCGTGTTCCTCTGGAGCGGCGGCGCTGCGCAGCCGCACTTGTACGGGCACCTCGTTACGACTGACAACCGGGTCAAAGTGCGCTGCCTGCCTGTAGCCACCATGCCCAGCGTGCGCGCCGTGCTGTGCTGCTCACTGCCTGATTTGGTCTAGGACGGGCAGCCGAGCGGCGATGCACCCGCTGCTCATGCTGTGCTGTGCAAGTGGTGGGGGCACGCACAGGTCTCCTGCCGGTCGGGAGCGAGACTGTGTGAAAAGCCTGCTGGACGGCGCAGCTGCCACACGCTGATCCGATCTCGCTCTCCATGCGTACTACATGCCATGATTCAACCACGTTCTGTGTGCCAACCGTTGGCCCTGGTGTCCAGGCCGTGATCACTGCACGGTTGCAAGCGCGCGAGTCACGCATGGCCCCGCCTGATTGAGCTGCAGGCGATGTCGATGCCGTGCAGGTGGCGCCGTGTGTGCCGAGCCTGCTGGCGCGGCTGCTGCGCGCCCTCAGCACGCAGCAGGTCGAGTACGACACCTCCATTGAGGACCTCTTCGAGCTATTCCTGCAGCAGGGCCTGCCGGGGGCGGGCGGCGGCGCGGGCGGCGCAAGCGAGCTGCCGCACAACGCCGTCTCTGCGATGCTGAAGCACTTGGTGCCTGAGGCCACGGAGGGCGAGCTGGCTGCCGCAGCGGCGCTGGTGGACCTGCACAGCCGCGGCGGCGTCACGCTGGGCGACCTGCTGGACACGGTGTCCACAGCACGTGCGGTGTGCGCCGCAAGCATACACCCACACACAACTGTTAGGATTTCAGTGCTGCCCCACTTGTAGTTCTGCCCCACTAGAGCGCTGCATGTGACAGCACACCGTGCGGCCGTGCTGCTTGTGGTACCTCGTGTGTCTTGCTTCCTTCCATTGGTGCTGCTGAGGCCGCGATTCATCTCATCGTAACACACAGCTATGTGCACAGCGCGCAGCACCGCAGCGGCACCTGTGCAGGTGCTGCCGTTCATGCGGGAGGGCGCGGCTGTGCTGCCGCCGCCGGTGATCGCCTTTGCACAGGCGGCGCTGCAGCTGTACAGCGGCGACAGCGTGCGCTGGCGGCGGCTGCTGGTGCAGTCGGCGGGCGCCACGCGGAAGCGCGTGTACGACACCCCCAAGTTCCAGCTCTTCCTGCGCGCCCTCGCGGGGGAGCTGCAGGTGCGGCCTGCGCACTGGACGCTGGTCGTGCGCGCGACAATCATCATGCTCCTCGAGTGCAAGGCCACCAGTGCGCTACCACCATTTGCCCGCCTTGCCCAACTTGCGGTGAGCTTAACGTACCCGCCCTGGGGTGTAGATTCCTCCCCTTTCTCTCCGCGGGGGATTGAGCTCGTCTGCCACAAGCTGCACGTGCCCTGCGAGGCAGAAAGCTCCCAACACGCCGCAACTGGGTGGCTCTGCGGATGTTATGATCGTTGGACCGCCAGTGTAGGAGCACCGGGGGTGCCTGCCACATAGGTCGCTGTCATGGCGACTCGCTGCCGGTGTGGCTGGTGTGGCCGGTTCGGCAGACACAGGGTTGCCGGTGCTCGTCCCCACACTGCATGCTACTGTCATGCAGCCAGGACAAGGTGTGCTGCGTGCTGTGCAGGTGTGATGAAGGTGTCCGAGGCCGACCTTGTGGACCTGTTGCTCATCCTCAACAGCAACCTTGTCAAAGCATGACCGAGCGCGGCGTGGCGTGCTGTGCATGGCGTGGCTGCTGCTGGACTGCATGCATGAAGAACTCAGTGATGTGGGTGGGTGCCGAGAGACGAAAGCCGTTGTGGTACAGGCATGCGAACAGGCCACGGCTTACCATAGGTGTAACACACACCTGCCACTGTGTCGTGTCACGCTGTCACATCTTACACACCACCGTGTACTGCTGTGCATACTCTCTCATAGCAGTGGCATAATGGCTGTAGAGTTGACCCTAAGCAATTTTCACAACCTGAGCAAGGTGCCCAACTCTGTGCCAACTGTACGGGACACGTACCAAATGAGACGTTATCACTTAATCACATGCCATAATGCATTGCCATCGCAGGCCAAAGCCCGCCAGGTCAAGGCAGGGTCGCACTGGTGGACTTATCCACGAGCAGCATGGAGGTGCCTTCCACGCACCGGCGGCACCTGCAGCTCCCTCTGCAAGGCCACGCAGGAAGCACTGAAAGTGTGCACCCTGCGCGGCCATCAATCACCGTCAATCAGCGCCGGTGTAGACAGGGGATGCCGCCGCTGGCCGCTGCTTACGCTACCTGCACCTTTCCAGACATCTACGCTGCCTACATCACTGTGGCCCACTTGCAGTGGCCTGGCACCGCCTAAACCCCCGGCACGAACTACAACGATCACATGCGATCGAACGTCACCAGCACCGCGCGTGCATCACCTGCAACCTGCTGTCAACACCATAAAACACGGCCTACAGCTGCTCAAACATCTCGTCCGCGGCCGTTTCCTGCGCGAGCGCGGCCAGCGCCGCCGTGCGGCTGCCGTAGAACGACCGCGCCGGCGAGTACTTCTGCACGCCGCCGCTGTAGATGCTCTCTAGTGTGCCGGAGTCCCGCAGGAAGCACACGAGCACCGTCAGGTTGTCCGTGGCCCCTCGCGCGAGCGCCTCGACCGCCAGCCGCTTCGCCGCCATCGACGGGTTCTTCACCGTGTCGTGCACAAGCGCCACGGCGTCCTCGTTGCAAACCACGTCCCACAGCCCGTCGCTCGCGAGCACCACAAACTCGTCGTCAGCACGCAGCTCCACGCTCGCGATCTCCGCGTCGGCGATGACGCCGCCCTCGCGCTTTGCATCGCCGTCGCCGAGCGACCGAGACACCTGCAGCTGCACCGCGCCCACACGCCAGCTGCCGCCCGGCCCGCGCTGGAGCGACGCGCCGGCGGCGCGCAACCGCGCGAGCTCCGCCGCGTCGTCCGCGACGTGGTCGCGCGTGATCTGCACAGCGGCGCCGCCACGGCACAGCACGGCGCGACAGTCGCCGACGTTCGCGAAGACCATGCGGTCGCCGATCTGCAGCGCGGCCAGCGCTGTGCAGCCGGGCCACGGCCGCGTCCCGGCCGCCGCGGGGCCCATGCGTGCGATCCGGTCCATCCACGCTGCGTCCCCGTCTGCCAGAATGCGGTGCTCGCATTGCGCCATGGCAGCCGCCAGCGCAGCCTCTGGTGATGCCGAAAACACCCACACCTGCCGCAGCGCATCAGGCAGCATCGCCGCCGCCACCTCCGCCGCGCTGGCGCCCCTATGGCCATCAAACACGGCCAGCAGCCCCGCTCGCGACAGCCCCCGCAGCGGCACGGCCAGCACATGCCGGTCCTCCATGCATTGCGCGCCGCGTCTGCCGGCGTCGGCATACTCCCCGCACACCATCGCCGGCTGTACGTTGCGCTCCGCAGCACGCGCCAGCAGCTCCCGCTCCCAAGGCGCTTCGGGCTCTTCCTCTGCCCCGGCCCAGCGTGCACATCGGCCGGCGGCGGCCGCACCGCTGACCTCCGCCACGGCACCACCTTCCGGCAGCGCTGCCGGGGCGGCTGGCGTGATGCGCTCTGCGGCTGCGAGGCTGCGCAGCGCATTCACGACGTGAGCTGCTGTCGGGCGCTGGCCGGGGTCCTCATGCCAACACGCACGCATGAGCTGCGCCCACCCCGGCGGGCACCCCGGTGGCAGCGTCGGCCGCAGCTGCTCCGCGGCCACGGCAGCAGCCAGCTGCATGTGGCTGTAGTTCGCGTCCAGGATCGTGTGGCACGCGGGGTTGTCCTTCGTGCAGTCAGAGAACGGCACTGTGGCGGTGGCGGCCTCGTTCATCGACACCCCCAGCGCATACACGTCGGCCGGCTGCATGCACGCAGCACGCTCAGCACACGCAGCACGCTCAGCACACGCCGCACGCTCAGCACACGCCGCATGCAACCTCGTGCACTGTGCATTGCCGTCAGTTGCCCTGCTGTGCTGCGCGTGAGTGTACTCACTCGAGTGTGACGATGCTGAGTGGGCGTGGCAAGGTGAGGCCTCTCAGGAGGGATGTGGCGCTAGGCATGCCATGCATGGCCTTCCCCCCCCGATCATGGTCATGGCCGTGACGGCAGACGGCCTCCTGCTGCAATGAAAGAGATGTGTGGGTGATGACACATGCCATGAGGCTGCTGTCTCTGCGGTGATGAGCTCACAGAGTGCATGCATGGACAGGGGCGCGCCTGGGTACCATGGTATACCATGGTGGTATCCCAGCAGATCCGGTGCTTTTCCTCAACCAGGCAGGGGCAGGCATGTGCAGGCATGGTGGAGAGGTCGCCACGAGAGGGGGAGCACCTGCTGGTGAAACTGGTTCAGAAGCACCTCAGGCGCGAGGTACTGTAGCGTGCCCACGACGCGCTGCTTGTGGAACCCGCCTGACGGGGCAGACGTGCTGCTGATGTGGAGCTTGTTGAGATGTTCGGCGAGGCCAAAGTCAGAGAGGACGCACGCGCCAGAGGCATCGACAAGAACATTCCCAGGCTTGATGTCGCGGTGCACGAGGCCCGCTTCGTGCACGGCCTGGACTCCGGCTGCCATGCTCAGCGACAGGTGCAGGACCTCTGCCCATGCCGGCCGCCAGCCGCGTTCGTGTAGCATCGCCTACAAGTGCATGTTGAGAACTTGGTAGACCGGGCTTTTGTGAGCTCGTCAGCCCTGTGGTCACGCGGCCTGGTACAGCATGCAGGTGACGCACGTCCAATTTTGATGTGGCATGACATATTCTGGCGAGATCGTCCGTACACATTGATCTGCGCGGCCTAAATCACGGTCGATCCATGCAGTGACAGTTCACGCGTGTCTGCGCAGGTACACAACCGACCGTTTCGACGTGCAGCGTCGTGATCCAGCACGCTGGCTCTGCGGCTCGCCAACGTCAGCTGACGTCTTTGTAAGACAACGATGAGGACCACACCTCCAGGCTGCCACTGTACTGCGGGAGGAGCATCATGTAGGCAGGTGGGATAGCTCTTGCAGCTCTCAATGGCACCACATTGCTGTGCTGGAGCGACGACAGCATGCCAACTTCTCTGCGGAACCGCTCCAGGTCCTTCGTGTTCCTGATGATAGCTTTTTTGATAGCAACAGGTTCACTCAGATAAACTCCTGCTCGGATGGTGCTTTCGCTGCCTTTTCCGAGCTCCTCTTGCGTGATCAAATCCGATGCAGCGACGGCGAGGGGCGTTGAGTGCTGATTCCCGAAGTCGACGGCACCGGAGATGTTACCATCACGAATGAGTTCTGCCATGTGTTGCAGGGCGTCCGTTGTGGACACACAAGGCATTTGAACTTGCGCCGCTGCCATTTTGACAACCAAGGTGGACAGTCAGAAACAAGGATGAATAGAACAACGTGGTGATAACGCGAAGTGAGAGTACTGCCAAACAGCGCCTGGCTTATCATAGCTACACCACCTTTCAGCCAGGCGACTGGCTAGCAAGCTGAATACTGTGTGCATGTACCGAAAAGTGTCTATGGGTGGAGTTGAGGCTGTCATTGACAGACGCGGTACATGCCTCGGAGCCACCAGTGAACGCTACCGCGAAGACATACACGTCGCACGACACACAGTGGACTTGATGGCATGCTGCGGGGGTTTCAGCACTCGTCTGCGTGTAGTGGCGTGCGTAAACCCGGATGTAACGTGTGGTTATCCGCACGGGCCCTTGGCCTCACTGAGCCGGCATACGACAGCCCACGGCACCTTGGTACCACGCTGCTGCAAGATATCAAATTCATTACATAGTTGCCTTACACAGAACGTTACAGATCAATACACTCGCTCAGCGCTGCTCGCTGTTTCTGGATCTCACGATCCAGAGCTTCAACAGCGGCTGTACGTCTCAGCCTTTCCACCTCTACAGCCTGGATCTTCTTCTCCAGTTCCACCTTCTTCTGTTTGAAGCTATTCATGTTGTCCGCTACCTACATGGTGACCCACTGCGTTAGCTGCAGAAGCCACACGCAATGCTACCATCCGAAAAAGCCCCAGCTGTCGATCAGCATTTGCGTTGTGGCCGAGAAAAACCTGCTTCAGCTCCTCAGTAATGTGCTGGAACAGCTCCTGTTCAGCAAATATAGCCGTCAGTCTCTCTTTATCCAGCGCCTCGTGATTGATGTCCACTACATGGGACTTGATCAGAGCCTCTTTCGGCTCCTCAGGCAGCCCTGCTGCATCAGACAACGATGATGCAACCTTCTCCGCATCTTCTTCGCACTCCTTGATCTCCTGCTGGGGCTCCGTCACGGACTCTGTGTCCTCATCAGGCATGCTGGCTGGCTGCGAGAGGCACTTCTGGCATTGCTGAATGACCTGCCGAGCAGCTTGCAGCTTGCGTTCCGAGCCTAGGCCTTTGAGTATGTAGATGCAGTCTCCCATTGTTCGCACTGTACACCATGTTGCCCCAGTGACAACCAACCACTGAGAATCCAACACGCGTCACAGCCAGTCCACCGGATGGCCATGCCAGAGCTGGCAGGTTGCAGAAGTCTGGCCTCACAATGCTGAGCGCTGCAATGTGGCGACATGCGTTCATACAGGCGGCAATGGTGGCGTGAGTGGCAACGTGCACCTGGCTCGCGCAGAATCTTCAAGTCAGGCCACGGACAAGAACCAGACGCCTCGGTTTGCGTTTCCAACGAATGGCGGTCCACGTCGCCAATGAGTGCTTGAAGCTCTTGCGAGGCACGGCTGTGTTCTGCCTCTGATTTGGCTTCCTGTTCTCGAAGGCTCTGGAGCTTTTCCTGGTAAGGCACGGGCACATTCAGGTTCACTTGGAGCATCCAAAATAAGGCTTGGGCGATGCCCTTTCGTCCAATCGGACGGAATCCGCCTAGACAGCAATCCACCTTAGGATTGCATATGCCTCATCATGCTCCAAACAGTGATCAAATTTTGCAAAGGACGCTGTGACAACGAATACCTGCAGTTTTGAGTGTTGCTCCTCAAAGTTCATTGCACACAAAAGCTCTCGGGCCTTTGCCACCTTTTCCTTGTCTTCTGCCAGCTTCGTAGTCAACTCAGCCAATTCTTTGGTTTTCTCTTCCAGCTGCTCCTTGGCTTTGATCTCCTCCTGCATAAGATATCAGGCTGCTGTGCTGCCTACAGTGTGCCAGGGGCCAACGTAATGGGTAGCTGTGACCACGGCTTGCAACATTTGTATCAAAGGCTGGCGTACATGCTCTGCGTGTGGCTGCAGTAGATCGTGGCACGGTGAATGCATCCTGGACACACATGCACACGGGCCGGCATCGCGGTTGATCTCAATGTACAGCATTCACACAACTGAGACGGTCCCACCTGACGCCGCATTTCCAACACCTCCTTCTTGCGCTCTTCTGCCTTTTCTTGGAGAAGACCAAGCTCCTCCTCTGCAAGCTTGATCTCCGCATCCTTCTGGGCTACTTTGGCCACCGCTACCGCAGCTTGCGCTGCTTGCCTGGCCTTCTGCCGTTTCAGATCGGCAATCTGCCCGTACGACGCGTCGAGCGAAACCGTCACATCATGAAGCTCCTGCAATGCAGTTCGTCATATATTCTTAGATGTTTGGTGCGAGAGGAGTGTATATGTGGGCCAGCAGGTGCTCTAAGAGCGATTCAGAGTTAAAGTATGCGCCCGACCTGCTGCTTGGCTTGCATCAGCCGCTCTACTTCTTCAACTTGTTCCAGGAACAGGCGAATGCGCAATTCATCTGACATCGCTGCAACCTGCTGTACAGGCCAGGGCACCTTTTGTTCACACTAGACGAGTGCACTTGATGTAGAGCGTCCGACGATTTTGATGCAATGCGAGAATGGCAGACACATAAATAGCATCAATGATATATATCTGGCCGGGAGAGTAAATACGTAAATCGATTGCACGGCACGCCGCACATCCTATGGTGACCCGTGCAGCAAAGCGCTGGGAAGTGCGCTTGCGAGGTACGTATGGAGCGATCACACAGCCCAGGGAGACATGATATGCAGTTATCCAATGGTATGTGCAACGCTTGGCTTTCGTGTGTGGCAAAACTGAACATCGTCGCAACATGTCCGGATCGTGAGCGGCGATGACATGTCATGGGATGCCATGGCCTAATGGGTTAACAACACCCTGGTTGCCACCTTTGAATGCTCCAGCTGTTCTCAGTGCGTTCATCATGCGACCGATCTTAGGCCAGTGCCGCTTGCAAGTGATGCTATATTGATATTAGCAGGTGCTTGAGTCGTTATCAGATGAGATCGCTTCAACCAAACGTCGCTCTGATCTGGATCGATATCTGTTTGTTGTTGACGAACGCTTCAGAACAATTTTTGGGATTATACTCGACGAAGGCTCCCCTACGATTACAGAATACGGGAATAAAGCCATTGATGTCGTCTTAGCTATTCGTGCGGTAAAGAGCGGCATTCCCGGCATTGAGGATGGCAAGCGACTGTCATACGCCGCAGCAGCTCGGCACTTTCCTGGAACGTCGCGGGGTGCGTTGTACCGCATATGCAGCAACAAGAAGTCTGCCGTGGCTATTGGCAAGATCGCAGCGCTTGAGCTTCCCCACGACCTGGAGGGACCCGAGATGAACATCCTGGCTCGCGCGCCGTATTCCCTCCTGCCCCAGCACACACCTCTGAGGCTCACAGCCGCTGAAGAGCTCTCCGTTGTTGAACATGGGATCGGGCTCCTGCTGACGGGCCAAGGCGCAGGTCAACATGACATCTGCGATGAAGCATTGAGGCTTGCGCGGGACAATCACCCTGGTGACCCGGCCACAAGGCGGTGGGAGGCCGAAGGGCCACCCCTTTCCTGGGAGCAAGATTTTTACATGCGGTGGGGGTACGTGGTGTCGGGCACCATCTGCCAGGCGATGCACGACCACGACGACATGGCGTTCAGAGCCCTTGAGATCTACATCGATCGCGCTGCGGCCATTCTGGCACACATCAGCAGACAGTCGCAGGAGCGTAGGACCGCGGGAGGCGGTAGTCAAGCGCAGAAGAACGCCGTCGAGGGTGGTGAAGCGGCAGGCAAGGCCAAGCCCACGCGCAAGCAGGGCAAGGTGACCACAGGTGGTGCCCGCGCGGCTCCACCGTCCGGCAAGCACCTGGATGCAATCCAGCAGCTTGCTGCCGACGCCAACGACCACATGGAAGGCCTGGTGCAGACGTACAGCAGGAAGGGCCCTGCACCCGACTTCCTGGTGGACCTCGCACAGGATGTTGCTGATGTCATGGCAGAGCTGGAGGCGCAGGGGGAGGAGGAGGATGATGGGCGCGAAAGCGCTGAACCGCTAGGAGAGTCTGATGAGGGCGAGGTGTCCATGTTAGAGCAGGGGGATTTCTCAGGGAGCCTGGGTGGCACTGCTGGAGCGCCACCTCAGCGCTCTCGGCCGGGTGAAGGTCTGAAGCGTGTGACTGCTAGCCGCAGTGCGTGTGCGCTGCAGCACTCAAAGTGCATGCGTGGTGATGCAAGTGGCGGAGATGCGGTGAGCCGGTTGCCGGTTGGCAGCCTAGCAGATGCGACAAACAGGATGTGTTACACAGCGATAGATCTAGGACCTAGCAGCGCCGAGGCAACAGATCAGGCAACACGCAAACAGACAGACAGGCCACCGCAAGCACGAAGGCTACTCTCCGCACGAGCAAATGCCAGAACGAATTTGTTCGAACTAGCGCCGGCACGAAAGCAAACACACACGTGTGCATGCACACATACACACACACACACACACACACACACACACACACACACACACACACACACACACACACACAAATAGGATGTGATGGGCACAGCACGGCTGGGCGAGAGAGCTGGTGTGGTGGACCATGCCAGCTGCTGGTAGAGATCAGCAGGTGTGTATGTATGATTACATCGTATCTATTTCTCCACTGCAGAGCTCGAGCAAGTCTTGGGATCCAGTGAACTTCGGCCGGAAGCTGTATGGTATCACATGCGCAATTCATGATGATCGGTGTATGGTCGCCGATTGTCCATTCTCAATGCATGTACTACATTTAAAAGTCGATTTGCGTGGTATCGGCCCGAGCGTATCGATCTGTCGAGCTGAGAGATACATCCAGGTGCAACTGAGTGGCTTGCTAGATGTTGGCACCCAAATTGAATGTTATACATGGGTCATTCCTTATTCTGTGAGGGTGGAGCAGGTTGTTGTGATGTTGACAGGTGCGTCTAAATGCAAAGGGGTTTCCCGGCCTTTGCCCGGCCGTCCACATCGGGAGGTGGCGATTGCAGTCATGCCAAACATGCTTAGTACACCTGTTCAAAGGGAGCGAATGTACGCAGTTGTGGGGTGCGGAGCCAAAAGCGACGAAGCCCGAGGTGGACGCAGCTTCTGGGAATGGGTGTCTTGAGTGCGATCCACCATCGTGCAACAGTACTTGTTCACATGCACTGGGCCAGCTGGGTGGCAAGCACGAAGTGAAAGCAGGCTCGCGTGCACAAGATATCTTGTTTCATGAAAACTGCCTGAGATTGGGCCATTCCATTTGACGCGAAGTAGCCACGTCAATCACCAAGGAGATGTTTGCTTCGGAGACGATATTCATTGCTGCTTCAAAGTTTACGTTGTGATCACACGCCACTCACTGCCGCAATAACCTTTCCAAACTGCAATCGTTGGCCACATGGACGCGCGTACTGATTAGCGGTACAGCCATATTTTCGGTTACCAGCCACAGCACGTTGATTGCCGGTTGTCGCCATCCCGTGGGCATGGTATATTGCCGACATATATCTATACGATAAGATGTCTGACGATATTTTCCGTATCCTTGCTGGCAATACAGCGTTCGCGAAAGGCAAGCGGCCTCCGAAGTCGCAGCCAGGCAGCGCGGCTGCAGCACCAACCCCCGCCGACACCAATGCCAGAGCCAAGCGCAAGAGCAACAGTGATGAAGGTATACATGACTATGTGGCAATTGAGTGCAGTAGCGGCGGAGGCGTGCGTTTGTCGCCACACTCACTCTGGTTGTGCTTGTAGAGGCCGATGCGCCTGAGGAAACCATCCAGGTCTCAGGCGATGCGCACGTCGAGCCTGTGTCATCGTTTGCCGACTTTTTGGGGTCCTGCAAGCATGCAGACAAGCTGCTGGCCAACATCCATGAGAGTGGCTTCACGACACCCACGACGATACAGCAGTATGCCATGCCATGTGCCCTCGACGGCACAGACATGTACGCCATCGCACCCACCGGCAGCGGCAAGACCTTAGCATTCCTGCTGCCTGGTGCGCCTCTGCCCATTTCCCCCTCGTCAGCTCGCACACCAGCAATCCCTCAGCCACTCAGCCCTGCACCAACCACCACCGTGCAGGCATGCTCCTGAGCTTGAAAGCAGAGGCAGCTACCAAGCAGCAAGGGCCGACCGTGGTCGTGCTGAGCCCCACCAGGGAGCTTGCAGCACAGAGCCACCGGGCTCTGAAGCTGCTGCTGCCTGGAACGACTCTCCGAGGGAGCCTGCTGTGCAAGGCGACCATCGCAGGCACGGACTTCAGCAGAGTCGACCTCCTCATCGCCACGCCGCTGCTACTCGTGCAGAGCATCCAGAGCGCCAAGGTGCACCTACGCCACAGCCTCCCACGCTGCCTCTTCCCTGCTGTCTCGCCAATTGCCATCTATGCGCTGCGCATGCTGTGCCGTTATACTGTGCCGACGTGCTGCGCGTGCACCGTCACATCAGCCCCTGCATGCATCCGTGTGCGCACAACTGTGCCCACAGCACGCAGCAGCAGCACACCCCACGCGCTGGCCAGCATGTCGCGTGCCAGCGTGTCGCATGCTGTGTGAGCAGCGCAGGTTAGTGATGCATTGCCACGTGTGGCTGCTGTGCCCTCTCTGCCTGCTCTGCCTGCTTGTGGAGCATACTCGATGCTATACCCCGTCTAATGTGTCTCAGAGGTGTGTCTCAGAGGTGTTTCTGAGAGGTGTGTCACACAGAGCTCAACACAAGAGCCCGGCAGCGAGCGCAACGGCAAGTCAGCAAGCACCTGCACCCAGCAAGCAGCAAGCAGCAAGCATCAAAGTGTTCCCGCAAGAGTATGCACACGTTCCCGAGCCACAATGCACCGCCACAACCGCACACCAGCGCACACCACAACTGTGACAACCACACCACACCCGCGACAACCACACCACACCCGCGACAACCACACCACACCCGCGACAACCACTCCAACCGTCAGAGATGTGCAGGTGGACCTGTCGCACGTGCGGCTGCTCGTGCTGGACGAGGCCGACAAGGTGCTCGAGGCGGGCAAGGGCTTCATTGAGCAGGTGGACGCGATCTACGCCGCGTGCGCCGCGAGCTCCGGCCTGAGCACCGGCCTCTTCTCCGCGACGCTGCCGCCGTGGGTGGACGAGGTCGCGAGCTCGGTCATGCATTCGCCGACGAGCATCATGGTGGGCGCGAAGAACGTTTCGTCCCTCAACGTGGAGCAGTCGCTGCTCTTTGTGGGACAGGTGTGTGACAGATCACTGCTATGTGCTAGTCATGCCAGTAGCAGGGGTGACAGATTATTGCTATGCGCTAGTCATGCCAGCAGCAGGGGTGAGCTTGGGAGGAGTCCTCTTGAGATATCCTGCAAACATGCACCTAACATGTGACGTGTTTTTCGGGCCGGGGGGATCCGATTTGGTGTGTTTTCTTTCCTAATCGCGTGCGGTCATGCACGCACTTTGTCGTGTACGTTTGACCCTTGACCCTTAGCGTGCGGCTCACGGAGGCGGCACAGTGCGCATGCTAGGCTGCATGCTGGGGTTCAGGCAGCACGCAGCCGGTATGTGCGACTCAGTGGAGAGTGCGGCCGGCGGGGGGGGGGGGGGTTGGTCTCGACTGCAGTACGGGAGTACACAATAGGCGCATGCATGCGCCAGCCTCTGCCACTGCAGCCGGCAGCGCGGCGCTGTGTGCTGTCCACGCTGTGTTCCGGATGGCCGCGTGCACAAGTTTTGCCAGCGTGTATGTCGCCCCTTCCATGTCCTGTTGTGAGGAGGACACGGCTTTGGCAGCCGGACGGACAGGGCTTGCACCGTTCAGTCGCATATTTGCCACATGCATGTGGCAAACAAACACGTGTGGAGCAAATGAGCGGGAAAACAACGTGCGCTTGCATGGGCGGTTGTGCAGGAGAAAGGGAAGCTGTTGGAGCTGCGGCAGATGCTGGCCGGGGGCCTCGCGCCGCCAGTGCTGGTCTTTGTATCAAGTAAGGAGCGCGCCAAGGCGCTGTGCCGCGAGCTGATGTACGAGGGCGCGCACGTCGACGCGATCCACGGGGACCAGAGCCACGCTGCGCGCGCTGCGGCCATCGCCAACTTCCGGAAGGGCAAGACGTGGGTGCTCATCACGACGGACCTGCTGGCGCGCGGCATGGACTTCCTGGGAGTGCGTGCCGTCATCAATTACGACTTCCCACGCACCAAGACAGACTACATCCACAGGTGCGTCCAACTACATCCTCGTCGGATGCAACAGTCGTTGCCGTCGTGGTGCGTCCTGTTGGCCCCCCTGATGCGCGTTTGATTTGATCTGTTCAAGGGGTAGCAAGGCGGCATGCAACATCCCCCCCCCCCCCCGGCATAAGGCACCCAGTGGGGCCGCATGCTGCCGCAGTCATCGCAGGTAGTCATAAACGCGGCACAGTGTCGAGAAGGGGAGTGTGGAGGCGCGTGAGAGGGGCCCCCTCGCCCGCGTGTCCGAGAGCCGCATGATCTGGTGGCCGTGCTTGATGGGCACTCGGTCTTGCCATTGCCACATGCTGCGACGTGCTGCGCTGTGCTACGCCGGGCTGTGGCTGAGCACTGCATGGGCAACGCGTTGCTGCTCGCTGCCTCGGGCGAGTGCATGCGTTGAGGGGGCCCGGGTGATGATCAGACTGGTGATACACAGTTGATGATGAATTAAGCTACACCGTTTTGATGTTGGTGTTTGCGTGACCGCTGTTTTTTTCCTGAGGGCTCTCGAGTCAAGTGAAAAAAAATCATGGAAAAAGCGGCAAGGGGCACTGTATTGCGCCCCAGTCGCAGATACTGAACACTACAACTTCAAATAAGCAGATTTACGTGCACAAGATTGCTTTGTACTGCGTTGCGTGACCTCTGGCAGAGGTGCCGACTATTCTCGCTGGCACGGCGCTGAGGGACGCACTCGTCACCACTCCCCAGGTTGGGACTTTGGCCAAACTATACCTATTTATGCTCTTGTCTGCGAGAATCGCTTCCGTAATGTGCCTTTCGGAGGCTCAATCTGTCGCGCAACGACAATGTCGCGTCCACTCATCCTACGAGCACTGGGATCAGACGGTCAACGCCTTGCGCAGAGTGTAGTACGTGATGTAGCTCCAGAACGCAATATATCTGATATATATATATATATATATACTGTTACTGTCGTGTTGCCTCACTGTTCCTGGATTCCCTCCCAACCAACCGCATGCTGACTCTGAATGATGGGGATTTTGTGCATGGGATGCGGTTCAGGGGCGGACTTTCCCCCCTGCCGCCGTTAGATGGGGAAGTGATATGTGATTGCAATGCTCGGGTGAAGCCCGGCGACGTAGATCATGCCATGACATGTCGACACAATGCCGACTGCTGGACGTTGCGCCACAACATTGCCGTTACGGCTTGGCGCCGTCGAGTAAGAGCGGCAGGGGTGTCCACATCGATTGAGCCTGTGATGCGCAGCCTGGACAGACGCTACAGGGACGACAGTAGGGGGGACATCCTAGCAAATGGTCCGGACGTGGACGTGTATGTACTAGATGTCAGCTTCATCCACCCATCTGGGGTGGCTGTGGTGGGGAAAGCATCGGGGGCACAGGGGCACGCGGCCGCCGTACGCGAACAGTTCAAACTCAACAAGTACAAAGAGAGTGTGCAGGGATCGTACAAGGTGGTGCCGGTTGTGCACGAGACATATGGCAGACTAGGGTCGCATGCCATGCAGTACCTCAACACGCTGGCAGTGTCGTTGGTTGGGCCGTTCGACAAGAGAGCAAAGGCTCGCTGGATTGAGAACTCCTTGCGGGAGTTCAGTGCGGCGACAGTGAAAGGAAACGGGTTTGTGATCAGAAAGACCATGTCCAGGGTAGCACGGCTCACGGGTGCGCAGTTTGTGCCAGGTGATCGCCTGGCCGGCTTGCATCTGCTGGGTAGCATGTGAGTCTAGAATCTAGTTTTACAACTAGATTCAACTTTATATATATATATATATAAACCCTCGATGTAAGAGTATATATATAAACTACTTGAGATCGATCGGCGGAGTGCCACGTCATGCACGGCCGTTCCTCACGCAGGCTCCGCAGCCAGCGATGCCCTGAAGATGCCTGACCTAGATATATCGTTGGAGATTGTAGATCAATCATGCCTCGACCTGGTCCATCAAAAGATTGGTGTCGAGCAAGTTCGAGTGGGTCAAGCGCAGCCTGTGGTCGTTGGGGCTGCACCAGGCGATGATGCAGCAACCAATGGCTAAACAATGCCTTCACTGCACTGATGGCACGTGGCCATGCTGCTTATTCTAGGACGGCAAACCTTTCGTCCGAAGAAGTGGCTGCATTTCCGCAATCAGATCTGTCGAAGGGGATGCTGGCACAGAAGCTATGCAAGAATCTGAACCAAATGGGGGTGTCATTCCTTGTTTCTGAAACTGCTACATTCCGCCAGCAGCTCTTCATCGCAGTCAATCAAGTGTTCTGGCCTGTGACCCCGCAAGGTCTGTATCACTGCAGCGTGACCTTGCATCCCACACAAGCGCCATCACATCTGGCTTTCGTGCATGCGAGCACCTGTTCGGCCAGCAACGCACTGCCAGGCCAATGGTGAACACCGTGACTTACGCATGTGGGCAATGCATGTGGACTGATGTATGCACAAGTGGCTTCGCATCATTGATGGTGCTGAGTTGTAATTGAGAGAAATAAGACAATTTTGCAAGGCGCTGTGTACACATACATTGATGTAAGAGTGCTATGCCAGCTTTTCGGCTTCATTGGCATAGATCCCAAGCTTTTCAACCTTGTTTTATTTTATTCGCAAAAAAATTTCCCGGGCCATGACCCCATCACGCAAACACCAACATCAGAACCGTGCAGCCTTACAGCTGATGGCGAGGCCCGGACGATGATGTTGGGGTGTGTGCAGGGTGGGCCGGACGGGGCGCGCAGGGCGGCGCGGCCGGGCGGTCACGTTCTTCGTGGAGGACGACGCACCGCGCCTCCAGGCGATCGCAGACTGCATGCGCCGCGCCGGCTGCCCGGTGCCCGAGTGGATGCTGCTGCTGCAGCGCGGCCGCAGCAGGCGCAGCACGGCGCAGCACGGCGTGGACGAGGGCATCGCGACCGAGAGCGAGTTTGACCGGCGGCGGCGGGAGCGCCGCAAGCAGCTCGTGCAGCAGAGCAAGGTCCGGTAGCATATCTCGAGATGCTGGCCTCTCTGGAGAGGCCAGATTGCTCTCTCTCGAGATGCTGGCCTCTCCTCCTCCTGCCCCCTTGCCAGATTGCGTTATCTCGAGATGCTGGCCTGTCCTGCAATGCGTTACTGGCCTCTCTGGAGGTTGGACTGGAATGCTGCTGTGGGTCATGTCTTGGATGCACGACGCGTCAGCCTGTGCACGCACGCATGTGGGTCTCAGCTGTTGGTTGCCTGTGTTGCCTTGCATGCCTGGGCGTGTCTTGTGTGGCAGCACAGAACGCGCAGTGCTGCTGTGGGTGCTGTGCACATAGAGCGCCATCAAGGCTGCATGCATGTGGCCTTTTCAGCATGGCTTTGTAGAGCATGTGTGTGGTTCTGACCGTGAGGACCGCGATGATCATGAGAATTCTTGCAGGCCAAGAAGCAGAAGCTGGCGGGCAAGGGTATCGGGGACAAACATGGGGCTTCGTGATGCCTTCGAAGGCACCTGCAACTGCATGCATTGGAGCTCCGTGAGAGCCTAGGCCGGGACATGGGGGCCTTGCATGCGAGTATAACTGATGGACAGGCCGTCTCGTGTAGTGTCTCCTGGTCGTAGGTGTGGTCATAGGTGTACTTGTGCTTCTGAACGCTGCATGTGGAGGTTCACCGGGCATGTAACGCATGCGGGATGACACCTGAAGCCACGCCACAGCCGTCGGTAGATCACGGCCGTGCACGGTGCCCACGGTAGGTCAGGCATGCGTAGTGTGCGAAGACACGGCCCACAAAGGATAAATTTGCATGCTGCACTGATGCTGGCCTGACTGGTGTTGCGGAAAGGCCTGTGTACATTGTTGCGACGCGGGTAATGGCGGAGCTGATCGCCGTGTTTTGAATAGCTTGGCCTTCCGGTTCAGAAGGGCTGCGAAGCCGCTCTCATGCTTCTGCAGGCACAGCTATTGATCTAATTTATGAGCTAGATTTTCAAGCGTTTCAAAGGACCGGTCGCCGTGCTTTCGCCGCTGAACAGCATGGCGCTGGTTCGGAAACCAACGGAGCCTGCTATCACAGCCGAAGAGGCTGCACAAGCAAAAGTTCTCGAGAATGATCTTTTTGGTGGAGCAGATACATTGTTGCAGAGAGTCGCCGGCAACGCCACCGACAGAGCGACCGACGGTACTGAAACAGACGACGCTCTGTTTCGGCTGGACGAGACAGGAAACGAGCAACCAATTGAACAGGCTGCGCCTGAGAAAGCAGCAAAATCACAGAAACGATTGCGCGCGCCCGTATGGGTGGATGCGGATACCCAGGCCATCGAAGTGGACATCAGCGCAGCTCCGCGGCTGCGCAAGCTGCGTAAAGACGAGACCGACTCCAAACTGAAAGGTGCATTCGTGCTAATTATACCGCTCACATGTGGACTTGCTACGTATTTATGTTACGTGGTGGACTGCTGCAGGCCCAGAGTACGAGGAGCGCCTGCGGACTTTCCATGGCAAGCTCCACAAGCGGACCTCCTGGGCGCAGCGTCGCAGCAAGAAGCGTCAGACCGAGGAAGAAGAACTGGCCACGGCTGCCTTCACCACGCAGGTGGCCCCACTGCAAGCCCGCAGGTGCACATCCCCCTCGTCCATGCCTCCACCTACGACCCCGCTGGCCTGCTAACACACCTCGTCCTACATGCAGCACCACCGGCGCACAGGCAGGTCCTCTGGAGCTCACGCGAATGCGAGACGTGAATGTACGCGAGCGGAACCAGGCAGTCGTGCAGAGCGTTGACTGGCACCCAAACGCGCAGCTCGTCATGACAGCAGGCTACGACAAGCGCCTGCGCCTCTTCACCGTCGACGGCGTGCACAACCCCCTCGTCCAGAGCGTCTTTATCAAGGACATGCCGGTGCACCAGGCCGCGTTTGCCGCCGGCGGCAGCACCGTCATCGTCAGCGGCCGCCGCAAGTTCTTCTACGTCTGGGACCTCGAAGCCCAGCGCCTCGACCGCATCAAAGGCCTGCTCGGGTTCGACACCGCCTCCCTCGAGACCTTCGCCGTGCCGCCGCCAGCCGTCCAGGACAGCAAGGCCTGCGTCGCGTTCCTCGGCACCGACGGCGAGGTCGGCCTCGTCTCGATGCAGTCCCGGCAGCTTGTCGGCACAGTCAAAATGAACGGGCAGGTCCGGAGCGCGGCGTTTGACCCGACGGGAACGGAGCTCTACACCGGCGGGACGGACGGCCGTGTGTTTGTCTGGGATGTGCGGACGCAGCGCTGCCTGCACAGCTTTGTAGATGAGGGCTGCATCAAGGGCTCCGCGCTGGCAGTCAGCGGCGCTGCTGTCGCGGCGGGATCGGCGTCGGGGGTCGTTAATGTGTTCGAGAGGTGGAGGGCGGGCGGTGCAACGTTGCAGGCGCCGGCGCCGGCCCCGCTGCGCGCGCTGGACAACCTCGTGACAACGGTCGACACGCTGCGGTTCAGCCCAGACGGGACGATGCTGTGCATGGCGTCGCGCATGAAGCGGGACGCGATGCGGCTCGTGCACGTGCCGTCGCTCACGGTTTATGCGAACTGGCCGACGTCCCGCACGCCGCTGGGGCACGTGCACTGCGCATGCTTCAGTCCCGGGGGCGGCATGCTGGCGATCGGCAACGCAAAGGGGCATGTGCTCACGTACAGGCTGCATGACTTCCCACTGGTCTAGGCTGGCAAGCCATCCACTGGTCGAGGCAGACGAGTGCAATCGAGCGGGTCCTGTAAGAGGCATCATGCGTTGCGATTGTATCTTTGGTCTCGATGTGAGCCAATGCAGCTTGCTGTTGTCCATATCATACCAGTGTGTGCCGCATGGCCATGTGACCTCACCAGATTCCACCTGTGGATCCAAACCGTGTGCTGCGTCATCCAGCAGGCACTTGAGCCATTGTTTCTCTGTGCTGCCTTACACATGACCAACCAGGCCTGAAATATGTCCAGGGGCCACCCTCCAGCGATCACAACAGACCAGTCATCCAATGTATCCGTCCTCGCACGCTTGCCCGCCCACCCAATCCAGCCTCCCATCACTCGGCCGCTCACTCTTGGACGAATCCAGTATGAACTCGTCCCTCTCCATGTCCAACACACCACTGTATACATGAGATGACACTGTCTCCGCCCCCGGTGAAATCGCACCGTCCGTCACCACATCAGCCTGCGCCCTCTCCTTCGTCGCCCCAGCACAGTGTTCTTGCCTTGAGTTCCTCGAGTCGGATGCAGCTGCACTGGCAGCTATGGACCCTGTCTGGCCGTCACGCTCCTTCGCCTCCGACTGTATGGGCAATCCATGCCAATCAGGGGCGGTTGATGAGTGCGGCATGCTGGACGCCTTGTGTTCGCGCAGTGCAGCAGGCCACCATAATCGCGACTGCTGAACGAGATGCGCAATCTCCTCCATCGTCGGCCGGGAACCCGCGGCGGCGCCGGCCGCCGGTTGAGCGCACAATCCACCATGCACGCGCACACCCGCATCCTCTACCGGCCGCACTGGCTCCACGAAGACTGGGCCCGCGCCCCCCGACAATCCTGCTGCTCCTCGCGGGGAAAAGGTTCTGGGGAAGGATCCAGACCGGCGCACCAGCAT
This sequence comes from Ulva mutabilis, assembly GCA_900538255.1. NCBI lineage: Eukaryota > Viridiplantae > Chlorophyta > Ulvophyceae > Ulvales > Ulvaceae > Ulva > Ulva mutabilis. The sequence continues at coordinate 228,890 of UNSF01000061.1, forward strand.
CGCCGCGGCAGGTGCCATCTGCTCGATGCTGTCCGTGCTGCTGCGTGACCGCTGCTGTGGCCCAGCCGCTGCAGCAGCATCCGGAGGCACCACTGCCGATAACAGGCATGCATGCGACTGCAGGGTGCGGGCGCGCGCGGACCAGGCACGCCCCCGCCGCAGCGTGCCTGCGACAGGTGTGTCGGTTAGCAGCCGGAACGGCGGCCGCGGCAGCGGCCCCGCCTCCTGCAGCGCCGCCGCCGGTGCCACCAGTGCCGCTGCCGCCTGCAGCACGCGCTCTGCCGCCTGCGGCAAGCGCTCTGGCGCCTGTGGCAAGCGCTCTGGCGCAGTCTCCCAGGGCGGCTCGTGCCCGCCGAGCCTGCGCCCACGTGCTGCCGCGCTGCTGCCAGCACGCAGCGCACCGTCAGCATCGCCAGAAGGCGCCGACACCGGCGCTGTGGCCGCGTAGCCACCCGCCCACCCTGGATCGGACCTCGAGTGCGACCGCGAGGAATCCTGCAACGCGCGAGAATCGGGGGACGCCACATCACCCACCGCGGCCGAGGACCCGCCAGCGTTACCCACCGGCTCAAACCCATCTTGCCCCAGCGCCTCCAGAACCTGCACCCGGCGGGGGCGGCTACAGGGGCGACCTCGTCCCTCTCTCATGGGGCATGGGGCGCCTGTGCAGAACAGCGACCACATGCTCCAGGCTCCGGCTGTACACGGGTGGCACAGCGCATGCGGCAGGCAGCAGCAGCGGCGAGCCGTGACATGCAAAACGGTGTCAGACTGTGGCAGCGGCAGGACGCGGTGAGGTGAGGCTGCGGAGGCGGGGAGTCGGCAGCCGGCCTAGCTGGGTAACGGCCGGATCGAATCTGCCGGGTGTACGGCGGCGTACAGGTACCCAGCTAGGCAGGCTGCTGACTAGCTGACTAGCAAGTGGTCGGCGTACAGAAACCCTTGTGGCATCGGATATATTGGCATATGGTGTATTGGTATGACCTATACTTGCACATTAATGGACCGCCTGATCGGGCAATTGCTTAAAAAAAAACCTTCCATCGAAGCAGCTGTACGTGGGAATGCACAGCAAAAAACTTCAGAGATAAGGGGTTCAATGTTTGGCGGGAGTACGGTGTGTTGGCATATGGTGTATGGGGTGTACTGGTGTATGGTGTGCATCGGCGCACCATGGATCGCAGGTGGCCGCCGTCCAGGGCCGGCATCAGGAGGATGCGGGCGCTGGCGAGCGCGAGCAGGTCGCGCAGCGCGGCGTTACGCAGCGCGCCTGCGCGGAGGTGGCAGCGCACTCCGGCCTGCTCCATGATCTTCGCCACGTGCCGCAGCTGCTCCTCTGACAGCGCAGCCCGGCCGCCGTGCTGCCCCCGTGCTGCGCACGCTGAGCCGCCATCAGCAGCCTGCAACGCAGCAGTGCCATGCATGGTCGTCACAGGCGTGTGCCCTCCATGCAGCTCCGCACGAGAATTGTCGCAGCGATAGCGTGTGCAAGCCCCGACACACACATGAGCAGGATTGCATGCATACCCATGCTTGCACATACAAGCTCAGCCGCCCGTGGTCTCACACTTGTAGAAAATGGTCTCACGCTGACTCCAGCAGGCAGTGCCGCATGGCTCCAATGCATACAGCATACCACCTGGTATGCAGCAGCCTCCATGGAGCTCCCAATGACAGGGGCGCGGCCTCGCACCACATGGAGCTCTGTAGAGCGATGCTGCGGAGAGCCATGCTGCATGCTGTGCACCTGCCCCTCACCCAGCGGCCCCATCTCAACGGCGCGCTGAAACCTCACGCTTGCCGCGTGACGACCATGCATGCCTCCTTCCCGCGAGCCATCGCCGTGCTGCTGCCTGCACAGCACGCAGCACGACTGCATCCAGTGCAGCCACGTGTGAGGCCGGGCGGGTGCGTGGGCAGGCGGGCGGGCCGTGCCCTCGGGGTCCCTGCTCAACGCGGCGCGGAATGGCATGCAGCGGACTGGGCGCAAACAACACAGCACACAGAAGTGCGGCTACAGTACACGGCGTGCAGAGTCTGGCAGTGCCAGCAACAGCAGAAGCCGTGGATCAGTTGGGGCCCAGTCAAATCTAATCATCAAGTGTCACACAGTGCACAGGATCAAGTGTATCTAATCATCAAGGGTAACGGGTCACATCTATGCATCAGGGGGTCAAATCTAATCATCAAGTGTCTGCCGCATACTTGCAAATGAAATGAACCACCTTCTCGGAAATTTGCTCTCAAAGTGTCCATCGAAGCTGCCGCATCAGGGAATGCTCAGCCAAAAAATCAGAGATGAGTGGTTGAATATTTGACGGGGATACGGTAATTATCTGGCAGGCAGCACAGGGTGGGGCATGGCGCAGGTGCGCCAGGCCGCCTGAGAAGCGGGCCGGCGGAATGTGATGATTCTGGTGTCGTCACGCGTAGACCAGGGCGCACTGTGTCTCCTCCAACGGCAGAGGGTCGCATGGCAGAGGGTCGCATGGCAGCGGGTCGCATGGCAGAGGGTCCCAGGCGAGGTGGTCGGCCTCGCCGCCGCCCTCCGCCTCGCCGCCGTCCCCGGAGGCCAGCGGTGTGGAAGATGCCGCGACGTCGGAGTGGGAAGACACGGCGGCGCCAGAGTGGGTGTGCCTGAAGATGGCGTGTGAGAGGTCGTCCCCAGACTGCTCCGATGCCGAGGACGTGCCTGCAGGAGCCCCGGCATGGTGTTGTGTCGCGTCATGCCGCTGGGGCAGTGGGCAAACAATGGGCAGTGGGCAAACATTAGGCGATGGGCAAACATTGGGCAGTGGGCAAACAGGTATTGAGAGACAGTGGGCAAACAGGCATTGGGTTCCCAGACGTGGCTTTGCATTCGAATGGCTGAAGACCGACCACATGAAGGGCTGACTGATGCTGTGCAGAGCAGCTGCAAGAGGCACAGGCTGTGCTGTGTTGAGGCTGCACTGTGGCCCGGTCAGAGCCACAAGGGTGCCTGGACAAGCGCCCCCCAGCTGTGGATGACATTGACATGGCTCCACGTGTGGAGCAGCGTTGGCGACAGGAGACAGCAGATCCATGTGGAGCAGCGTTGTGGCTTTGGGGACACTGGGAACCCCGCCTGGTTGCAGCGTCTGTTTTCCGACCAGCAACGCAGACAGACTGTCGCAGGCGCCACAGCGGTTGGACGTGGCGGCAATGTGGCCCAGCAGGATGCAAACACAACGCGCATTATAGACGTCTAGCACTGTGAAGCGTTCGTGATTGTTGCACCGTGCAAAGCCAACCATTCAGAGGCTGCGTACACGAGGCTCAGAAAGACAGTGGACGATTGGCAGCACTGCTGTCTTCTAGCGTGATCGACAGATGTGTGGATATGATGCACATGGAGTGGAGCGGTGGACAACAGGCAGACTTTGCCCAGCTGTTCAGCTTGGTCAGTAGGCGCCCAACCCAGATCTGCAGCATTGCATACCGGAGGTAAACTACTTCCATTGCAGTTTTGATGAACTATTTCCATTGCAGCTGTGTGGTATGCAGGCCCACAAGGCACCTCTGTGCGACAAGACTCCACATGGTACCCAGCCGGCCCTGTCAACAAGCACGGGTGTGCACATCAGAACAAGAGGCTAGATGGCTGCATGTGTGCCTGAGCAAGCTGGCTTAAGCAGCAGTCTTAGCAGCGGTGAGGGTCAGATGGCATGGTGCATTCAAAAGTAGGGACAGCACCTGTGGAGAAGGTCCTATTGGCGGGGGATGCAGGCGCCACGAGAAGCCCTTCGTTGTAGTCGGGCTCAGGGCACTGCTCGACATGTGGGGCGTCTTCGATTCTGAGGAGCTCTGGCCCCGATTCACGTTCCTTCCGCATCATGGAGACCAGATTCGTGAACGACTTTGCCCGCCCAGCGCTGCGCCGAGCCATCGCCTGCTGCAATTTTTTGAAGCCCCGCCTGGCTAGGGCAGAGTAAGCGCCTGACAGGGAGGCACGGGAAGGAGCCCGGTCGGAGTCAGAGTCAGAGTGATCGGTTTGCACCTGCTTCAGGTCCGTGTGTCACAGCTACTGATTGAAGCAAAGCGATCTTTGGTGACTGTGGCTCCCACGTTCTCAGCATTCCGAGATGCATGCTTTTAACCTTGCATGCAGCTGACAAGACATGTTGCTCACCTTGACTTTCCGTGGCAGAGATTGGCTTTGCAAGTTGCGCTGAGAGGGGAGGGTGATCGATTTCCTGGCCTTCTTGGTATCCCCCTGTATGCCACGAGCCGACATCCAAATATAGTGCTGTGCTAGCAGCAGTCGCATGGACTGCTGGAGTGCTGCACTGGATTGCTCAGATCATCACAGGAGGAGTGCGCACGGGTGACCCGGTTGACTCGTGCGCAACACCGGTAGGCATGCTGTTGTCTGCAGCACCAGCTCTGTAATACAGAATACAAACACAGTTATACGGATCGTCAGCTGAACAGTCAAGGCGAGCTTGCCTGGTGCGTTGAGCATACCGTCTGTGTGGACCTTAATGCCAGACTCTCCGGGAGAAAGGCAGGAAGTAGATCTGGACCTGCGACAACGTCGAATATGTGAGATCAATGCTCTGCATGATATTTTCGCGTTGGATACTATGTGACATTGGCCCTGTCGCGACAAAACCTAGGTATTTGAGCTTTAGCTGCGAAAGCATGCCTGAATGGATTGTCCACGCTCAAAGCCGAACACGGCGATCCACCTTCTTCCAGCTGCATAGATGCAGCTTGGATGCCACTCTGAAACGAGGGCATGGTTTCGAACATGGGATCCTCCATTGCCATGGAATCTACCGACGGGTGGTGCATCACGGAAGCTGGCGTGTACACATCAGTCGCCATTGCAATCACGGTCGCAGTGAGCGTCTCTCTAGTTTAGATGTTCTTTCCCCGAATGGTGGACGTGTTCAGGCTGGTAGCTAACCACATCCCATGCCAAGTATGTGGGTGCCGACTAAATGCTGACGCGTGTTGCCTTGGCAAAGCGTTCACCAGCCGCGGCTAAGGACGAAGGAGCATCAGGACGAGGCATGCCGTTCAGGCATTACGCTCAGCCTCGGTCCGGAGCTCTGGCAGTCGTATTGATCATTCCATGCATTGCCTCACGCACCGCTGGCCACCCCAAAGGCTACATGTAGCTGCAGCTCCCTCGGGGCCAGCGCCGTTCTCATGCCTTTACTTGCGTGGAGCACCGGTCCAGATGTGCCTTTGGGGCTCCTCAGCTCGAATGACCCGTGTCAAGTCCAGTCTGGCCAAATGCAACGTTGGATGATCATGGCAATGACTTGGCGAACGGTGGTTCTGGTATTAGAGCAGGGGTGCCTGGCTCTTAAGGCCAGTGCCATAATCATCAACAGCTTGAAAAACTGCAAATATCAGCACCAGCAGTACCACGTCAGCAAGCAGGCATGACAAGTGCAGATCCTGGTATTACACAGAGCTAAACAGAAACACTTGACCTGCATCTGCTGTTTGGTTCCGTGGGTGATTCCGCGTGGATATGATCACGCCCAGGCCCCTCTGCATTATTACAGTTACACTAGTGACAGCGCGAGCGGCACGAACGCATGGTAGAGGCGCATGTGGCGACATCCACTCAGCCTGGCTGCCTTGCGTTGCATACTTGCGGCTCTTGCCCTTGCCAGGCCCTCACCCCATCCCGAAACCACCCTCAATGCCGGCCAGACTAGTACACAAAGCCATGACAGCATCACGGCAACCACTCATCAAAACCACTGCATCTCGAATCTCCATGGAGGCAACAGAAGCAGCAGCCGGTCACTGAGAAGCAGCAGCCGGGCACTGAGTCGCAGCGCATTTTGTTCTCAAGTACATTCACACGGACGGTCCAGACTGACTCTGACCTGCCGGTTCACACTCATTCCAGGTCACGGCCGGCCACGGTGCTGTACATGCAGCTCAGCAAAAACAATCACGATGCACATGCAGCATCGATGCACCCACGCAGCACGTGACCGTTTCTTTGTCGCCGTTTCTGTGTTGCCGGTTCTGCGTCGCCAGTTATCTGTGTGGCTACGGTGCCGGGCAGCTGGCGAGAAACTTCTGGACCTTGGAATCGACGTCGTTGTAGAAGCTGCGCCGCTGCTGCATGCGTGTGTGCAGTGCGCTGCCGGGCTTGCGCACGTACGCATGGATCACGTGCTTCGTGAGCCGGTACACCACGGGGGAGAGCACTGTGAGAATGAACTTGATGATGGCTGCAGGGACGTCCACCTTTGGGTCTGCAGACAGCTGCACTGAGACGCGGCACCTGCACACCGGCAGTGCTCGGGTCAGTTGTGGCCGTGTGGGTGAGGCAGGTGTGGGGCCGTGTGGGCGTGGCACACGTGTCACTCCGCGAAGCTCCAGACCTTCCTTCATGCCCCACTATAAGACCTACGAGCAACCAGGAGGGGGCTTGCGGCCTAGCGCAGGTTCACAATGCGTTGAAAGGATCAGCAAGTCATGGGACAACGAACAGATTTCTAACGTAGCAAACTAAGAACTGAAGAAAACATATGTGCCCAGGAGTCCTTCATTGTGTGTAGACCCACCATAGGATTGAGCGGTGAGCGGCCTCGTCACGGGCCGCAGGCCGCGACTCTGCAGATCAGAGCTCTGCCATGCTGCCAGGTGCTCCATGCATTGCAATGAAACATGCGTGGAACCTTGGAGGTGGCGTGCTGCAGAGTGCGCGCCGTGTCCCGCGTGCAGATGCAGCCAGCACACATCACGGCCAATCAGCGAGCAGAAAATGCGGCAGCACACATGCGCTACGCTGTCTGCCAGAAGCCCACATATGAAGGTGTCAGGGTGCATGTGGGGTCCGCACGCAGCATGGCACACATGCATGGAACCCAATATTGGGAGGTTCACGAAGCCTGTATGGTCGCAGCGCATGTATGGTCGCATGACTCCACCGAGTGTGTGCCGCGCCGGGGCACGCTACAGCAGGCAGCGCACCCCTCAACGATGTGGCCATGCTGATGCATCCAGCACGGCTCCAGCCTCACGCCGGAACCTTCCAGAACCTCGACGCGGTCTGCATGCCTGGCCGACTCCGGTACCTCATCCTGCACAGCACGCACCATCACCCCACGGCCACTTCTGAGGCGCACTGGTGCTTGCACCAAATGGCTTCCCGCCATGATTATGACTCAGCCTGCCGACGTGGCTGTGGTGCCGAACGGAGGACCAAGCAGTACGGAAGATGTGTCATGCGTTGCCAGATACACCACATGCATGCCTCGCCTCTCCGGCGGCTAAGCAAGCGACGACAAGATCACTGCGCACATGGCTTAGCATGAGCACAGCACACGGCAGCCTGGCAGCGGCAGAGCAGCCAAGGGCGGCGGAGAGCCGGGGGCGCCGGAATGGTTCAGTACGCTAAGTCTGGGCAGGCAGGGTGAGTGGGAGTTGGGCAGAACAAAGAGTCATGAAAGTTGCTGTATAAGTAACGTTGTACAGTATAACGCATGTATATGATACACCCCGGGGGGGGGGGGGGGGGGGGGGTTAGGGGGACGCACGCATGCGCACGATGCGAAAACAACGCGCGCACACGAGTCCTCCTGGAGGCAGTCGCCGCCCTGCGCGCGCACGGTGGCGTAGCGGTTGTTGAACGGCCACGGCATGCGCACGACGGCAAAGGCAGAGAGGTCCATGTCGCTGCGCTCCGAGAGGATGCGCGAGTCAGGCACGGTCCAGTTCCAGGAGCTGATGAGGTCAAACTCGCGCGCGAGGGCCAGCACCTCCACAAGGCTGGCGGCAAAATCCGCGACAAAGCGGAACTGGTGCACTGTGGCTTGGGGGTTCCGGCGGTAGAAGATCTGCAGGCAGCGGCATACATCACGCGAAGCCTGCTCTGCTCCAAGCAGTGGGCGCCTGACCAGCATGTGCAACTTGAGACACTGCGCATGAAGGTGATCGATCTCCTGTAGCTGGCATAGCAGAGAACCGTGTACCCTATGATTGACTTCAGCTTTGTGAGAATCGTGTGCGAAGGATTTGCAACGTTTGCGGGTGGGGCGGCCGGCAGGGGAAAGGGGGGATGCGGCAGGAGCAGTGCCATGGAATCTGTGACATGTTTGCGGATGAGGCGGCTGGCAGTAGACGGGGAGAGATGCGGCAGGAGCGGTGCCGTGGGATCTGAGGTGGTGTGGTGGTGACCCGGCGGCAGGTGTTTCGATCAGCTGTCGCTCATGGCGCCGGAATGCAAGGCTGACAACTCAGTGATGTGCAGAACACTATACTGACATACGGCCCAATTGTGCTGCCATCCAGCGTTGTGGTTGCCAGTATGACCACATTGAGCCCAGACCACAATGCCAGTATGACCAAACCACAAGTATGGCCACGTTGTGGTCATACTGGCATGCATGATCACACTGACGCCGTGCCATGGTCATACTGGCATGCATGATCACACTGACGCCGTGCCATGGTCATACTGGCATGCAACCAATGGGGTGCATGTGGTGTTAGGTGCACATACGGCGGTGTGATAATGTCTGGTTTCATATGGTTCGTGGCTGGCACACTCATGGCCCAGCGAGTCAAGGGGGCTTTGGGCAGAGGAATGGCAGCAGGCTGGCGACAGCAGCTGGGGTCCGCAGTGGGGCATGCGGGGCAACATAACTGTCCTACGCTAGCAGTAGCAACATGGACGGTCACCTTGCACGCGGTGCAGCAGCAACATAATTGTCCAACGGCAGCCTTGCACGGGCAGCGCTGGTCATGCAGTGGTGCCAAGTTGGGGAGTGTGGGGCGGGTGGCTTCAGAAAATTTTGTGGTATCACAATGGAGCCGGTGGGGATCCGGAAGGGTGCACGGGCCGCGGTCAAACGGACATGAAGGGTTGTTCCGATGGACAGGGAGGGGTCAAACGGCACCTGCAGTGGCTTCTGACTTGACTGGTGGTACCGGTCGGTTTCTGCCAATGCAGTCTCGAACGTGTGCATGCCTTGCAACATGGCCTGCAGGTACTGCAGATTCGTCTCGATTTCGCTGGCGATGCCTTGGCCGCAAGACTCCAAGGCTTGCGGCAACTTGGTCCGCGGGATACCTGTTGCCTGCTCTAGCTGCTGTATCTGTGAATCTGCTGCGATCCAGCGAGAGTCTTGGATCATGGCGTGGACTGTAGGCCACGCCAGGTTGAGCTGTGCATCAAGCCCCTCACCCGTGCTACACGCTAGGGCGAGCAGCGGTTGCTGTAGCGACTGCTTGGGTCGGATGGCCGTGGTGTGACGCTGCTGCAGTGGTGTATCATCGTGAGACCAGGCATCAAAGCTGCTGGTGCGCCTCTTGCGATGATGGCCCACACTGTGCCCATGCCCATGGAACTCCAATGCTCCAGCCGTCTGTGCTGGCTGGGACAACCCTGGATCTATTGAGCTTGCAGGGGACAGCGTGGTCGCAGAGTAGTCGCCGTGCAGCACGAAGTCTGATCCCAGGGAAGGTGCTGTGTGGAAGCTTGCACTGATGGAGGTGAAGCCCACCAGCGAAATGCTGCTGCTGGTTCTGTGGAGGGGAGCTTCATGTGAGGCATTCGCGCGTAACTGAGGCGTTATGGGTGTGGAGGGACATCCCGGTTCCACCGGCTCAGGTACCGACGAAGCTGCAGGAGCTGATGCATGCTTGTCGTCGAGCCGAATGTGCCTGGCCCGTCTAAACCATCGATTCTACATGACGCAGAATCAACAATCTTGCAAAGATACATGCTTGTGCTGTGCTGTTATTTCGGTGCGACTCTGGCAATTAGTGGATGGCAACGCAGACATGCCTACCAAGAGATCGTGTCGGGACCCATGTCAATGGGCGATACCGTGTAACACGATGCACTGCAACCGTGCATGAAATCAACTTTAAGTCCGTACTTGGCGCTTGTCACCACGGGTTCTAATTACATTGCGTCGGCACCGTGTGAACAGGCTTGGTGCACACCCGCGTGAGGTCTCCGTTGGTGGGATGCCTCACGAAGTCATTCTCGTCGAGGACGTCCTGCTTTCGGGCGAAACACTTCATCGACCTAGTTTGACTGCAAGCAGTGTATGCGCCTTCTGTCCCGTGTGGTTGCCCAAGCGTGTATCATCTTAGCTCGCAACGAAGCAGCTGTGTAACATGTACACCGCTGGGGACAGAATCAGCGCATGTGCACGTCAAGCAACACAGTACAGCATTTACACAAGGAGTCTACCGACCACCTTGTAAAATCTCGCAGATTGAACTGCTGCAACGTGCGGGACTGCATGTACACCGAGCTCGACAATGGGTGCGAGATGTCGACACCACGTGCAGACACGGCAGGACAAATACTCCAAGTACTTTACTGTATTCAAACAGTAATTTTGCATGTTTCCGGGCGAGCAAGCGCTGCTAGACCTGCTTGCCTTGCTCATGCACGCCGTTGATCAGGCATGCATGGCCAACAGCTTCAAGAGCGGAGAGTCAGCGTCCTGCGGCATCATGTGGTGAACAAACCAGACAGCCTTCTAGAGAATTATCTGTCATTCCACTGCACATCGGGTAGACCATCCGCAGAGGGCTGTTGTGCCTTCAAGAATTGTGTTCCGCAACTGTGCTCTCCGGTAGACGTGATACGCTTGTCAGAGGCTGCCTGATGTTGCAGCTAGTGGTATAGTGTGTGTGCCTGGTGACGACATTGGAGTCATATGCATTCTCAGGCTTGGCTGGGGGGATCTAGCGTGGTGCCGGCAAGTATAGCCGTCGTCGCAGGAGCTTCAGTGGGCTTCTACATACTCGAGCAATGCTCTCGAGTGGACTGTCCTTTCGGTCATGACGTGTCGGGCGGGGAACATCCGCGGGAGTTTCGATCTCACCTGGAGCCAGGAGCGCAATTCCGCGCATGGAAAAGCCTGCTCCAAGGGCAATGGGGTCAGCAAGGGGGGGGTGAAATGTATAAATGCATTTTGCAATCTCAAGCGGCTAGCATCTCCCTAATCTTCTGCACTTGGGCGATAGTGTTGTTGGCACTGCTGATGTTGCTCTCGTGGGTGCTCCCTAAGCCCCAAAGGGAAGAGCTCAGATCTTTTCGCAATACTTCAGCCGTATTCGTTCTGCAAGGAGCCTTCATGCTGTCGTACGTTGTGGCAGTGGCGCAGGAGGGCTATGCAGATGTGACAAGCATCCTCCTTTTTTGGTATGTCCTTTCTCAACACCGCATCCAAGAAAGCTCGCCTCAAAGAAACAGTCTGCAACAGCTATGGCATATGTCTATTTCGTATGCAGGTCATTCAAATTCTCATCAAGGCAACTCTCGACCCTGTTGCCGCTTCGCTCCACTTGGATCAAACGTGCCCACACGATCAACGTCCCACGGCTCTCCGGAATGCTGCTGGCCTATATTGCGTGCACCGCCGCGCATACTTGTGCATCCTACCTCTTCTGGAGACATTTGACACACCTGTCCCCGATCGTCACGTTTGAGCTCTGGTCAGTACCTCTGGGGATTCTTACATTTGGTCACCTCACGCTCCTGGAGGGCCTGCACCTGGCTGAAGAGGTGTCCATGCGAAGAGTCATGCAGGGGCACGTGCCATTCATAACGCCCGACCGACGAGCCGAGCTAGCGGATTACATCATGCTCGCGCACGGCGTCGGCCGGGGTGCCATTGTGTTCCTCCACCGAATACAGATGCTGCGAGTGTTTGGCATTCAGTGGCGGCTCGGCGACTTTGTGTTGCTGGCCGATGCCCGCCTGAACTCGCAACGCGTGTTCAAGAGCATCGAGGTGCATCTGCAGAACTCGGTCTCGCACGTCCAGATAGATCACCACTATGCTACTGCCAGCCCAGGTGTGCTTCCAGCGCAGCAGCTAGGGAGCCATATACAGAATCTGCTGTGTTTCTGTCTGTGTACGGCGCTTGGTCATGGTGATTGATTTTTGGTGCATTGCCATGAATCGTGCCTCTGTGTTCTACCACCTTGTGGAGCATACATCTGATCTCTGCAGGGAGCCATCAGTGCTAGCGTTGTCATTCTTCATCCGCATCGATCCAATGTCTATGTATTCATGTCCCGTCATGTTGCCTTGGCAGATCAAGCGGTGTCTGTGTTGACATGATTTCCAATTGCTGCGGTTCCGTGTGCGTCTGTGCACAATGTTGCAGCCACAGAAATTCAGCTGCCGAGCACTCTGAGCCACACTCTGAGCCATGTAGATGAGGTTGAGGAGGTCCAGAATTGTGCCATCTGCCATGGTGCGCTGCGACAAGGGCACAAGCGGCGGTTGACGATGCCCAAGAGGCTCCCATGTGGACATGTGTTCCACCTGGGCTGTGTTCGGCGCTGGATGATACACAGCCTCGGCAAAGAGGCCACGTGTCCGATGTGCCGATTGCACCTGCCAAACGCTCTTGAAGCACGGAATACGGACTGCTGGCAAGCGAGAGCTGCTGCTGGTATACGATGGTGGCTAGACTGGCCACGCCAACATGCCGTCCTGGTGAGATTCTGTCCCAATGCGTATTCAACACCTTCCCGCCTCCTTCCCTCGCGTGATCATGCGCCTTGAGCAGACCATCACCTGTTCCCAGCAACTCGCACGGTCCGGCAGACTTGCGATGTCTTGTAAGCGGCGTGCGATGCATTGAAGCTGGCAAGAATTGGCATCTTGTTTGGATTTGTGCAGTTGGTACGGATAGCAAGCTTTTTCGGGAACCGGCTGTTTCCGCCTCCACCGGATGGGCTCGCGGAGTACATGGAGGGGTCGCAGTCCGACGCTGCATCAGCAGCGGCCACCGTGGCTGATGCTGCGCAACCGCCGGAGCTGCGGTCCCGGCTACGTGCGGTCACAATGAACAGTGGAGCCGATCCCGACCTGGCCCGGCGCATGCTCGAGGGGTACCTGACTGTGCGGGAGTCTCTGGAGCGGCGCGAGGGGCTGTACACCGTGATTGGACACGCAGAGAGCCCTGACGGCACGCCGGTCATGCCTGCCGGGGCGCGGGCTCCTCGACAGCGGAATGGAGGCGCTCGTGCGGTGGCGCATGCGCCTCCAGTGCCGCTGCATGGCCACCCCGCTGTGGGCGACAGTGGCTTGCATGCGGCAGCAGCGATGGAGCGGCCTGTGCCTGCAAGTCATGAGCAGGGGGCGGGGTCGGGTGTGGCTGCAGGAGGCGACCGTACAAGGCCATATGGGCGTGGTGCAGCGGATGCGCCTGCTGGGGACCTCCTGAGGCATGGTCATGCACGGGAGCATAGGCGGTTTCAGACGGACGGGGATGCCGCTGAAGCCACGTTTGTTTCAGAGCTAGTAGCGATGGCTCTGAGCTCGCCGCTGCTGGGCATGCTTGCAGCAGGTGGCTTAGAGGGGCCTGGTGGGCTGGAAGGTGATGCTGATGCAAGCGCTGGCGACCCAGATGTCCACCAGAGTCAGTAATTTCTGGCACATGTGAATGGTGTCCTGTAAAAAGTATCGAGTTGAGGTGTTGCGCTGCTTGTCCGGAGCTGCTTCGATGCGACTGAGTCTGCTTGCGCCAGGCCAAGCGCTGACAGTGCCAGGAGATCGCAAATGTCGCCTTTTATTTGTGATTACGTACGTGTGTTGTGCGATTTGTGCCACAGCCCTTGGAGGAAGTATTGAAACTCCAGGCTGTCCCTCGTCACATATACTTGTGAGCTGGAAGGCCTCGTAAGCACAGGCCACGTGCATTCGTCTGCTAGACTTGACATGCATATCCAACACGAGACGGCGCCATGGCGCGCGGCGGGAATACGTGACTAAGCCTCATGCATCGTCATTACGGCACGGGCTCTTCACAAAGCAGCGCGCCTAGACTGAGTTGTCTGCGCTTGGTTGGCGACAGAGCTGTCAAGTCCATGTAAGTACGGACCACCGGCGTACCGAAAGACAATTTGTATTCTCGAGGTTTGTGCGAATTGCTGTACAAGTTGTGACTGCTACAAACCTACGTGAACTGCCCTCACGCTTCCATTATTGTGCGCGCATTCAAAGTCAAGCAAAATGATAGCCTCTCCCGTTGCTGCCGAGGGTTCATGGTCCAAGTTGGACTGCGTTCAGGATGTTACGGAATATGGCTCGCACTCCGCTTCGAAGGCCCAAACCGGCACCCGCCGCGTGTCTGCGCAGGAGTCACTATCGCTGCAGCCAACAGGAAGTCTGTGCGCTTTTCCTTTGTCTAAAATCCTGTGCGCATCAATGTCATGGATTGCGGTGTGCCGGAAGTCATCTCCTCCCGGCTGCAGCTACGGTAGGGCTTGCAACGGAACGCAGCAAACGTAGTCATAGTGCAGGGCCGGTTGTTATCATTGCGAAGCGTTGCATTATGTTGCCATATCTCCACGAAATGTAGCCGTCGGCCACGTCGTAAGAACTACGTTGAGCGTCCTTGCAGCCGACACGCACGGGACTGGCAGGGGCCGATGAATATCTTGAAAATCATGAAACAAAGGCACTATCGCTCTCATCCTGATTCTGCCGACCGTACTCTCGGACGCTGCATTGCCTCGTTGAGCACGCATCCTGCGCGGGTGTCGCGTCTGCTGTTGAACAGCCCAGTCCTGCGCAGGCCGGCACGCCGAGTGTGGACTGCATGAATGTGATTGTAGGAAGTTGTGAATGTGATTGCATGATGGCAGTGCGCTGCAGCGTCGTATTCGCCATTGGATGTCGTGCGCATCAGTTCCAAAGCTGGTCGATCGCAACCGATCGTATCCACCGACAGCGCGTGGCCACTGCTTATCTCGATGATACCTACGTACTGTGTCTGGTCGTGACAATCTGATGCCTTAATACCTCAAAACGAGCAGGAGTGCGTTTGCGAGGAGGTACAAATGGGGTACGGTAGGAAACAAGCAGCCGGGTTGCATCGACAAAACGCCAGCAGGTGTTTTTCTTGTGCCGCAGACACTGTTCCTTACGTACGCATGCCAGCCCTTCCTTTAGCTACACGCGTACTCTCATTGCGCTGAAGCTGCGCGAGGTTGGTCCTGTCCAATGTCAGAGCCGGCCGACGTTACGGTGCAGCGTGGTCTCCTGGTGGTTTCAAAAGAGTGTAAGGGAACACACGGAACCAAATCTCACACTAACGTGGTCCATAAGTTTGCCGATGGTTTGTTGACGACCCAGCGTGGCCAGCTCGTGGCCAGCTCGTGCCCTAGGGCTCTAGGCCTAGACACTTTTTCAAACATCTTGCGTTGGTATACACTTGGTCAGTTGTGCTGATCATTTGCCTTGTCCTATGAGCAACTGCCATGTTTGCCTGATTAGAATCCCAAGTCACGGATGTCACTCACGATGTCTGTCGATGTTGTCTTTTTGCCTTCAGGAAGGCAAGCCGAAACGATCGCAGAGTGTCTTTGGTTTCATGCAGAACCCATGCTGCAAATGGTGACTAGGCTGATCCCTGCCTTCAATGACTCTGGCTTTGCCTGCACCTGGCATCCATCGGCGTTTCGCTTGCCGGAGCTGGCACACTGCCTGTATTGTTGCCTCGTTGCTGGCCATCATGTTGTTAATGAAATGACATCCCGGTGCTCATGCGATGTGAATGCAGGAGTGGGACAGGACTATCCCAGCCGAAGCAGCTGCGATTGGAGATCAATGGTGACGAATGGGGTGGAAAGGTTGGCCGTGTCAGCATCGATGAGCGGTTCCAGTACCAATAGTGGTGGGATGTTAATTTCAGGAATCCCCTTGCTAGAATTACACTGGTCGTGCCGACAGGCATTTCTTTCCTTCAGACATAGAGTTCTGTCCATGTCGGTGTCACACTGATCATACTTTCGCCTGCAGCCCAGGCCTGCCTGGCTTAGGTTCTGCCTGATTGGCACTCTTCCTTCCGTGCAATTCAGCCGATGGCTGGAATCGGATCGTGGTGCTGTCCCATATGGTAAGCACGTTGATTGTGAATTTGTTCCGGTGAAGCATGCCCAGCACAGCAATCACTTGCTGTAGCGCGATGCGGCTGGGGGATCTGATAATCTCCTGTGGAATAAAGTTGCAGAAGCTGGCTGCAGTTCAGGGTTGCAGACTTGAGTCGTGATCCCACAGGAATGGTAGCTGATTACAAGATGTGCCATGAACTATGTTATATTGCAATCAAATCATAACGAGGCACGTCACTACACTTGCGCCATGTTTATGCTTTGTTTAATGTGTTGATATGTCAGGGTGCAGTTTGGGTTGCCTGGTGCTGATCGTCTACACCCTGTTGGAGCCGGCTGTGGCGTGGGTGCCGCTGTGGTGGGGTGCGGGAGTGCGCGTGTGTGTGGATGTGTTGGTTGGTTTCGACTTTTCGCCTGAGACAGTTGCAGCTTGTTTCTGTCTGCCTTGGGAGGGGGGGGGGATTCGTCTACTTTCCTGCTGTTGCTCTCGCTGCCGGGCTCTTGCTTTCACCTCCGTGTAACACCGTGTCGGTGTGTTGGTTTGGGTGATGCGAAGTGGGTCCTATCAGTCACATTAACGTGGCACAGGATGATTATGAGAATCGACGTCATTGCGCGAGTGATATGCTCACAGTCCATCAGCAGTGCTTTCAGCTTGATGAGTGTCATTACCGTTGATCGACAGCATGATATAGCCGCATGTAGAATGAGATATGTTGCAGATGTATGTTCCACAAGGTGGTAGAACACAGAGGTACAATTCATGACAATGCATTAAAAATATTCACCATGGCCGATTGCCGTACACAGAGAAACACAGCAGCTTCAGTATCGCGCTATCCGAAACATTCTCTCACTCTAGTCAGTGGTGCTGCTCACAACACGGCTCACATCACACTCAGAACTGGTTCACCGGCACGTCCATGCCTGGCATGAAGTGCTTACCGGTCACATGCACAATGGCTGACAGTCGCTGAGCATACATGTTGGCATTCCCCCTCTGCAACGTACAACACAACCTCTTGTTTGTGTTCACGACAAACACCGACTTGGTGATCCGTCCCAACATGGCAGCTGCCACAAGCCTGTTCACATACTCGATCGTTTTCTGGCCCATTCGCCCATACAACTCTACCGCAAACGGAAAGAACTCATACTGTGGAGCCTCCACAAACGCCAGGCAATCACGCTCCTTGCCCTGCTCAGCAAGCGAGAATATATGAAAGTTGCCGACGTGTGTGATTCTGAGCTGACTCTCTGTGGCTGTGCTTGCTATGTGCCTGATAGGATTGTGCATAATCAGGATTGAACATATTATGGCCTTGCACATGATCAGGATTGAGCACATTATGGTCAACAAGTTATGCTCTGGCTGACTCCAGAGTGTGTGTATGGTTGGTACCCATGAGCATCAACTCCAAATTCTCCACATGATTTCATGTCTAACTAGACAGTGGAGTGTTGAAATCCCCTTTCGGCATACTGCCTTTGCATGCAGACAGCAGCAATCACAATACTGCTCTGCTCTGCTAGTGCTCAAAGCCGTCCTCAAGCTGTGAAATGACAATCGATGGTAGGGGGTGTGCACAGCACCTGATTCATCACAAATGTGCTTGATTTGGAAATAAAAGCGTCCGTTGGTGCACACCAGACTTCAAGAAGGGGCATATGCCTCATTGATTGTCGAGACCATGATTCTTCTACACAAGACCAACATGTGTTGTAGCTGAAATATTCGCACTTTCTTTAACACAACTCCGACGTACTCTTGAAATCAAACACGCGCATCGCATAGTTTTGATGCCGTTCGCTGGTCTCGTGTAGCAGTGGAAATTTCTGCAGTGCACAAGCAGTGTCCACCAGTGTACATAAGCTCCCATGGTGTGGTCGATGTAGGTGGCACTCTGGCAGCTTTACGCGCGCATGTAACGATACTCAAGTTGGAGTGCATTCGTCCCACTGTGGATCGTCTGTGTGGTCCGAGGCAACATGTGTCGAGCATCGTTTGCTCCTGGATCCATCTGATCCCCTTGGCTTGAGCTATCGCGGAGCTGCCATGGGTCTTTCCAGAGAGGTGTTGCGGTGGATATTGTCATTGGATTTATCTCTTGCCGTCCGCAATCCGCGAAGGTTTGCGGTCCACTGAACGTGTGGTGGACGGTCCTGTTCGCAATTGGCGATGTGCCGGGATCGTGTCCACACTCGATCTCCAAACGGCAAAGATAATATCACAGCCCGGTGTGTCAAACCCCTACTGTGACACTGTGCAGGGACTTCTCAAATGGATATCTCGTCGCGGAGATACTGTCCAAGCACTGGGACGACGTGAGCATGCACAGCTACGTCAATGCAACTTCAACAGCGGAAAAGCGCTCGAATTGGGATCTGCTCACGAAGTTCTTTCACTTGCATGGCATCAACCTCACAAGCGAGACTGTGGATTCCATTGTCTCTCAGCAGCAGGCTGCAGTGGAGCGATTTCTACAGCAGCTGTACCTGTATGAACCTCAACTTTCAGCTGCACACTTGTAGTGCATGTGAAACAAAAGTGACTGAGCTGGATATTGCGCGGTCTACCTACCCCATCCATTGCTCGCATGCTTGCAGATTCGTCAATGAACGCAGCCCGCCACAAGCATCCATGGATAGAGCGCATCCTCCAGCATCATCAATGTTACCGGCGTCAGAGAGTGGTCCCAGCCGACAGTCGAGCGTAGCCTCTCGTCACTCTCCGTGGTCGTCAGGCATCGTGCCAGATGATCCGCCCGTGCCTCCAGTGCCCAGCCAAAGCCAAATTCATGCTATGATGCAAAATCAGCTAGCTCAGATGGCCCCTTTGCAGCAGCAGGACATCATTGCGAACGTGATGGCCCAGCGTGCTGTTTTCGTGCAGGTGTTGTGGAGTCACTTGCAGAACGGACGCTGTGGCTGCACTGGGTGTTGCCATGCTGTGATCTGCACCATGCATTAGATGACAGCACATGTGGTGGTCGCATCGCTTGAATTGGATGGACATTTGTGCAGGCACTCATGGCTGGCAAAAACCCGGAGGAGGCCATGGCGGCCGCCATTGAGCTGTTACCCAACACGCCACCGTCTCAACAGGAACAGCACATCGCAGATCGTACAAGCGCCGCCGTTCCGGCCAGGCCGCAGCCTGTCGTCAGCATGTCAGGTCAGGCAGCTGTGCCACCCAGCTCGTACACAGCTGGCAGACTGGGCAACCGTGCTGGCGAAGCGGCCCCCGAGCACGAGTGTACATCTCACCAGCCGCAAGGCCACGCACACAGGCGTGCGCAAGCAGAGGCTTCCTGCTCACCCAAACCACACGATCGAAGCAGTAGTGGCCACAGCCCTCACTCTTCGTATTGCCACACCCAGGTACACCACAGTATGGGCGACTTTGCGCCACGTACGATCAGGGACTGGAAGGAGAGTGCTAATAACCCAAAAGCTGAAACATATCGGTGTGCTCATGACCGACTGCGCGACCTGTGTTCCTTCCGGGGTATGTTCAGGAGCAGTTCGGCGGGGTTTGCCAGTATGAGTGCCACTGCTGTCTGCAGACTTGCATCATTGGCCTGTGCTAGGGTCAGGAGCTGCTGCAAAGGTTGGTCAGAATGTGCCACGATGTGTGATGTCACGACAATGGTGTCGCTGCACCTGAACGACAGCTTTGGGCAGGTACTGGGAGCTTGGGAGTCTAGGCCCTGCAGAGACGGAAGAGTTGGCATCGAAGCGATTGGCAGCTCTGCGTGCCAAGGAGTATGGCATCCGTGTTGCAGAGCTGGCAAAAACGACTCTGAAGCCCAAGGCCAAGCCAGAGTCTTCGCGTATTCCCAGCACGCGTGACCGTGCGATGGAGTTTGCCAAAACCGTCCGTGCGCCAAAGCCGGTCAGCAAGCCCGATGTGCCCAAGGCGAAGCCCCCGGACGCTGGGGGTAGAACCCAGCGTGGCAGGCCCAACCTCAGGTCTTCCGTGAAGCGGTCCTCAGCCGCCAATGAGGCTCAGGCAAGACAGCTGCAGCACCAGCTTTCTGTGGACACGATGGTCGCCAGGCACATGGATGCAGCCAAGCGAGTGGAAAACATCAAGGCAGAGGTTGAGCGCTGGGATCTGGAGGACAAGCAGCTCCCAGCGATTCCACAGATGCCCAAAAGGCGTTCGCCTTCACCTCCGCGAGCCCGGAATACATCGAAACCTAAGGAACCGTCTGAATCATCACAACACAGAAAGCCTGCAGCCCCGGGACTGGTCAAGCCTCCGCCTGCAAAGCCTGCACCGGATCCGACGCCGGCATATCTGTCTTCACACGACGATTACAACAAACAGACAAACGTGGATACAGAGGGGCATGCACCTGCCACAGGGCATGTTGACGCGGATGCAAATCTGGTTGAGCAGTCTGCTCCAAGCGAGGATGAGAGGAGCAACGCTTGACAAGGCTCCTGAGTGGGAACGGAGCTGATTTATGTGGTCCCGTACAGACATGCACCAGGCCCGCATGGTGAATGCTGCAGGCGATGAAAGGGTACTCATTTGGGCACGGATACAACCTTGATTGCAGGCGTGGATTAACTGGAACCTTACAGACATGTACAGCTTGTAACTGCATGTGGTTGAAATAATTCGACTCAAGGAGCTGTCTGCTGCAGTCTCACAGCAGCACCTACAGCACTGTTAAACTCAATTTCACTGTATCCCCAGCGCAGGTGATCACCACACGGACTGGCCTTGCCAGCTGCTTTTCAGTCTGGTCGCACTCCGGCGCTGTAGCTGCACGTTCTTGCGCTGCTGCTTCTGCACATCACAGAATGGTGAGCAGTCACATCGGAGCTTGCACTAACCACGGCTGCTGCAACAAACAAGTAGCACAGTGTGCGCACAACTCGCACAGCGTGCACACCAAGGTGCACACCTCCCCTGCCATCCTCCGTTGATGCTCGGACCCGACCTTGGAGGCAGCGACACAAGCTCTCCAGCCGCTGAACAGCCAATTGTAACTTCTGAATCTGCAACTCCTTTGCTTTGTTGTCTTCGAGGGCGCGGGTGAGCAGGCTTGCCACCTTGGCATACTCCTCCCTCATGGTGTTGTTCAAAGCGGCCATGTCCTGCAGCGACACGATCCAAAGCAGTCACTGATGTGCTGCTGCGACCGATGCTTCATCGATCCTGCGTCAACACAGCCAGAACCCACACCTTTTTGTCTGCGCTGAGCTGCTTGTTTGTTGCGTGACAGGACTTGATGGCTTCTGATGCCTTCATTGTTGCATCTTGCAGCTCCGTGACGCGATCTGCATACGTCTTAACCGTCTTTTCACTCTCTTGCAGCCGAGCCGATGCAGCTTCTGCAACCTCCTTCTGCAAACACACGACAGCTCAGCATGAATTCCACATGCAAGGCGCTTGCATACCCATCCCGAACCTGAACGGATTCAAAGGTTTGCAGGAGGTACACGAACCCGTTTAGGCTGTACACCAAAACACACCTGTGCTTGGGCTTCGTCCCTCATGCGAGTGCATTCCGTCTCATACTTGGTACGGATCTCATCTGACAGTGTGAGAACCTGAGACATCTGGGTCAGCTTCGCTCGGAGATCATCATTCTCCTTGCTCGTCGCTACAACATCCTCAGACTGTTTGTTCAGCCGTTCTGACAGGTTCTCAAGAACAGCGCTGACTTCTTCCGCTGACTCTTTGCGCTTCTGCGCTTCCTCTATCCTGATCTTCTCGTTTTCACTAGCGCACTGCAACACACCGTTTCCCTCAGCCTGCAACGAGCGCGATGCAGCTCTGATCATGACCACTCTGACCATGCTCACACAGGCAGTACCTGGTGCGACTGGTGTTGAAGCTCCCGGCAGATGTCTTTCAGCTTCTCTGCTAGTTCTCTGCTTTGTGTCAGCTTGAGATCTTTGTATGCTAGTGCCTCTGTAGCTTCTCGTTTGGCCATATCCATCTCGATTGCGCTCTGCGCCAACTTGGTCTGCTCATGTATGGCTGCCTCTGCAGCGAGCCGCATCGCCTCTGCAGCTTTCTCTGGGTTTTTAGACCTGCATACAGTGGGAAACCCTTCCATACGTGGATGAATGCGAGCACATCTTGCCTGCGCCATGTTTGGCGAACGCAGGCGATGGAGAGTCCGCACTTTTCAGCAAACATTTTGTTCAGTTCTTTCAGCTTCTTCTTTTGCCGCTTGTTGAGTTCCTTCAATTTAAGATTCATGCATGAATTTGTGCTCTGTGCCTTGTTGGCATTAGCCACATCTGCTGGTTGAGTGGGTGCTGTGGGCTTGCTCTCGGAAGCAGCAGCTTCAGTCGGCTTCTCTAACATGGTGTGCGACTCTTGCACCTGTAAGCACTCAGTGTGTAACTTCAGATAGCTTTAGTAGGCACGCGTTCGGTGTCAAAGGTTTCCAAATCACTGCTCCTGGACTGTGAGCCAGAACAGTGACAGAATTTGTCAGCCAAGCTAACACGCGAGATCATACACTTCGCTGCACATGAGAGCTCAGTCAGTGACGCTACTTTCCTACCGCGTGGCTTTGACCCGTGTGCCTGCTGTTCATAACACCCACGCACACATGTGCCTACGAACGCCGATTTGGGCAGGCATCGGAGCAGTTGTGTACAAATAGAATCTGGCAGACAGTGTCATGCACAATAGAATACGTTTCGTGCCGGTCTGATAGTGTGTGGCACATAACGCGCGCCAAAGTGAGCGTACCTCCCCGCGGAGAACAGCGGTGTTTTCATGACCATCTGCTGTCCCTGGAGCAGATCCACTAGCCGTCATGCGTGCGAGTCTATAAGCTGTGATGATGAACGAGCAATGAAGTGGATCTGCCTTTGCTCAATGTTTGTCTCTCGCAAGATTGAACCGGTCTCGGGCAGGCGCAGTTGTGCCGAAAGGTCGCAGAGTCATCACGCAGCGTTGCGATGTGGACGGATCCTGCACTGTTACGTTTCAACGACGATGTGATCTGAGCTACAGTGCCGGCAACAGCGGTCCAGTTTGAATCGAGGGTGCACAGCTGGCAAGTCCGTTTATCTCGATGCGCGAGGTTAAGCACCAGAGCGCTGTGAACGGCGTCAACGATTCATCCGATGTAGCCAGTACGACTCTGTCTGACGGACACGCTTCAGCGCATGGAGCTGTAGCGTTTCCAAGGCGTGACGAGGTCTATGGCACGTTGTGCGCACTGGTCAACACCGTCTTGTGTGACTGGGCGGACGATCCATTTAGTATGACATGTTACATTCGACAGCCTCGATCAGCTTGTAGTGCCTCTCACGAATGATCATGGAGCTGCGTTTATGATCGCTGCCAGAGCGCCCGCATTCCGCGTGTTCGCGCAGATTCCACTGCATCTTAGCACGCGCAACTCTTATGCTCCGCAATTGTAGTAATTAATGTTTGGGGTCCAAGCACCTTCGTCCTTTGGGGCGCCAGCTTCCTCCGCTGGCTTGTTCGGTGCGCCATCATCTGGCGGGCTGTTTGGTGCACCCGCGCCCAGCCCAGGAGCGCTGTTTGGAGCGACCCCACAGTCCAGTGCAAGCTTATTTGGAGGTGCTCAGTCCGCAGCCAGCCTATTCGGGTCGCAGCCCGCATCATCAGCCGGTCTCTTTGGGGCGCCAGCTGGTGGCCCAGGCGGCCTGCTGGGTGCAACTTCTCAAAGTGGTCTGTTCGGGACATCCACACCAGCAGCTGGCGGCCTTTTTGGCGCCCCTGCTTCATCCGGGGGCTTGTTTGCGGCCCCCGCTGCGTCGGGAGGCCTCTTTGGCGCCCCTGCTTCGTCAGGCGGGCTGTTTGGTACTCCTGCCGCCTCTTCTGGTCTCTTTGGCGCCCCAGCTGCCTCTGGCGGCCTGTTTGGTGCCCCTGCATCGTCACTGGGCCTGTTTGGGGCTCAGCAGTCGAGCAGCGGCCTGTTTGGCGCCCCTGCTTCGGGTGGCTTGTTCGGGGCAACAGGCGGAGGCGGCCTGTTCGGGGCAACAGGCGGAGGCGGCCTGTTCGGGGCGCCAGCGTCCAGCCAGGGCCTTTTCGGGGCGCAAGCAGGCAGCCCCGGAATGTTTGGAGCTGTTCAGGCCGCCCCTCAGCAGCTGCAGGTCGACATGGGCAAAGATGGTCGGCCCATCACAAACGAAACCATGTTCACCGACCTGCCAGACCACTGGCAGCAGGCTTTCAAGCAGGTCCATGGCAAAGTGGTAGAGGTACGCTGCCTGCCTCCGCCCATGTCCACCATCTCACACCCTGCTGGTGTCAAGCCTCATATTCGCTGCTCTCACATGCTGCTTATCCCACGCACACTTACTGAAGCTGTTCTATATCAGCTTTTGTACGGCATTCGGCCATGGTTCATGTGTTGGATGCATCGCCATGCTGCTCTGCCTCTGTGTTCTACCACCTTGTGGAGCATACCTCTAATGTTTGTCCACCTCACGCATACTGTGCATTGCCACCTGGCAAGTGGCCAGCCTCAGAGAGTAATTGCCTTCCGGTTGCACCCACAGGTCCGGAAAGACTGGCGGGCCCTCAAGTCCAGCGTGGGTGTGCTCGAGTCAGTCGGGCCTGAGCAGGCGCATGCGGAGCTCGCAGCCGCGTCGAGGCAGCTCCGCAGCGACCTTGCGACTGCCCAGAAGGTGCTGGACCTTGACTCTGGCGCCGCAGACGCGTTCCACGCCAACATCATCGCGCTCTCCGGCGCTACACAGACGGCGCATGATCAGCTCAAAGTGAATGTCGTGCGCCGTGACATCGAGCGAACTAAGGTCTGTCCCACCACCCCCCCTCTCTGCCTCGCGGCTGGTAGACACTTGCCATGCTTAGCCTGCTGCGTATCCTTTGTCACGCTGTCAAGTTACTACAAAGCTTCGTCGGTACCTCTGTAACGTATCTTGAGCTTCGTCGGTACTCTGGCCGGTATGCTGCACCGCTAGGGACAGCACCGCAATGGGCAGTAGTGCGTCGGAGCTGGGGCGCTACCGGCACACACATGGCCATACCGCAATTGGCACCTGGTTGATCGCGCCAGCATATCATCAGGGTCGTCACAGGTGTTCTTCAAATGTGATTTTACATGGCAGCTTGGTCAGGCCATCGAGGGAGGCGCCGTTGGCACATTGTGCATCGACCCCATGCCGTCCAGCCACCTTGCCAGTGCTTGGCCAGTCCATGCTAGCCATCCCCGCTCGCCAAGTCCATACGCGTACCCGCTCAAAGCGCAGAGCCCAGCCAACGTTCAAGCGGTGCCTGCGGCTTTTGACACGGACTGACATCATGGCATTGTCTCCGGGATGATCATGCATGTGGAAACATGAGTGCAGGACGAGCCCCAGAAGCAGGCCAAGATGATGGAGCACGCACACCTGTTCAAGTCGATGCCGCCACTACCTGCGCCGTTCCTCGGTGAAGCAGTGCACGGCTTCATGGTGGAGGCGCAGCGGCTGAGGGACATGCATGCGGAGCTGGCGGCCATTGTTCCGGCGGGTACGCTGCGGGCGCGGGAGCGGACCCCGGCCGGCATCTCCACGCTGCCTGACGTGCTCCGCAGTCTGCACGAGTACTTCGTACACGTGGCTGCGCGGGTGTCGCGTGTGCGCTCGGCTATGGAGCGCATGAGGGAGGCATATCTCGCGACCCAGGCTGCACAGGGCGACTTTTTCGATCCGTTTGCGGAGGCAGGCGCAAACGAGGCAATGGAGGCTGAGGCGCGGAAGCGAGCGCCCGAGCTGCAGCCTGCGAAGCCGCAGGCTCGGCTGCAGGCTGCTGCTGCTGCTGCTGCAGCTCCCCAGGCAGGGCCAACAGCACCGGGCACACAGCTGGCTCTGACTGCTGCAGCTTCGTCCAGCAGTTTGTTAGGTACGGCATGGCCATAATGCAGTCGTGGCGTGGGCCATGCGGCTGCTGACGTCTTGTTGTGGTGATGCAGGTGGCGGGTTCGCGAGTGTGGGGAACAATCGGTCAAACGTGAAGGCCAAGAGGCGATAGCACCTTAGCCACCGATTAGCTACCGTTCGATGTGAGAAGGGTTTCCGCGTTGTAGCGCTACATGAACGCACAAACACCAGCTGAAATGAAGCTGAAATGCGTAAACTGTAGCAAGTGCGTCATTTCGAATTGTAACGTACACTTTGTCGGCCTTCTGTGTACGTCCGACGTTGTTGCTCTCTTCATCTCCTCGTCATGGGGGTCCACGCCGCGGGCATTCACCAAATCTGGCCTCTAACGACACTCGTCCTCGGAGTTCTTCTATTGTGTGCAAGAATGGCGGCTGCGATGTCGTGTGCCGGTGCGCTGTGATGCCCTGCCGTGCAGCGTCGATTGCTTGGACAATCAGCGCGAAATATAACAGATCATGCTGCAGCAACAGGGTCTTGCACTCTACAGTCAGGTCACTTCAGCGTTTGTATCTGCAAGGCTGTGTCGTTCGTACTCACGTCTGTCCTACGGCACATGACTGTCGCATGCAGAATGCGTCTCCATCGCTGCAATGCTGGAGGAGCGGTTTGACCAGCTGTTGCTCGCCAAAGGACGGAAAGAAGACCGAGATGGCCATGAGGAGCTCTCTAGAACAGGGAGACAATTCACCATCTCTGGCCTCTCCGAAGCTGAAATTATGCAGACTCTTTGGACCTTCTGCTCGACTGTGGAGCAGGAGCACGCAAGCCCGCACAGCAAACATTTGCAGGAGAGATGCAACGAGCTATTAACATCCAGCGCAATCAATCGCATTGAAGACAGTGTCTATCAGTATGGAACAAAAACTGTGATGAGTCAGATGTGCATAGAAGTTGCGGGAGTTTGTGAGCACCGCAATCTGATTGACAGAGGTGAACTGTAAATCCGAGTGTAGAAACCGGACCCCCAGTGATGTAGCATACACAGTTCCAGACCCTGTTCTCTCAATCATACAATGCCAGCATTCCTGCCCCACCTGACGGCCAACGTGGCAAGCAGTCGCAGCTGTAACCTCACTGTGCACCGGTAGAATGCCGCGGTACGCAACAGACACATCGATGTCGAATTCAATCGTTCAGTTCCATATGATTCATTCTATGTAGCTCACTCATCTGACAGACATGCATCATTGAGATGCACTTGGCAACACCGGGTGCAAGCAGTTAGGTTCTCTCGGTGGTGCCACTTCAAGAGCCAATCGAGCCAGCAAGCCCAGCGGCTCGCAGCTCGTCTCTTGCCAAGTTCGATCGCCACCGCTGCTTGAGGAACTCCAGCATCGGCGGCTTCTCTTCCTCCGGCTCATCTGGGGCTGCACACCATGCCACTCCTCACTCCAACTGCCACCACATGCCCAGCACAGCTACCCACAGACCCATCCGACTCATGTGTCTGTGAGCAAAATGTGTCTATGGACAGTAATCACAATCAAACCAGTCAAGCTGTCGAGCAGTGCAGCCAGCTTCGTGTGGACTGCAGTTGCATGTACACCACGGCAATTCATCGGCTGGCCCAGCACTGCAGTTCGCCCACATGGCCACAGCGTACACTGTCAGCGCCAACATGGCCCCCGGGGCAGAGCATGCACTGCTCGCTTCAGCCGCCATGCTGGCTGCAAGACACTGTGTAAACATGCCCAGAAGTCATGCTCAGTGCTGTGCTGTTCCGCAGGCATGAGGAGTGCTAGGCTCATGCACCTGGGCTGCCTGTTCACATACCCCAGCAGCAGCAGCACGGAAGGAACATATCACTAGATGGAGCGACACCGCACAGGAGCTTTCCAGCGAGCACGCATGGCAGAGGAGCATCAAGTGTGGTACGCGCGCATGCACGCACGCACGAACGCATGCACGCACGCACACGCACACACACACACACAACGCATGAACCCAGCGCATCACCATGCAGTACCACACAGTCCACGCGCACACCAAACACAGTCAGCATGCTCCGGGCCCACTGGCAGGCGCCGACTCGATACTAGCAGTCTACACGGGCGCGCAGCCGACCGCTATGGCCATCTCCGAGGCAGCGAGGCACCGGTCCCAGGGGCGTGTGCTGTGTGTGCCGCGAAGAGTCGCTTGTGTGCTGCTGTGGCCGTGGGCGCACTCCCACGGAACCACATGAGCACGAGGCCGCAGGAGGGGCATGCTAGAGATCGGGCAACCGCAGCAGCTCCTCTTTCGTGAGTTTCATTGAAACGAGACAGCAAACAACTCCTCAGATTCCTCGTGTGAGTCCCACAGCATGCCGACCCTGTCCATGCATGTGCGGCAAGCTCAACAGGCCTGCTCGGCAGCAGCAGCAGCAGATGGCAGCGAGCGCAGCACGCACCGGACTGAACCGCGGCGGCCATGCGGGTCGCAAACTTGCGCAGTTGCACGAGCTCCCCCCCGCCGGCGATCGGCGCCGCCACGGCCTCCGACATCACCTGGGCCACAAACGCAAGGCACGCGCCTGGTGAGGCCGCCTCGAGCCGCGCAAACGCGTCCACCGCGTCACCCACCGCCTGCGCTGCCGGCATGGCACCCTCAGCCGGGCGCCCCGCCGCTGTCAGCGCCGGGCCGATTACGTGCTTCAGCGTCGCCGGCGTGGAAGCCTGGTTGAGTATCGTCGCGGTGTCCACCGGCGCGAATCCCTCGCTCGCGTCACGCGTGCTGGGCTGCACACAGCACGGAGGCACTGAGTCAGCAGAACAGCTCCACTGTGGCCCGCCGCGTGGGCACGTGCCTATGTGCGCCGAAGTGCATGCAAGCTGTGTGCCCCGAAGGCCGGGCGTGGCATGCCACCAGCACGCAGCGCACAGCTTTCCGACATTACATGTGCACTCGCGTTGGCAACCACCTCAGGGCCACCCTGTCACAAGTCAGTCTGACAATTGGCGTAGCCTGAATGGGCCGGGCTCGCCCTTGTGGGGCTGAGGAACTGGCATAGCAGTGTGCATGCCCTGGACACATGCATGCTGTGGCTGTTCTCGATGACGATCATGAGAGAAAACGCAGATGCGCTGGGGAGTGGGGGGGGAGGCACACCGCGCGCAGGGAGGGTGGCCGCAGTGGCGCCTGCTGCATGCGTGCGTTGCTCTTGGCGGCCGCGGCGGTGATGAGGGGCACGTCGCTCTCATCGGCGTACGCGGCCATGTCCGCGGCCGTGACGGTGCGGAACTGCGGACCCTCCCCGCCGCCGCCACCGCCGCCGCTGATCCGAGAGTCCGGCCGCATGATGCGAACCGTGCCGTCACCTGTGTCCTGCACCCAGCACCCAGCACAACATATCGCGATATCAAAGGTGTATGGACCAACAGTGCGGTAGGGTGTAGTAGATGCCGATGACAGGACGTGCACTGGTTGCTGCACTGGTTGCGTACACAGCACACAGCACATACATTGGTTGCCGCCACTACTGTTGTGAGCTGATGAACGAATCTGTTTGTATGTTTGATTCAATGACTGATTGAGAACCCCATATGCAATTACGTGATGCCGCAGGAGCAGATCCTGGGCGCCGTGCACGAACACACGTGTGCATGATTGGATCCTGAACCGACTCTGAACAAGCTCTGCTGCCGCACGGCCTCTTGACACTCATGCGCTCGAACGCGCACCTGAACCCCCAGCCTCGTGATGACTCAATCATACGGTGCCTTGAAATGCACCGTGCAACCGCGGTCGTGGCACTCCCACGGGGAAGGTGCGGCACAGCACGCTCAGCACACATAACACGTCGACCGGACACATCTGGTCCGTCCACACAGCGCCCCCTACCATGATGTTCAAGGGGCCCGTTGCATGCATTGAACACAGCACGCAGCACAGCACACCTGCCAGGAGCTGGGCGGCAGCCGCTGCAGCCGCACGGTGCCCTGCTCGCTGCCAGGGGGCGCCTCGGGCTCGCCTACGGCCGGTCTGCCATGCATGCCGCTGCCGCGGTCGTCGTCGGGAAAGTCCCAGAACGGGCCGGAGGACTCGGTGCGCTGCGCGGTGGTGCGGCGGCTGAGGGTCGCGGCAGAGCGCGTCGGCGCCACGGCCGCCCGCTTCGCCTCTGCCTGTTTCAGGAGCCCGAGCAGTTCCGCGGGCGGCTTTTCCTGAGCCTGTACGCAAGATACCGTGCCTTACGTCGTGTAGGATTGCAGCACTATACCACTAGACTGCAACCGAATAGCAGGTCGCGATCTAGTGGTATGGAACTGTAATCCTAAGTCACTCAACGGTGATCATACGCATGTGAAGCAGACGAGGCCGCCACGAGCCTCCACTTGCCGCTTAGCCTTAGCCGCATGCATGCGCCGGTCGCGCAGCCAAGCCACTGAAGATGCTCCGCTTGCGCAAGCAGAGCGCCGTGTACTCAAGCCATTGCAGTTGCACTTTTGGGCGAGCAGCGTCACCAAGACCAGGATCAGTCGCTACAGCATGGCGTGCACGCTGCGCCAGGTGCTCGTCGCAGCAGAGTTGCATGTGCTGCCACGGAGGGGCTGCTGGCTGCCGCAGCGGCATTCTGTTGCACCAATCAATGGTGGCACCGGGAGGGGCGGCATGCCGAGGCGGGAGCTGAGCAATGGGAGTCGAGCAATGTGAGTCGAGTGATGTGAGCAGAGCAATGGGAGTAATGGGAGCACTTTCATGGAAAAAGAGAGCAACAGAAGCAGAGCACCTTGAGAAAGGGGTGCGCGAGCAGTGCAGAGGCGGAGGGCCGCTGCTGCGGGTCCTTTGCAGTGCACAGCGCGACAAAGTCCTTGAAGTGCGCGCTGTGCTGCCCCCCGGCGAGCACGGGCTGCTCGGCCTTGGGGATGACGAACAGCACACGCATCGGGTGCAGCTCCGAGTGCGGCGGCCGCTGCTGCGCCATCTCGATCGCCGTGATCCCTGCACGGCCGCTGCAGTATGATGATGCTACCGTGCTGCCTCCGCACGGCATTGGGTCACCATGCATGCACAGCACTGCGCAGCGGTGCAGGACCCGGCAAAGCGAAGCAGCAGGCGAATGGTGTTCTGGCCCGTATCGACCACCTGATAAACCGCGTGTTGTCCTGACACGCCCGCGGCCCCTCCACCGTGCGCAAGGCTGGTGCTCAATGCTGCATAGCACGCAGCACGGCAGCATGCCGCCACTCCAACGCGAGTTGTTCATTGCGACACAGATGCTTGTAGATGAGGAGCGGGTTCGAGGGACTGCTGCAGGGCTCGATGTGTGCCGTGACTCATCCTGGGACCTGCCGTGCGCTGCAGAGACACACTCATGGCAGCGTGCACGCATGCGCGAGTGCTTCAGAGCACAGGCGTCGCCGCGCTGCCGTCGCTAGCGTGCGCAGCACAGCACGAGCGCTTCAGAGCGCAGCGAGCGCGCAGAGGGCAGCGTGCAGGCAGGCGGTGAGCCATAGCAGCCATGTTCAGGGCAGCGCGCGGGGGGGAGGCGGCGATGCTTGCAGAAGGGGTCGCCGGAGCACAGCGCGGAATCAGTTTCACAGCGGCAGATCGATGACATTACGGGCGTTTTTGCTGCCGTCCTTGGTGTACCCGACAGGTGTGTCACCGACAGTCGTGTCACCGACAGGTGTTAGGGGTTAGGGTGTGTCACAAACGGGTGTGGCTGGGTGTCATACCCGCCGGTCGCAGACAGGTGTGCACTGGAGGCGGTGGGGAGAGCTCACCGAGGGACCAGATGTCTGCGGAGCAGGTGTAGCCCTCCTCGGAGGACTCGATGGCCTCCGGAGCCATCCAGTACGGCGTGCCGACAAAGGTGCGGCGCTTGTAGCCGAGCGTCGCGGTCAGCTGGCCGCTGACGCCAAAGTCCGCGACCTTGACAACGCCCTCCGCCGAAAGCAGCACGTTGGCGGCCTTGATGTCGCGATGCATGCGGCGCTGCGAGTGCAGGTAGTCCAGCGCTTGCAGGACCTGCTTCATGGCGTAGGCGATGCCTGCCTCTGGCCACGGGGCCAGCTCGAGCTGCAGGCGTGCCGGGAGTTCGGGGTCTGCCTGGTGTACAGGCGTGCATGGCTGTTGCGGCTCACCAGCGCTCGTGCGAGCGGATGTGCAGGTCGCGGTGCTGTGTGGTAGATCGTTTTGTGTCACAGGTGGGGGCCAGGTGGGTGGGAGGGAGAAGCACCAGGTCAGCGCCTGAGCAGGACATGAGCTCCATTGCGATAACCAGTTTGGAGGAGTCTGGGAGCAGCATGGAGTCGTAGTACTTGGTGATCTGCGGGCAGTCGCAGTTGGCGAGTGCGGTGATCTCTTGCATGACTTCACTGATGTCATCCTCGCTGCAGTAGCAATGTGTTTGTCAGCTCAGGTTGCCCAGCAACGGCCATGAGAGTTTGCAGGTGAAAGCAGCGTACAGCTCATCTAGATCGATGACCTTGAGGGCGATCTTGTTGCCATTCTTTGTGTCCACTCTGCACAAGGCCTCGGGTGTCGGTCAATGTCGGATGGGAGAGCATGGGGCAATGGAACGACGTCCACTGGAGGGATGAGCTGCTCACCCTTCGTAGACAGATCCGTATGATCCCTTGCCAATCAATGCGCCCGCATCGAAGCGCCCGTGCACGGAAATGGCGTCAGCGAGCGGATCGGACAAGCCCATTGTGAAGCAGGCCCTGTCGTATCAATTACAGGAATGCAAACCTACTGGAGATGTGTTTTATTTAGATAATACCTAGCTGCGATGATCGACCCTCCTTTCAATGCACTATCGAAAGCTTTACCGCGGTAGCGTCGGTTCAGTGCACGAGTGGCGAACACGATCGCCCCGATGGAACTTGAACCGGCAACGAAGCGTGATACGATGCAGCTAGCCCTGCAAACAAGACTGGTGGAATACGCCACAAAACTCACAGTAGGACAAGCACGGTAGTGAAGGGCGTTGGTGCACCAAGGGCTGGTGCGCACCGGTGCAGAATGGCAACAACGCCAGTGTCTACCCGTGCGATGGTGCCCAGCTGCAGCATCGGTGTGCATGATGCACCAAAGTGTCAGAAGCCGGCTACAAAACACAAATATACCATGCGATTTATGACATTTTGCGCAGCAGTCGCCTTGATCATTGCAGTTCGCACAAAAGTTCTGTGTGCAATTGCCCCACATGGTCCTGAAATTTTGTGGCAGTACTGATCAGGGCACACATGACAAAACATCCACCAATGGGCACGTCGCACTGCATGAAACACTTTTTGGTGAAAGACATCTTTCAGCCATGCGATAAATGTCTGAGACGACTCATCATATTTGCCTTGTACTGGTCCGGTCGCAGTGCGGCTATCAGGCAGTGCTTATCAGACCTGCTGACCCACTAAAGACCTCACTGGACCTGGCGTGTACACAGCAATGCACCAGGTCAGCAATGCACCAGGTAAGTAGGTACACCAGGCGTGTGGCGTGTACACAGCAATGCACCCCGCACGCCAGCTGCACCCCGTGGGGCAGTCCGGTGGATTAGATTGCCCCCCAGGGCCAGCTGGGGCAGTGCGAGCCTGTATGGTGCTGCCAATGGCCCGACCGTATATGGCAGGTAACTCCGTTTACACTGAAAAATATGAATGTGACACTTGCAGCAAGTTACAGCTGAAGATAGACAGACGAACAGCAACGCAGACGAGGACTGATGTCTAGGCACATCACTGCCTGCTGCACGATGTTGCGCTCGCTTTCTGCGTTATTTATGTGTGTTTGTTTGCTTTCGTGCCGGCGCTGGTCCGTTCTAGCATTGGCTCGTGTGGAGAGTGGCCTTGAGGCTTGTGATGGTGTTTCTGTTTGCCTGTGGACTGCTCTGTTGCCTCGGCGCGGCTGGGTCCTAGATGTATCACAGTGTACCACATCACTGGCACATCACTGGCCTGCGGCCGCTGCAGCTGCATCAAGTGCTTGCAGACCTCTAGCGGCAGGGAGTCAAGAACCAAAAAAGCGTCAAACCGGGGTTGTACTACTTCTGGTTTGTGGGACGTTGTACACATGTGTCACTGGACCCTTGAGCATGATGTATGGCTCATGGCGACGCCTCTAGCAGACCTCTAGCGAAACGCCTCACAGGAACCGTCCTCATGCAGGAGGTAGTGCTCCTGCTGCTGCGGCAGCAGCCACCGCGCGATCTGCTTCGACGGGCCACTGCCTGGCTCGCCCTGCTGCCGGTACAGCACCAGCCGGCTGGTGATCACCTCCTGCAGCCCCTCCAGAACAGTCAGTGCAGCCTGCGGACGGCGGGGCCAACCCGCCCCGTGCTCGCACGCGGCTTTGTGGTCGAAAGTGGCCGGAACCCAGCAGTGGTGACGGGGGAAACAGTGCCTCAGGCACATGCCACAGGCGTGGCTACTGCCAGGAGCACCGTTGATAGAAAGTGCACCTACTGCCATGCGGCTGTGGCATGCTCTGCAGGTGGCAAGTGACATACTGTGCAACACGGCACCGAATGATGCATGGCACCGCAACACACCAGTGGAAACACTGCGCATGGTCACAGGCCGCCATACCATGGCATATCATGGATACAATATGGCCATCGAATGTGGGCCATATAATATGGGCCGTATAATATATGGCCATTCGCACCTCCCACGCGGCCGGCAGAGCGGCCTTGCACTCGAGCCCCGCATCCTCAAACTGCACCGCCGCCGCCGCCGTCAGCATCACGACCACGTGCTGAGCACAGAGCGCGTCCACCGCTGCAGCCATGCGCGCGTGCGCCTCCAACAGCGTCAGCCGCCGGCCCGGCGGCACCTGCGGCGGGCACAGCCGGGGGTCCAGCCCCCCCGCCCGATCTACGTCCAGGAACGCTGCCGCGCCGTCCAGGATCAGCAGCGTGCCTGCTCCCTCCTGCTGAGCCTACACAAGCACAGCAAGAGCCTCTATACATGTATTATACGTGATGCCTGACGAGAGCTGAGAGAAGGGGAGCACGAGGCCACCCGCTGCTGCGCCATGGAGGCCCACGCCACTGCGGCAGCTGCCTGACTGGCGCTGCCACGCATTGACAGGGCAGCATGCGTAGCCACGAATTGACAGGGCCCTGCCTGGGCCTACCTCGGACTGGGGCCACTGGGAGCAGGTCTGCCTCGGACTGGGGCCAGTCTCGAAGGCTGAACAACGAGCCTGCGACTCAGTTTTCCAGCTTTTTGTGTCAGGCAGCATGTAGCACGGCAGACAAGGATGTCACCAAGGTGAGGAATCAAGCACAGACAGGTTTGATGCAGCTGCAGAAGGGTTTGCATCGGGACGGCCTGCCTGGGACCACTTTGCAGAGCGTATGCTTAAGGCGCACCTCGGCCTTTGTCGAGGCTGCAAAGTGCTCCATCGCCTCAACAAGGTCTACGCTGGTCTGCACCAACACCTGCAGCACTGCTTGAAACCTTGCACCCTTCATCTTTTACAGCTTCATCTAGTACAGCTAGGGCTTCTGCTTCCTGGCGCCATGGCGTTGGAGGAGCACATAGAATGTACATATCTGAATGTGAAGATTCTAGCCATGTGTGTGCTCGCCGCATCGCTTGCAGAGAGGTGACAGTTGCAATACATGGAGAGGTGATGCGAGCTGCCTCGATTGACAGCTGCTGCTGCCCAACACGTCTGCAGAGGCTGGTGGCTTGGACTGACTGTAGCTATTGCAAGAGAGTCCAGGTGGCAAGAGAGTCCAGTTGGCAAGGGCAAGGGGGCAAGGGAGTCCAAGTTTCAAGGGAGTTCAGCGCACCAAGGACAGGCGCCTCAGGGCTGCTGTCATCAGGGCAGAAGTTGGCTGCACCCAGCCTGCAGCGCAGCCCTGTGATCACGATCAGGCATGTTGCATGGCAGTCATTCAGGCACGATCAGGCATGGCATGGCAGTCATTTCGGTCACGTCCTTCTGGGCACTGCCTGCATTTCCCCTGCATGCCGGGGCAAGGCATTGCCTGCATGCACTCGTGTGGACATGGCTCTATGCCAGCTGTGAAATACGGTGGTAAGGATGTGCTTGGTCTT
The DNA here is from genome assembly GCA_900538255.1 of Ulva mutabilis. Taxonomy (NCBI): domain Eukaryota; kingdom Viridiplantae; phylum Chlorophyta; class Ulvophyceae; order Ulvales; family Ulvaceae; genus Ulva; species Ulva mutabilis. The sequence continues at coordinate 264,658 of UNSF01000061.1, forward strand.
CGTCCCGCTCACTCCACACACATGCACATGTTGGTCATAGGTTCGGACAAAATCGTTGCAACAAACTCGCGGGTTTCATGGCTCGTGCCTGTTCAAGGGACGCCCGTAAGAGACTCAGTGGGACGGCACACAGGTGGGTTTTGACAGATAGCTATGCTTTTTGCGAGATAGCTGTGATGTGACAGCTAGCGATGCTTCACCAGATAGCTATGCTTTGCTACATGGCTATGCTGTGCCAGATACCAATGATGCGCCAGATAGCGATGCTTTGCCAAGAGGGCGCACCTTGCTGGGCTTCTGGGAGCACCTTCCGCAGGTAGTTCTGACAGATGGAGAGGAACTGGATGAGGTCAAACTTCAGGTCTGCATCCACAAAGATGACTTGGCCTGCAGGGAAGCTTGTGTTGAGAGCCAATGCTACCGCTTCATGCTCCACTGCGGCTGGGTTTGACCACTTGTGGACTACCAGTAAGCATGGTACAGCAAAGTGTAGTCACGGCAGCTGGGGCATTGATGCATGATAGCTTGCATGATGCAGCTTCAGTCGGCCAGCACTGCATGAGGCATGGCATGGCATGAGGCATGGCATGAGGCAACATGCTGTTAGTGGCGTCCTGTAGTGAATGTGAAGGTTCAACAACAGAACGCCTGAAAGGCAGTCTGTCTGTCTAAAAGGAACTTTATCTGTCTGAAAGGAAGAGACAGCAAGGAAGGAAGGAGCCGGACGTGTAGATTGAGTTGCTTATGTAGACCGTGAGGTGAACGATGCACACCAGCAAGTCCACCAACGTGGGCGCCCTGCCATGTCGTTGGAAGGAGAAAGCGGGCTGCAGCTTCCATGCACAGCGTGCTTTTGCCTGCCTGCGTTGCAGACACCAGCTCGATGGCAGCACCCTTCCGGAACGCAGCCACAGTGTCCAGCACTGCGATCCCTGTAGTCACGACGCCAGCGCTGTATGACTGAGTCTGGACTGGCAGATTTCACAGACAGCAGTGTTACTGTTTAGGGGAGTGTTGTGAGTGGAAGGCACCTGACCTCAAGTCATAGGACAAGAGCCTGGTAATAAGAGACAGAGCATCCTCATCTGGCTTCAGGAACTCCGCGAGGTCTTCATTTGGAGCTGCCATCAAGAGGAAAGGACAGGGTCATGGGATGGCTGATCATGTGCCTGTTCAAGACAAGCCTATGCACAGTGCAAGTCGCAGGGCTGGGGACAGCAGTTTGAGATAGTGTCCCGATTTGCACACAGCGCTGCTCATCACCCCAGCACGCAGCTGAGTATAAGTTTTGGCTCTTCAAGGCAGCGGGAAAATGGTACTTGTACAGTGCAGTTTGTCAGGCAGTAAGCACAACCTTACATACACAGCTCTCTTTTTGGGTACCGCGCCTGTCGTGACCTCGCTCTTCGATGGCTGATGTATGCATTTGTTGTTTAATTGTTCTAGAAGTTCTTCTTGCCAATTCTTTCCCTAGACAGGACAAGCACGCTAGCAAGTGTGAATGGCTACAAGGTCCGTTCAGCCGCGTCTCCAGACCGGGACGGTCCAATGACATGTCGTTCTGGCTGATCACTGAACACTTCGTACTTGTCAGGAAACCGAAACATACATAAACTGCTTCGCTTGCAAGTGTAGAGTTTATGCAGGTCTAGTGTGGTCGTGAGCCGCGCTAGTCAGTTGGTATGGCCGCAACCAAGTCCAAGCAGCGGCGCCGCGACAAGCCACACAGACCTCAAGCCAAAGCAGTCAAAACGGCTGCTACAGCTTCCAGATCCGTTCTCGTTTCATTCCAGCGGTGTAACGCAGTGCCATGGAGGCCGTCTCCTGTGGTGGCGGTCGCCATCTGCGCAGATCAGACGCTGGTGGCTGTGGCCAGAGATAACGGTTCAATCGAACTGTGGAACAGTGCTTCCTGGACATGTGTACTGGTATGACGCTGTTTCTCACCTGCTACCTGGTTCATTCAGCGCTGAACTGGCGTGACCGATCCATGAGCCGCAGGTATTACCAGGCAAAGGTGACGCAGCCTTTACGTCCCTGTGTTGGTCGTTTGATCATGTCAAAAAGCAATGGCGCTTGTTCTCATGCGGGCTGGACGGGTACGTTGTCGAGTGGTGCCTCCGCCGCAGGCAGCCGCTTGCAACGTCGTCCAGCATGGGTGGCGCTGCGTGGCACATGGCAGCAAAACCCGACCCTCCCCAGAGTACTGCTAATGACGAGCCCGAAGATCCCTTGATGGCTTTGGCGACCGACGACGGGGCTGTCAGAATCCTGGCCGCTGCACCAAACATGCCAGGCTTGCAGTACAGAAGCACAGCTGGCCGAGCCGACGCAAGAGCATTGTCCGTCACATGGCGCCAAGACGGGAAGGTTGTGTACGCTGGATTCTCGGACGGCTGCATCCGAGCACTGGACGTAGAATCAGGTGCTGTTCTTGTCCAGCAACCACCCACTCCACTGTAACACCGCTCAACTGAGAGCACGCAGGATGTGTGTACAGTCCCAGCCCATGCATGGCTGGTGACTGAAGGATAAAACCCTGCAAGAGCACAACGGTGTACTTACTACGGCCAGCTCTGCCCTCCCATGCAGCCCTGGTGACAAACGCATCGGACACCTGCCCATGCATCCACATGTGTACCCCCCCATGTGTTGGCACATCATGACCGGGTGCCTGGATCGGTTTCTCCCTTATGGGAATGCCTGGAACAGCGGCTCTGGCGGACAGAATTGCTGACGCCTGATGGCTGACTTATGACTGTGCATGCGTTTGGCTACATTGCGCTTGAAACCACTTGACAATCTACATCCCCTCTCACGCCGAATGCAGCCAACCGCGTCGTGGTGCCTGCAGGCACTGAGACCCTGCGGATAACAGCCGGAGCGAACCCCGGCCGCGGCCGCGAACCGGCATGCATATGGGCGTTGGCGTGCTTGCCAGACGGCTGCCTCGCCTCGGGCTGCTCCCGCGGCATGGTCCAGTTCTGGGAGACGCAGTTCGGCACGTTGCTGAGCAGCGTGCAGCAGCACCAGGCAGACGTCAACGCCCTGGCCGCCGCCCCGGACGGCTCTGCCGTCTTTGCCGCTGGCGTTGACCCATCGCTCGTCCTCATGAAGCGCGAAACGCCCGCGGGAGCCACCCCCGGCGGCCCCGTCCGCTACGCGTACTCCGACCGCCGCCGGCCGCACACACACGACGTGCGCGCCATGGCCATGCTGCGGCCGCCGCCGCCGCGCGGCGGCGGCGGCAGCGGCCGCCGTGCCGGCGGCGGCGCCGCGCCGGCGCAGCACGTGTGCCTGCTCACGGGCGGCAACGATGCCGAGCTGCTGGTGCACTCGGTGGATCGCTTCACGTACCACCACCCCGTCCGCGTCACTGCAGCGCCATGCGCCCCGGCGATCTCGTTCTCACAAACCGGCCGCTTCGCCGTTGCAGACCGCGCGTCGCTGGGCATCTGGCAAGCAGCCCATGCAGTCGTCCACGGCGAGGTACCCCCCCCTCCCCCCGTCCACCTGTGCTTCTCCCACAATGTCATGAAAGCAGCCATAATTTGCCTACGTCACACGTGCTGCGTGCTCTCATGCATGTGTCGTGTGCAGGGGCAGTCGGTCCGGGAAGAGGGGGAGGAGCTGCAGCCGGCCAAGCCGCCGCAGCACGTAGCATGCATCGAGTTTGACGACTCGGAGCCGCTGCTGTGTTCGACCATCTCCGCCTGCGGCGGCTTCGTGGCGAGCTCGTCGCCGCACCGCACGGACGTGTTTGCGATCGTCCCACAGGCCGTGTCGCGAGGCGGTGGTGGTCTTGCCGCTGCAGACGCAGTGGCAGCCGGCAGCGAGGCCGCGCCGGAGTGGTCCGTCGTGCGGCTGCGCGTGCCGGGAGGGCTGCCCCCGGCGTGTGCCATCGTGTTTGCCGGCCCGCCGCCGCGGGGCGGCGCCAAGGCGGCCGGCCGGCCGCGCAGCACGACGCTGCTGGTCGCTGCGCTGGACAGCCGGCTGCTTGCGCTGCGCGTCAACGTTAACCAGCCAGACACGCTAGCGCGTGCTGTGGGGGTGCCGCTGCCTGCTGAGGCGCATGCTGCGGAAGACGCGCAGCTGGCTGCCGAGCACACAGCATGTGCGCCCTCCCGCCCGCCTCGTGCTCATCACACACATTGCACAGTTGGTCGCGCTGCGGCTGCACCTTGTGCTGCTCGTGCCTTGGCCTGCTTGCAGGCGCCACCCTGACGCCGCGTTGGCAAGGATGTGAGTCTTTTGAGGCGCAGGCGACGAGTTTGTTTGTCAGTGTGCGGCAGTGGGCATGGACGCAGGTGCAGTTGCAGTTGCGCGCAGTTGCAGGTGCGGATCCTTGTTGCAGGCTGGGTGCAGGCGGAGCGGTGATGCTACCCAAGATTAGTACATGTTAGACTACTGATGGGTCCGCCCACATGAGTCCAAACAATTAATCTGAGCCCCGCCTCCACCCCCCCCTGCATCAAGCCCCTACACCTCCGTCCCCTTTCCCTCCCAGTCCCGCATTGTTGGCCCGTCCCGACTCCGTAGCACGGCTCACGCTCACGCACACCGCGCTGACATGAAACCTCACACTCCATGCGTGCAGACTCGCAGGCGCTCCCGCCCGTCTCCCACCTCGCAGCCAGCCCCTGCGGCACCCTCGTCGCCGTCATCACGCCGCATGCCGCGTACCTGCTCCCCCATGACCTCTCCACCCAACCCCCCCGCTTCCACGCCGCGCAGCCCCTCTCCCTGCCACACCCCCCCGCCACCCGCCCCGTCGTCGCCGCCGCCTTCTCCCCGTGCTCCCAGCTTCTCGCACTCTCCACCGTTGATGAGCGCCTTGAAGTGTACAGCTGCTCCTCCCGCACGCGCCTCGACTGGCTCCACCGCGCTTCCGGCCTCCCGGCGAAACTCAACCTCCTCTCCGGCCACGTCGTGTCTCTCGCCTTCCGGCCCGGCCCGAAGAAACCCCGGGGTGCCGCCGCAGCCGCGGACCCCGCCGACGGCCGGCTCGGCTCGATCATCCTGTGCTCGCGCACACGCATGTGCCACATCAGCCTGAGCGCGCTCAAGGCGGGCGCGCCGGTGAGGGGCGCCGGGGTCGGCGGCAAGACGCCGCGGCGCGCGAGCAAAAGCAGTGGCTTCAGCGGCGAGGCGCCGGGGCTCGCGGTGCGTGTCATCGCGCTGCGATCCGTGCTGCTGGGAGCCGGGTGGGTGTCGGAGAGCAGCCTGCTTACTGTGCAGGCGGACCGTCAGGCCGCAATGAAGCAGCTTCCCCCGCCACTTCTCCTCAAGCTGTACCGCAAGTGACACTGTACGGCATGTGACGCTGTACGGCATGTGACGCTGTACGGCAAGTGACGCTGCCGAGCCGCGTGTGTACCGCCGGGCCATTCTGCTGCAGCAGAATACTGCGGTGGCGATAGCACTAATGCAGCTATGCCGAGGCTAGGTAGCACGTGCCGCGGTATGGTCACTGACGCGGGGCATGGCTGTGCTGTGTGCTGTATGCATCAACGACAGCACGCAACACAGCGGTCCTGCCGGTGATGCGGGGCAGGGCTGTGGTGCAGTCGGGGCCTGCCCCGCATCCAGCCCTGGGTTTTGGGTGTACAGCTGCCGTGGTGCTGTGGTGCAGTCGGGGGCACGGCAGCTGTGCTGCATCCCCGCCGGCGGTGCATGTACACACATGTATACCTCTGAGATACGTTGACATGTGTTGTGTTGCTCTGCTGCATCGTGCAGCTCGACGCTCCCTTCTCTGGCGGGCGAGTGTACAGTGTGGGGTATGCGGGCGATAGATCGGTAGAGATGGACTCACCACGGGCGAGGTTCTTGAGCAAAAACTGGCGGGCGATGGTGCCAGGAAGTGGCTGTGGCTGGCTGGCTGTCGCCCGTCAAGTGGTGCAATAGGAGCATCTGTCTGTTTCCAATATGAAGGGTATGCAAAGTGCACCGAAGGGCACTGTACTGTAACAGCAAACAGCACATCTCGATCATATGGCCGCATGACTGCAGCCTACATTCGGCCATAGTCATGAAGGTGTTGCACGTGCACCGAAGCACCCTCTCAGCCTTCAACCTTCCCAGTTGAAGGTTACCAATTGCCAGGTTGGTCGACGTTATAACTGATCTGGATTTTCAAGTTAGCAAGTGAAGCAATTACCGGACGACTGCTCAACGATCAATTTAATATGTTGTCTTTACACTGCAACGAATTCCGAAGACTGTGGAGTGTACAGAGGCTTTGTAGAGCCCGCTGTACAGCTACACCACCTCTGTTTCCTCATGGACATCTAAACAGTACCAGCAACTCAAGGTGATGCATACTTGTATATACATTCGTGTTCCGAGAGGTGTGCATGAGAAAACAGGTATGCCACATGTGCAGCGGCCAGACAATGGATCATGGTCCAGGCTCTGTCAGGTACTTCTTGCCCATCTTCGCAGAAGATCCTAGTTTGTGCTTTTTGACCATCTCTACGCATGTCCAAATACCAGGTTCAAAGAATGGTGTGTGCTGAGGAAGTGTGGGTAGCAAGGGTGAAGCAGTACCGGTGTGCTTCTGCAATATGTTGTCCTTACACTGTACCGACGTCCAGAGACTTGGGGGTACACATGTTTAGGTTGCAGTACTATACCACTAGACTGCAATCCTAACAGCACAGAGTCTCATTGACTTGGATCCCAAAGGTGGTGCTGCTGTACTGATTGTTGCTGTGTGCTGCGATGCAGGGCATGTGACTGAAGGAGATTGATTGTGCAGGAGAGCATAATGGCTTCACGCGGTGCCCTATAGAGCAAAGTGCAGGCAACGCATGGAGCCATTTGCCTGCGCATGTTCGATATGAGAGTTACACAGTGCAACTGAAACTCACAGGCGGGCTGCCATTTCAAAGGGGGGTTTCCCTCAAGGGGGAAATGATACCTCCCCCCCCCAGATCACGGAGACCACCACCAGCGCCACCGATCGCCACCCCTCGGCGCATGCGCCCCCGGCAGCGCCCCATGTCGCCCTTCGCACTCACTCATGTCGCCCTTCGCACTCATGTCGCCACTGACGTCATGTGGATCAGTGAGTCGCCCTTCGCACTCACTGATCCACTGACGTCATGTCCATCACTTGAAACGCAGAAAACACTGTGGTGGCCCCGGCGCTGTGCCGACAGCATGGTCACTGCTTGCGTGGGATCTCGCTCCGTATCTCACTCTGCAGTGAAGATGAAGGCGCCTCCGCGACCGTGTGGATACCTGCGAGCATGGCAGCGCCTCGCCCTCTATCACACTGTCTCACTCACAAGGGCGCTGAACATGACGTGGTGATGTCACACATTGATGATGCCACAGCGTGATGCTGCACAGCCTGTCACATCTTGCAGACGCCGCCTTGAAGTATGACGTTGACGTGGCGATCGCTCAAACATCTCAACATGGCGACCGCTCCTCGCAGATGAATTGGGTGGTACCATCATGGAGCATGCCAGACAGGCGCCTGCTTGCGGATGACAAAAAAAAGATGCTGGCACCCGCAGGCCGCTGCTTGCTGCGGCGGGCGTGCAATGTATGCAAGCCAGCCCACAAGACATCCCGTCACCGTTGAGACCATACAAGAGCACAATAAATAACCAATCGGGCATCACGCCAAACCCAAACCCATCGGCCACAGCACCCCTGCGGAGGTGCACAGCATTTTAAGCACCACACCATCAGCATCGTGCACACAGAGCTGATGTCCTCAGGAGGTCTGTTAGCACAAGCGATGACATGGATGCGCAGAGAGCGTTGGCACTCTTGAGCACATCTCAAGGCACTCTGGGCACATCTCAATTCCCGAAGATGTTGCAACCATGTGCATCGACCAAGGACTTGTGTTCTCATGTGATTGAGCACAAGAGACGAACTGGCTTCGCAGGCATCCTGGTAATGATCGAACGCCAAGCAACTAGATTATGAGCCAGTATCTGCTCGCAGCGATGACAGAATGACAGAATGACACACACAGGCGATGTGTGCATCGGCTGGGGCGCCAGGAGCGCACCACACTCAGTTTTGCTGGAGCCGTCGCTGTTTGTCAGCCCCTGGAATCGCCCCGATCGCTCCTTACCGTACTCAAACCATTGCTCCCGGGCGATCGGCACGGTTGAGTGCACGTCCCCGATCGATGGGAAGCCCTTCTCATGCAGCGGGTGCAGCTCGAACCCCTCGTGCTCCGCATACGCAAAGCAGTCTGCAAACTCCCACCAGGCCAGGGGCTGCACAGCATAAGACCCCGTGTCAGTGCCCCTGTGGACGCATATTTTCAGCAGTGCCACAATGAGGCAGCAAGCCTGGCCGGCCTGCTCAATACGACTGCACTGCAGCTAACAACCTGCAAATGTTAGCTCAACAGAAACAACAATCACGCTCAACTAAAATGAAAACTGATTATAAAATACAAAACATTATAATTGTTCGATACCTTCAATTATAGGTGATTGCCATACTCTCTATTACTGACACTTGAACAAATACACCTCTGCTTGCACTGCTTATGCAGCCATCGCAGTGACTTGCCAAGCACATCCGCCTTGGTGCTCTCTGCTGCAGTGGCCAGCAGTCATGGCACAGCGAGAGGACGGTTCGGACAGCAACTCACTGAGAAGCAAGCACGCCTAAGTTGTGACTATAGTTATCGGTAGGTCGGAGGAGCACCTGGCAATTGCACACACCGTTCTTTGCCACGTCAAACAGCCCCAGGTGCGCTCGCTCGGCGCCATGGTCCCGTCTGCACGCAGCACGTCCGCCTGCTCAGTCCCAATCATCTGGCTACCCAGTGCACACAACACGGCAGATATCTCCCCATCCAGATGATGCTTCACTATTTCACACAGCGCGACTGCCCTTGTCGAACAGTGTGGTTGTAGGGGACAGGCACAGTGCTATAGCCACGCAGTGCGCTCGTCGGTCCACAGCCTGACACTCGGTCCACAGCCTGACACAACCATGCAGGGCCACTCGGCACAGCGAACGGATTACGCACACTACGGGGCGGCAGTCCTCAGAACCTTCCAGCGGACTTGAGTGTGATGGATGCAGCAGGCAGGGAGCAGCGGGGGGGTCGCAGGCAAGCTGTAGCGGGCAGAGTGCATGCAGCAGGCAGATTGAATGCCTAGCAGGCCGAGTGGCTGTAGTAGGCAGAGTGGATGTGCAGCAGGCAGATTGCATGCCTAGCAGGCCGAGTGGCTGTAGCAGGCAGAGTGGATGTGCAGCAGGCAGATTAAATGCCTAGCAGGCCGAGTGGCTGTAGCAGGCAGAGTGAATGTGCAGCAGGCAGATTGCATGCCTAGCAGGCCGAGTGGCTGTAGCAGGCAGAGTGGATGTGCAGCAGGCAGATTGAATGCCTAGCAGGCCGAGTGGCTGTAGTAGGCAGAGTGGATGTGCAGTAGGCAGATTGCATGCCTAGCAGGCCGAGTGGCTGTAGCAGGCAGAGTGGATGTGCAGCAGGCAGATTGAATGCCTAGCAGGCAGGGTGTGGGCGGGCAGCACCTGCGGCCGTTGATCATGATGTCACAGCCGGTCTCTGCTAACGCCCGCTGGAACGGTTCCACCTTGCAGATCTTGTCATACCTGCACCCACAGCGCGACTTCCTCAGCACCCTAGCATCGCCACACACACACACACACACACACACACACACACACACACACACACACACACACACACACACACACTCACACAGCAGCACATGGCTGAAATCACAGCCCTTCCACAGCAGCACACCCCCCCGATACCATCCCTCTGTTGCGCACAGGGACACGGCAGCCACACACGGCTGTCACAACAGACCACAACACAAAACCTGGACACATCGCCGGCTGTGGCCCAGCTTTGGCCCACAGCTGCACGGGGCGGATGGCCGAGCGTGGCGCACACAGCATACAGCAATGTTCAGCTCCTCACACAGAGCTCTCGTGAACCCCTTCACAGGAGCCCTTCACAGGAGCCCTTCACAGGAGCCCTTCACAGGAGCCCTTCACGCAAGGCCCGCACAGTGGTTGGTGGGCAGGCTGAGGGAAGCAGCAAGTACACACACAAGTACCTGTTGGAGTACTAGAGTACAAGTTCAAGCACGAGCGGAGGCGTACAGCTCCGTGTCCCGGATGGGGAGGTCCACGCCATGCACTGCTGTGTACTCCTCCACCGTGGGAAAGTCCTTCGGTGTGAAGATCTCCGCCTTGAAGCCGTAGCGTTCCTCCACCTCCTTGAGAAAGTCGAGGGTCTCTGGGAAGAGGTGCAGGGTATCCACAAACACAACCTTCACTGCAGGCCGGTCCGCATCGTCAGAGTTGTGGGTGCTGCTTCATGCGGTAAACTACGGCTCAAGAGACAATGCGTGCGCGGCGGGGTATGATTTCTAGATCCCCTTTTGAGCGTTACAGTGCGCCATGGATCGAGCACCATAGACGCTCCAGGGCATAGGTCACTAAGCTGTCACAACTACGAGGTCTAAATAGTTCCGAACTTGAGAAAGCTGAATGATTGAGATGGGGTGATGAGCCTGAGGCATGAGGGGTATCGGCACAGCGCCTGGCGCGTTTGAACGAATGCTACCTATCATTGGAGCGGGACCGCTGCACGCATGCTTTGCAGATGTTTGGCTTCCGCATGTTGGTTGCTCAGCTATCCTTGTAGGCCGCCGCATCCAGAATTGATGTGGCCTACTGTGCGCCACACTCATGGTCAGGCGCATGCAGTGTCGGGGACATGCCATTGCAGGTGTGCTGGATCGATCACAAATCACAGCGAACATGCAGCAAGTCGCCTTTACATTCTATCTTTCCCCGGGGCATGCAAATACGCAGGTTGCAGTTTTGGCGGAGTGCCGCGGTTTGCAAACGTTGTATTGAACAGTGTTGCAAACAGCTGCTGTCAGGACAGTGTCCGCGCTCCTGCCTGTAGTTAAAGTTGATTGCCAATAATGATACTGCAATGGTACAGTCCTGTAGAACAACCACAGGCCTCCGAGTGCAAGGCACCTGAACCGGCGCCAGGCCCTGGATCATCATGCGACTGCCTTGAATGATTTAATACGAAGATGAGCTAGCATGCCACATGCGACTAGCGAATCCTGCTGACCAAAGATGCCCGGCTTGAAGCCTGCCAGCGTCACACACCAGCTTTGGCGCACCTTTGTCAAACAGGCCTTGCTTGTGCAGCAAGTGCAGAATGACTACGTCGCCGGCAATTAAAGCGCATGGAAAGACTGGGGCCTGGAAAGTGGCTGCTGTGTCCAGGGCGTCGCACGCCTGCTGGACGAGCTGTTCCATTCGCTTGGCCTCGGCACTCTGGTTGAGCTCGGCCACTGCATCAGCCGAGGCAGCACAACTCGTCGTGTGTGGCCTGTGCAAACGCTTGGCAAGGAATTTACCTGTACAGTGCATGTATGAGCGTCTTGCATGGCATCCTCGGTTGCCACACGGCTGCAGCTTGCCGTGCTGCAGCTTCCGCGGTGCCTGCTTGCAGAAAGCAGACTGGGTGTTCACATGAATACGTATGCTCGAAGGCAGGCAGTACTGAGATGCGCGCAACAGAGCTGGCACAACTCGGTCCCGCGTCGTCCAGGAGAAACTCCACACAGCTCACCGCGTGTCTGCCACCACATTCAGAAATCTGGGGCATACAGCAATTTGAGGGCATTCATAGCGTGCTACATGACGTGCTAAACTTCTGTACCAGCAAAAGCAGTCCACATGTACGGAGAATTGCCTTCCGGAGGCGATCGTGGCTAGGCATGACATGATCATACCAAGGCGGTCAACTAGTCACAGCGCCAACGCACGCGCGCAAAAATGTACGAAATCCACCACATTCGTTCAGAGACAGTATGAACTTTCATTTCAGCGACGACAACAGGGCAGAAACGTACTTCGAGCGGAATATGTCGCCGGAACCTTGCCTGCCAGCCGGCACCCACGCCTCGATATCGAACTCGGCGCAGGCATCCGTGGCTGACTAGATACATGCGACATGGTTCCCATTTGCTGCAGCCGCAGACGAGGGAAGAGCAGCACAGGCGATCGCGTGATAAGTATTCGATGAATGTTTATAGAGCACCTGTGTGTGCGTGTGTGTGTGTGTGTGTATACGGGACACCGTGTATGCACGACAAATGACGGATTGAAACCGTCTAGAGCACAACCATGGCGGAAGATCAATTCCGGCACATCTGAGGACGTGTTCAAATCAGCAAGCCCACATTGCACCCCATAGCCACGCTCAATGTTCACACTCGCATGAAAGAGCCGCAAGCACGAGCCAATCTCACCACAAGCCCCATGCAGCTATGATGCATTGTCGCTTCACACTAGGTTGCTGCTCTGTATCAAGCTTTCACCTCTTCATGGCCCTTTCCTAACCGCTGCGGTCGAGAAGGATTTTGTGTCTCCGGATCAGATGTCTTGCTAATCACGAAGCGATGAAGTAAGCAGCTTAGCACATGAATCGCCCATGTATAGCTGGCATGTATGCTCTGATCCTTTCTGTGTCCTTTGATGTTGCTGCGGGTCTGTTGTCTATTTGCCGGCGTCGAATCGATCAGCCATCATCGATTCTATCGCCAAATTTGACATGCTCTAGGCGTACGAGCAACTAACACGATCAAAGTGCGCGCAAGCGTACAGTCAGTCGAGCGCTGGTCACGAGCAGTTGCGTGTGGATGCACGCATGTGTAGACCGTCGCCCTCCGACAGTCACTCCGCAAGCGCACGCGGAGCTGGACAGCAACATTGCATGGATGAAATCTTCGAAACTGCCGTGATTGCAGGTTTTGCTAGAGCAATGTGTCTACACCGACACTGGCGCCACTGGGAATACATGGCCGAATTGTGTTGCGCAAGCTGTCCAGCGGCTGAATAAGCAGCCGGCCCGCAGCACAACGTGGTGTTGGTCGCTAGCACGATGTCCGACAAACCTAAGCCTAGAAATGGAGGTGGGTCCACGCGAGTTGCCGTGTTCAGCCTTGGCCGGGGCTCCTGTCGAACAGGTCCTGCCTTGGCTCTGCCCTGCCTCCCAAACCGCGAGGCTTCTGAGTTGCACTGCCAGACTCGTGCTAGAACCAAGGCTCAGTCCACAGGAATCCAAACATGTCCTTCACCGCCGCTGTCACAAGGCTGTCAGCGGCTGCTGCCTTCCTCGTGATCACACCCACCGCTCCCTGTGCAGGCACCAAGCAAATGAAGGTCATGCTGGCTGGAGGCCTCGCCGGGGCCTTCTCCAAGACGTGCACAGCACCGCTCGGCCGCATGACCATCCTCTTCCAGCTCGGCGCCTTGAAGGGCCACAGCACGGTCTGGGGCGCCACAAAGCACGTCGTGCAATCACAGGTCCGCCATCCTCGCATGTGCTCTTTCCTCCCAGCCATGCATCGACCAACCAGCACGCCTCCGGCAGCCACACTCCAGTCAGCGCATCCGTGCAGGGCTTTCTATCGCTGTGGAGAGGCCACACGGCGACGCTGCTGCACAGGATCCCTTACTCCAGCGTCAACTTTGCCGTGTTCGAGCACACGAAGGCCGTGCTGGCGCCGGCGCTCAAGAGCAGGGCCGAGGGTGGCTCGTACGGGACCGAGGTGCGCACCCCCTGACCGACGGACGCTCCCCGGCTCTGCTGCATTCGCAGACCTAGCATGCCAGGCACACAGCAGGCACAGCACGCAGCAGGCACAGCACGTCTGCATGAGCTGCGATGGTCGTGGACCACAGACTGTCTCGACAAGTGTCTGCGGCGCGCCATCTGCCGTTGCAATGCATGCAGCACAGCATGCACGCTGCGACGAACAGTGTGGCAGCCTTCGGCCAACTCCGCTGTGCCGTATGCAGAGCGCACGGTACCTTATCGCCGGGGCGGCGGGAGGCAGCACAGGCTGTGTGGTCGCGTACCCGCTGGATCTCGTGAAGACCAAGATGGCCGGCAACCTCACAAAGGAGGTGCCCCGCAGCGGCGCGATGCTCAGCTGCGTGTTTTCGATCATGCAGCAGGCGGGAGTTCAGGGGCTGTACAAGGGCATCGGCGCGACGCTCATGCAGGTGACACCGACGCTCGCGATCAACTTTACTGCGTACGAGCTCACAAAGGGGTACATCGCGTCCGTGCTCATGCCAGAGCGGTGCCCGTCGCAGCAGGCGCCGCCGGCGGCCGGCACGCCGCCGCATGGCGGCGCGGCCGCCGCGGACGCGGCGGATGCGGCGGGGGGCGTCGGCTCGTGCTGCACGGCCAGGGAGACGGGGGATGTGCAGAGCTGCGAAGCGGACAGGATACGCGGCGGCGCGGGCCAGGGGGTCCGTGAGGGGGCTGCTGCGGCGGAGCTGCCGGCAGCGCTGCACGTGCTCGGGGCGCCGCCGGTGGTGGCGATCGCAGCCTCGAGGCAGGAGGAGGGCCGGCGGCGGGCGGGCGCGCCTCCGGGAGCAGCGCTGGGGGCCAGTCCCCGAGCGGGGGACGTGTCTGCAGACGCGATATCGCAGCGCGCGCTGATCAGCCTCATTGCCGGCACCGTATCGGGGGTGGTGTCGTCCACAACCACCTTCCCGCTGGACGTCGTGCGCCGGCGGGTGCAGTTCACGCCTGACATCACGTACTCACAGGTGCGCTGTGCATGCTGGGCGCGAAATTCATGCCGGTCCGCCACCTCTTCGTGTGCTCTGCATGCTGTGCCGATGGTCTGCGCATGTCGTTCCGTCACCCCGCCTCCGACTGCCCCCATCATCTGCTGGTGTGCGTGCTGTGTGCTCGGTGGTCAACCCCGGACTGCATGCTTGCCAATCAGACTTGCATCCTCCTCCTACATCTGGCGGACCTCGTCCGGGATGTTGAACGACGGAGCCGCTTGAATTGTGTCATTCTGTAGCATGCTGTGGCGTGCTGGAACGACCCCTTTGGGATGTCTCGGCTCGGACCACCCGACCCCCCATGATACTGAGTGCATCACACTGCATGATTCTGTGGTGTCACACATCCGCCACAGATCGCGCACAGCGCGCTTGGCACGCTTCGTGTTGTACCCGCTCTGCCTTCAGCGCGCGTCTGCCTTCAGCGCACCTCTGCCTTCAGTGCTCATCGACCGCCTCCACCGGCTGCGCGCTGGCACCCTGTCCACGCGCTGTGCAGCTCTGGACACCTGGTATATTAATTGCACTGCAAACACAACTGCATGCACGGCATGCATGATGCAGGTCCGCGTGAGTCTATGCAGCTCCGCACCGCCGTGTCACCGCGGTGTTCCGTGTCTAGGGAGCAGCTTGTGAGTACGCACACGCAGCAGGCATCGGTTGCACCTGGCCACGCCGCGGTGGCCACGCCGCGGTGGCCACGCCGCGGTGGCCACGCCGCGCTGCCGAGTCGACCTGCATGTTGCGTGGCACCCACCTCATCCCGCGGACGGAGTAACACGTGTCCATGCCACATGGCCAGGCGTTCGAACCACGCGTTGACCCTGGTTGTAATGATCATGCATGTGCTGCAGAAGAGTATGGCACATTCACGCCAAAGCGTCCTGGATCCCGGTCTCCGGGGCGTCATTGGCCTGAACCGACATACCTGGTATTGGTGGCAAGTAATCCAATCCACTCTGTACAGTTGACGCGACACAGCCGTGGTCCGACACGAGTAGGCCGCCTGCTTGCGCACGATATGGCCACTCATGCATGGACACCCAGGCACCGAACGAACCTGCAGATTGCGCGCGAGAACATTCTTGTCGGCTGCACGACTGCCGTGGTGCTGTGCCACCCACAGATAGATCACGGCCCCAGAAGTGGCAAGGACAGGAACACAGCCAACATCAGCAGCAGCACGGACGAGCACCTCTGGACATGCTGTCGCCAAGTAATGCTCGTAGAAGCAAGGCACAGGTTTACGTTTACATTTCCATGGAAACACTGGCAGTGAAAACACCCAGTATCCTCTCCTGGCGCGACTTGACGGAATTGACGGAGTCGGTGCTGTGCAGGTTGTGCGAGCCATCTATGCGGACGGCGGCGTGCGGGCATTCTACCGGGGGCTAATGCCAGAATACATGAAAGTCATCCCGGGAGTCTCAATTGCGTTTTGCGCGTATGAGGTGCTCAAAGCAGTGCTCGACGTGTAGCCGGCACTGGCAGGCGGAGCATGGCTGCCGACCATGAGCCGGCCGCTCACAGCACGCCGACCATGAGCCGGCCGCTCTCGTGACACAGCACGCATAAGTGCTGCTGCCGGCGAGCGTGTGCTGGCGCAACACCAAGGCAGGACTCCAGCCTGCAAAGCATACCGCGTGGGCATGCACTGTGAGGGAAGGGATCGCGTTCCCGACCACTTGAGGCATTTTCGGGGTGTGCCACAGAAGGCATTCGCAGTTGCGTATGCCGTCGCGGGGCCGCCAGGGGTTTTTTGCACGGAGAGCAACGCAGGCGGCTACTGCTAGTAGTAGGAGCCCAGCAGTCAGGGCAACAACAAGAGAGCAAGCACGCAACCGCATACCAGCGAGCGGCTGGCAGCAAGCAGCGACTGTCAACAATCGCGAGGCCGCGGCGGGTGCCGTCAACTTGACGCGCATCCACCCGTGCCACACATGCGATCGCTGTCCCCGCATCCCGTCTCGACTCGACGCGCCGTAGGCTCGCGCCGGCCGTTGTTGCTGATCAGCATGTTCTGCCAGCAGTGCTGTCACTCGCAGGCTTCGCAAGTTTGCGTTGTCAGCCTCCCCGCAGCCTCGTGCGGCCGCATGGAGGTGCTTCAGCACACGTGCCAAATGCACAGGGTGCTTTGAACTCATCAACGCCTGTGATCATGAGCTGCGTCTGGTCGGCCACGGAGGTGTTTCGGCGACTGCGATGCGCCTTGTCGTGAACTTTCCCTCATGCATGATCAACGCCGCTGTTAGAATTTGCACGAATCGCGGTCACGCAGACCTGCGCGCGGCGTCGGTGGAGTTGTAACAGCGTGCGTGCATGCCTGGATCGCCTCTCCATGCCTGGATCACCTCTCCAATCGGTGTCATATGTGCCGAACATTGCTGCCTGTGTCATAGGCCTGTGCACACATAACTGTGATTTGTCGGGTTGCGTGATTGGAAGTGCACTGGGAACGGCCTCATCGAGCTCCGCTTGTACACTGCCCCGTCAGGTGCGACACCGCTCCCCGAGGGCAACAGACACCTGACGGACATATGTGGTGGGCAGCGTGACGTACCGTCGCGCGGCTGCGACGTACATGATCGATCACCAGCGGCAGTAACATCAGTGCACAGCAGAGCGGGCCGCTATTCCTGGCTGCATGACAGAGTTGACCTTTAAGATTGCAGAGTTCGTCCAGGCACATCACGCCCGTCAAAGTTGGGCATGCAACCGGCTGCATGCACGGCTGTGCGCACGCTTCTGTAAAGTTTGCGGATCAGATGATGGTGCGCGGGATCATAGAGTTTTGTGAGGTGCGACCGGTTTAAAACCTGGCATCGGGCGCCGGCAAACCTCCACAGTCAGCGGTTTCAAACCGGCGTTGGCAACAGCAATGTTCGATCGCATCCCGCAGTAGCAGCCACTCGAGGAGAACCGCTAACCCGTTGTAGAGGATGACGTCGAGCAGCGCACGCCCGAGCTGCAGCTCCGCGAGACCCGGAGCAGTGCCCATTGCGCATGCCTGTCACGTCACACAACGCTCATGACCAAGCTTACGCAAGGCGGTTCCTTGCATCCGTATGACGTCAGCTGGCAGGCGGAGAACGAATCACGACGCAGCTCCACACTGCGTAGCGTCTTGTCACGATGACAGTCCAGGTGCAGCTGTACAGTCCGACAAATTGCTGAATAGCGTGTGCAGTGCAGTACAGCAGTGTGTGCAGTGCAGTACAGCAGTGTGTGCAGTGCAGTACAGCAGTGTGTGCAGTGCAGTACAGCAGTGTGTGCAGTGCAGTACAGCAGTGTGTGCAGTGCAGTACAGCAGTGTGTGCAGTGCAGTACAGCAGTGTGTGCAGTGCAGTACAGCAGTGTGTGCAGTGCAGTACAGCAGTGTGTGCAGTGCAGTACAGCAGCCAGGGAGACAATCAGTGCACATGCAACGGTGAACAATATGAAAAGCTCATAATGCTTGTTCTAGTGGCGAAAGGTGCAGTGACTGGTGGAGGAGCTGGCAATTGTGTGCAATGCTGTGAAGATGGTTGATGAGCAAGTATGGAGCAGCCTGCACATGAGAACACAGTCAACAGGTTCTGCAGTGCAGTACATACAAACATAAAACTTAATCGCTTGCCATAGCAAAGTAGGCCATTTACATCATGGGCCGGGATCAGCCGGGAACAACCAACCGGACACCCCCCTCAGATGTGCGCACGTAGAGCATAGGACAGTGACCAGAAAACATCAGGATTTTCGACTCAGAACAGTGCAAGTGCTGCAGTTACATGCCAATCATGCCGAATACATTGCATATATTGCGTATGATAAAGCCATGTGCCTCAAGTGCCGCCTGTGGTGTAGACAGGCCAGGTCATGCCACTCTACGGTTCTTGGACTCTGCCTACTGCAGCAAGGGCTCGAAACCCATACCGACCACAGCCACACGAGGCTTGCACCACGCTTCAAAATAATATGCTTTGCCCACCGCACGACGGCAAGCCTGCCGCGTGCGGCAGCCATACTAAAACCCCTGTCCGAGGCGATTGGACTGACGTGGCTACATGGCCGCTCATGTTGCATAGTGCACCAGTTGTTGAGGCGACGAGGCCGCTGTGACAACACCGGTCAGGAAACGGCTCACTCGGATCGAAGGAAAGTGGAACAATCATAGATGAAATGTGGATGTGTGCTTGCAGACACCAGCTCTGGCATCTCTTGGTGTTCCATCTCCTCAGACCAACGAGGCCACCTGCACCTCCACACCTAAAATCAGGACAAGACCCATAGTACAGAATTAAAACAGAGACGACAGGGACATATTGCACATTGGAGGCTTGCATCTGCGTATCCTAGGCAGTCCCTTGCGCAACCATAGCGAGAGTAGTGGCTAGCATGTGGGAAGGTGAGTGACTTTGATGATGAGACACAGCAGCGGTTGCCCACACAAAGCTGGCTCAGCGGGCAGCTCTTTTCTGCAAGTGGGGTCCAAACGGGTGATGCCTCAACAGGGGTGAAACAGGATGCCATGGGTAGAACAGCTCAGGTCAATGACTGAAAGCATGCCCTCGGAAAGTCAAAGGCAACACTGAGCACCTCTGCAGACTCGCTGGCGCGTGAATGATGAACGCACCAGGTCCGCGAACGTGCCAATGGACGTCAGGCGCCTTCCCCTTTTCTTCTTGCCACCCTTCCGCTTGCCCCCTTTCTTCTTGCGACCTTCATTGCCCTCGTTCCCTTCATTCCCTTCATTGCCCTCATTCCCGTTGTTGTTTTTCCCACGCTTCTTGCCCCCCTTCTTCTTCTTCTTGCGACCTTCATTGCCCTCATTCCCTTCATTACCCTCGTTCCCTTCATTGCCCTCATTCCCGTTGTTATTTTTCCCACGCCTCTTGCCTCCCTTCTTGCGTCCCTCGTTGCCCTCATTACCCTCGTTGCCCTCATTACCCTCGTTTCCTTCATTGCCGTTGTTGTTGTTGTTGGACCCTCGCTGCTCCACATTCCTGATCCCGCTGTTTGACCGCCTGAAGGACAGCTGGGGCGGGCTGGAAGAGCACCCACCCGTGACCATCTTTATGTCATCAAAATAGATGTACTGCGTTTTGCTGGGCCTGAACTGAGGCGAGCTGCCTCCATGGAAGGAGTGGAAGATGACTGCACAACGCACGGCCAGCTCAACACCTACCATTTTTTGGGGTCAAACTGCAAACCTGTCAGCTTCAGACAGATATCACAGCTAGCACAAGACGTGTGGTAATGCTAGCAGCAATGACACGGGGATGGCGCAGTGCTGTGGCGAGCTTCCACCAAGACATATAAAAGCTGGTTGCAAAATGCCCAGGCACCGAATTCAGAGGTGCGAGGCCACACATTTGGAGATCTTGTGGTTTCCAGAGTTGCGGTACACCACGTCACTCTTGCTGAGGACAGTCTGGCCATTGATCTTGATGGTCTGCTTGCCATTCTTCTGGCCTGCACAGGTCAAGCCCATTGACAACAGGATTGCCCACACTGCATGACTGACCCACACCACTACTGACCTAGAGTCCTAGATCTATCACTGTGTAACACCACTACTGACCCAATGCACCACGCCATGGTACCACAAAGTTCCATGGGTTGTCACTTCAACACAGCTTGGTGTTTGAGTAGCACCACCATGATGTGACACCAGGCACACAATGCAGCCTGTTCCACAACGATAAAACAGCTTTCAGCCCATGTAGCCTCTTGCTCAATCTGAGTGGCAGGCAGTGGGATGGCTGCCAGTTGCCTACAACAGTTCTGACTACTACAAGAGCTGCAGTCAGCTGAGTCCTGGGAGTGTGGTATCAGCTGAGGCCTGGGAGTGTGGTAGGCAGTGGGGCCCATGGGGGCAGGCAGCTGCAGCCTGAGGCAGGCAGCTGCATGCCCTCCTTCCCAGGCCACCACATGCACCAGCAGCAGCAAGCACAATCATCCCACTGCTGGCTGGGGGCAGCTGCACCACCTGCCACTCCCATGATGCATATGGTGACCCAAGCTGAGTCACATGCTGACCCATGCTCATGCATGCAACATCTCTCATGCATGTTTGACTGCCTCGGAGATTCAAGACTCACACAACGGGGTGTGTGCCTATGCATAGGCAGCTGTGGTTACCTGTATGCACACAGCCACAGAACACAGCTCATGATGAGAGCCTCTGCGCAGCTGATGCCAGGTGCATGCATGCTACTGCAGGCCCTAGGCAGTGTGCAACAGGCACATGCTCTTGCCAGGGCAAGAGGTCTGCAGTGTTGCACGCATGATGTGAGCTCCCACACCACCCCCTGCATCTTCCCAGCAGCACAGAGCATGCAGTGCTGTTTAGCAGCACCTGCTGCTGTGTGCTGTGACTGTTCACATTCATTCATTTCTGGCTTTTTTACTCAACACCAGCAGAGAAAAAAAGCTGCAGAACCCGCCTGCCGGACACCACCCCTCATGTACACATCCCCCGAGGTCCTCACAGCATGCACTCGCCAAGCACGCGGCATGAGGCCCGCACCAGGGGTGTTGAGCTTGGTGTAGATCTCAGCCGTCTGCCAGCTGCTGGATCCCTTCTTGCCGTAGGACCAGTCAGCACCGCACGAGTCGGAGCCGCCGGGGAGATACATGTACGACACGAGGTTGCCGCCGCTGCGGAACATCATGCGCGTGCTGAAACCGATGCTGCTCGGCTTGGCCTGGCACCCGGACGGGCAGTCTGCACAGCGGCGGCGGCGCACGGTCAGCACGTGGTCAGCATTGCCTCGGGGGCAGGCGGGTGGGTGGGTTGATGGCCGGGCTGATTCTGAGTCGATAGACACCAACCCCGGCAGAACAGTGCATGGTGGCAGAGCTGGGTGGCGACAGCAGAGCGTGTGACCAGAGCCGCTGGCGTTGAGCTGCGGCTGTGCTGTGAGTGTGCTGCAGCTGTGCGGGGCCAAGCACAGCGACAGAATGGCCGGTATGTGGAAGATATTGAGGGGGTGGGGGGGGGACCTTCGCTGCACATGCCAGGGCCGAGCTTTCCGCCGGCGGTATAATCGTAACCGCCATCAAATTTGAACTTGAAGGTGAGGGTGGCTGACTCGGTGGGGTCGATGCGCGCCTGGTAGAGAATGCCACACTCATTTGTGCCGACGCAGCCTGCAAGCAGAGCACGCACAGCACGTGTGAGAGCAGCGGGTCGCGGGGTCGCTGACTTCAATGTCTTCAATGACTGCAATGGCCAGCGCACAGCGCGTGGCAGTGGACCCACACAGCACACAGCAGCCAGCACACAGCTGTGTGTGTGTGTGTGTGTGTGTGTGTGTGTGTGTGTGTGTGTGTGTGTGTGTGTGTGTGTGTGTGTGCGAGCACCGCGACGGCCTCTCGGGCATGGCCAGACAGCGCGTGCACTGGCAGTCTGAGAGCAGGGCTTGCATGCAGTGACATCACAGCATGCACAGCACAGCAAAGCAGGGGAGTACCTTTAGGGTGCTTGACGCGGAGGTGGCCGTTGCCAACCTCTGCCCGCTCAAGACCCTTTGCATAGCTGAACCCGGAGGAGAAGTCAGATGCTAGTGCACTGAGGCTCAGCTTCTTGTAGCCTCCACCGTGCTGATTGAAGTTCTGGCTGATGACGGTCTTGCCACCGCAGGCGTGTGCCGGCATGGCGAGCAGCAGCAGCGCGAGCGCCAGGATGCGCAGCAGCGCCCCCAGTAGGGCAGCGCCACCGTTCGCATTCGCCCTGCAGCAGTCGCCCCTTGTCATTCTCAACGATCGTTGCTTGGTGCATACGGTTGGTCAACGTCGGGGAGCGGTTGCAATGAGGGCTTGTACGTACACGCCGACGAGGGCTGTAGTAATGTGGTCTAGGTGCGAGTGCCGACGAGAATGCGGCGGCGAGGTTTCGCTGGGCGTCGGGGCTGCGCCGTCGGCGCAATGCCTGGCTATCGCTTGCCCAGGGGCATGCGGCTGTATACATGTTGCTGCGTTTATGTGCTGGGGCCTGCGCCGACCAGGGAGCAGACGTATGACAGCACACAACATGAAAGAGCCACTGCAACTGTGCGGTGTGCACAACTGTGTGACTACTTTGGCCAAATTTGGCCATGCAGCTTCACCACGACAAAATGATCGCACCGGAGTGCACGTGTAAAAGCATCTCAGGTGCCAGCATAATTGCATAAATTTTCTAGGGGTACTAGGCGGCTGGGACACGTGAGGAGGAAAGCGATGCATGCACAAAGGGCAGTCGTCTGACCCCAGTTGGCACTGGAATTTCCCAGATGGCGCACAGACACCAAGCATGCACCTCGTGAGGCCTCGTTGTGCGCACAAGGAGGTTCGACTGTTCACTCGGTCTGGTCGAAAGACACAAGAGGATGCTCGACACTACACATGATTCCGCAACAGCAAGACCTCTAGGACCGCATCCAAGTTTGAGATGAATGGTATGCACCTGCCGGCGTCAATCTCGCCCAGTTGGTGAGGTACGGTTACTACAGAGCACAAAGCCAGGACACCTTTGGCGCCAGTAGCGGACGTTTCGTAACGCAGCGCGCTTAGTACTGCCGTTCTGCATGGCGAAGACAGCTGTGCGAGTAAACAAGTCCGCATCGGCGAAACCGCGTCAGACTTGCTGAACAAGAAGGCTTGATCAAAGCTGGATGCCGTCTGGCCACGGAACCGATCGCCGCGTGTGTACTGCGAGCGCAGTGCTCGCAGCAAATGCTATCGCGTGCGCGACGAACATGCTTGCCAATCAAGCCCGAACCTGCGGCCAAGCACAATGCTGAACTAACACAGTATGCAGTTGCCCAGCACAATGCTGAACGAACACAGTATGCAGTTGCGACAACTGCTGCCGCACACCGCACGCTGAGCGGAAGACAGCCACAATGGACCCGCGACTGCAGACCGCTCGAACATTCTTCCTGCGTGAAATGCCGCTGCCCGCGTTCATTTGCCGTTGCAGCAAGTCGTATTTAGAGACGAAATGGCTGACTTGTCCCTGTGGGCGATCAATAGGCGCACTGAGACGCCAGTTCCCAGGCAGCGACGTCAACACAACGAACGCGTCCGTGGCGCCAATTCGATTGACTAGGTTGGCCTGTGAGGCTCCAAATACAATCGGCAGAAGCATAATATAGCTGCAGACATACCTCCTGTCAACCATGGCGCTCGAGGGCATTGCCCAGTCCAACTCGTTTTGAACCTTGCGGGCCATTTTGCTGAAAGCGTCTCGAGATCCGTCCTCTCAGCTGTCCTGTAATACAGCACGACCAGTGTCTATCACCGGTCAAACCTGCTGTGGGATTGAAGACATTTGCATCAGCTTTCTTTTAAGTAGCGCGCATCCCGCGCTTCCGCCAACTCCTTTGACATGCACTAATAGCACAGCGCTTATTGATGAAACTGCATGCATGACGGCATCCCATGCCCACGCATGCGTGTCTAAGACCGTTACTAACTCCCGGACGCGCCAGCAGTATCCAAGCAGTCGCTGCGCGTATGAACCCATCTGTCCCAAACATCAGTCTAAACAGGTATCTGTAGAAATACTGGCTCACTTTTCCTGGCTGGGTGACGGCTCGCAGCCCCAGCCGTGCGGTTCGCGGTCTGCAGGCCCGCAGCGACAGAATTGGCACGTGCGCGCGTGACCAGATACGGCCTCCGCCATGGCGCGCCATGAGAATAGAGCTCTGCAGAAGTCCGCCCGGCCGCCTAGTTATTAACTCACGCGATCTCAGGGTCAGCGACTTCCTGCAGGATCCGAATCCTGTATGGACGCAGGCAACGAGAATATGCAGTCGACACGTGTGTCCCGCAAATGTTCGCTGGCCCAACCCGACTGTGCAGCACAGGCAGCATGCATAGCGCGCAGCACAAGCAGACAACTAAAGCCGTCATCGGCGCAAACGTTGACATTGGGCATGCACACGCAATAT
Source organism: Ulva mutabilis (assembly GCA_900538255.1). Taxonomy (NCBI): domain Eukaryota; kingdom Viridiplantae; phylum Chlorophyta; class Ulvophyceae; order Ulvales; family Ulvaceae; genus Ulva; species Ulva mutabilis. Next base: position 289,212 of record UNSF01000061.1, read on the forward strand.
TTGCACGCACAGCCCCGCCGCCGGGAAATCATCTGCGCTGGCATCCCGGGCCACGACGCGGTTACAGTACCAGGCTGCATGCCGTCAAATTTGTCATGCTGCTAAGCTGATTCCATACCAACAAGCATGCAAATCAGCGCCTCGAAGGTGCGACGGATACATCTTACACTCCGTTCTCTACCATCAACCTTGCAATTTCGTCTCGATGGTGGTTGTCGAGCTTCGGACAGGCCGGTGCGAAACAGCCTGAGGCAAGCTGCCAGTGCGCCGCAGCGGGCCGATGGGTTTGATGGGACGTCCACAGATCTAGGGGGACCACTCTGCAGCGGAAGTCCGACAACAAGCCGCCAACTGCGGCAACACGCGTGGCTACGCATGGCGGTAAAGACTAGGCCGCCTCATGTGCTCCAAAGGCAGGGATCATGCGTATTGCGTCGCGTTGACCTTCACCGCGCAGCCCTTGCGCGTCCAATCGATCATCCTGGTGACCATGCATGTCTCCAGCAGCCTGCAAACTGCCGCCGCCGCCATCCAGCCTAACCTCCGCAGGCGAGCCCGGCCACACACCTGCCTCCTGCGGCACCACACGGCGGCTTGAAAGCACAGCTCTCCCCGCGTTGTGCCCACGGCGCGTTCCTGAAACACCTGCCGCTGCTGCGACAGCGTCCCGCTGTTGTGCTGCGCGCTGTGCCAGCAGCGCTTGGTAGCGTGCCGTCAAGCCCACCACTTGGTCCAGGCTGACATGGAGGGGTGCGGGGGGGTTGAGGGGCCGCACAGCGCTGCCGTCCTGGCCCAGCGCCTCCTGGCAGAGGCACAGCACAGCAGCACTGTTGCCTCGGCGCTGCTGAGTCCTAGATCTATCACTGTGTAACACAGCAGCACTGATGGCCTGGTCCACGGTGGCTACGAGGGGCTGCACTGCTGCCACCGCAATGCCAGCAGCCTGCACAGCACGCAGCAGCGGTCGAGCAAGTGAAGTGCATCATGGTGGTCTGCAGCATGGCACACCTTGGTGGAGCATGCAAAAATGGTAGATGGGCAGATAGTTGGTGTAGATATATCTACACTATAGGAACAGAGGTCGAAACAAAACAGCCCATAGCATATGATAGTACCAAACGCACTTTTTGTCATTAGTGAGATTTGTTACAGAGATATGCTCCACAAGGTGTGAGAAAAACATTACAGAGATATGCTCCACAAGGTGGCAGAGCAAGGGGGCAGGCATGCATGGCAAGGCTGGAGGCCACAGGGTTTGTTACAAGTACAGCTTGTATGTGGTGCACAGTGATGGATCTAGGACCCAGCAGCGCCGAGGCAAGCTTGTATGTGTCATAGTACTTGGGGGACTGGGGACTGTCTAAGTATGCATATGCATACTTACATCGAGGGGCTCTGAGGGAGCCAGTGCACCAAGCACATGTACAACTAGATTCTAAACTCACATGCTACCCAGCAGGTGTGAGCCGGCCAGGGGATCACCCGGCAACTGTGCACAGGTGAGCTGTGCTACCCTGGACATGGTCTTTCTGATCACATGTTGCAAGCCGGTTTCCTTTCACTGTTGCCACAAGAAATTCTCGAGTTCTCGATCCAGCGAACCTTTGCCTACATGCACTGTTACACGAGGGGCTCTGATCCAGTGCACCAAGCGAACGTACAACTAGATTCTAGACCTTTGCCTACATGCATATATGATTTTTTGGGTTGCGGTGGCACAATTTGCCTGTGGTGTACGTGCATGTCGTCCATGAGTGGCCAGGTCCACAGGGGCTTGGCCCATTGTGGGAATCCAACTTGCAAACAATTTGCTTTGGGGCTTGACATGCATGGCCACCACGAATGTGTGTCCCTGCACGGCCCTACAGCTGAGCTGGGCTCTGGGCACTCGTATAGCACGCCTATAGTTGCCCAGTCCGTATGATTTACATTGCCCATTAGGATCCTATAGGATCCACTTGAGCACCCTTTGCCTTTGTAGTTTGCCTTTGTATGTGTTGTATTGGGAAGCCTGTGCACTTGTGTACGGCTGACCCATGCTGGACAATCCATGTACCAGAGGTACTTGAGCTCCACTCTGTTGAGTGCTGGCCAGTTTGCAAGTCTACATGTGTTTGAATGAACGAGATCGACTGTTTCGACTGTTTCAACTGTTTCATACGTTATTACCATACATGTGCTTTACGTGTAGATGTGCTTTACGTGTACATGTGCTTTTCGCTCTAGGTTCACAGGGGGTCCCTTCTGGCCTGGTCATGCATGGATGCACATCCGCACACACTGTCAACAGCTGCTGAGTCCTGGATCTATCACAAGGATATATCACACTGTCAACAGCTGTCTGCTCAGTCCTGCAGGATCCTGAGACCACCATCAGTTGTCATGCATACAAGTCAAGGTGCTCTTTGACATAGTGAAGCCAGGGTACACTGCATCCTAGGGCTGCCTGCCTGCACCCCAGGCCAATGCCAGTCCCGCCATCAGCTGCTTGCTGGCCCAATGAGCACAGAGTTTGACACACATGCACCGGCGTTTGCTTGTGCGGCGCGTGGCCTTGGTGCTTGCGGTGGCCGGTCTGTCTGTTTGTTTGTTGCCTGGTCTGTTGCCTCGGCGCTGCTGAGTCCTAGATCTATCACTGTGTAACACACATGCACCTTACACCTTGACAAAGTTACATGGGGTGTGCAACCAGGAGCACCCTGTTTACAGGTGTGGGCTATGCATGCAGCTCTTGTCATCAACAAAGTTCACGGTTGCACCATGTGTCGACCTGGTCACAGGCTGGGCCACAGAGTATCATGTAATTATAACATGGTCGAACATGATCATGTTCGACCGGCTAGTGAGTTTTTTGATCGGTTTTTCCAGAAGCCACACGCCCCGGAAACGTTTCCAAACGGGCGTAGAGCTCTCATCAATGGCAGACGTTCCTCTCGGGCACACCCATGAAGGTTCAGCGCGCTGTACCAGTCGTTTTAAATAGCAATCGGGCGCTCCGATTCAGACAAGCCACTCCCGCCACTCCGCATGGATCGCGGTGCCATTACGCCGTGATATCCAGGACTCACATATGTCTGTGTTGATGTTATCGAGTGCAGGGATGGTACTGGTGATAACAGGCGGTTGTGACTTGCGCGTAGATTCAACTGTAGGAACTTTTCGCGACAGCAACGCGCAAACATGCAGCGTGGTGCCATTGATGAAGCCTTCGCGCATTCCTGGCCGCGGTTGCAATGCGGACCAAGTCATGTGTTACACAGTGATAGATCTAGGACTCAGCAGCGCCGAGGCAACAGACCAGGCAACAAGCAAACAGACAGACCGGGCACCGCAAGCACCAAGGTCACGCGCCGCACGAGCAAATGCCAGAACGAACTATCGCCAGCGCGAAAGCAGACACGCACACACCACGCAGTACCACGCAGGCCACGCGCACACCAAACACACAGCCAGCACTCGCCGGGCCCACAAGCGGTCGTCGGCGCGACACTAGCAGTCTGCACGGGCGCGACAGCGCGCGCTACGGCGATGTCCGAGGCCGCGATCGCGAGGCACCGGTCCCAGGAGCCATAGCCTCAGCCAGCCCGGCAGCCCGAGCGACCAAGTCATGTGCACTCTGTGGTCAACAACAGAGTGACCAGTAGGCAGGAAAGAAGCAGAGCAGCCTGATCAACGCAGCGCAGCTTGGCTGCCGTCACGCTGCGTCACCAGTTGCAAAAGTGTCTGAAACGACCCTCTCCGGCCGGAGAGGTGTTACACGGAGATGAACGCAATAGCCCGGCAGCGAGGGCAACAGAAGGAAAGTAGACGGCCAGAGAGGTGTCATCTCACCTCTCCTCACACACACCAGTGGGTAGATTTTAGTGGGTAGATTTTAATTTCTGGAATTAGCTGCTTCGCGAGAGTTGCGGCAGTTGGCGCGCGCTGTGACGCCTGCGCCTGCTTTGTACCAGCGGTACCGGCAGTCGCAGCGGCTTTGCTCCGCACACCTCCTCACCTCGCAGCGCTGCAGCGTAGACACTGTACATTAGGCATACTTATTTTTGCTCTCGGCCACGGGGCCTGGGCCTGGCCCTAGGCCTCGCACTTTCTGCGGGTGCGCGTGCACCAACCACTTCGCGCCAGCGCAGCGTAATCACGCCCGAAGGCCCCAGCCTCGCTCCCACAGCATAGCACTACAATGAAGGAGGACCTGCATGTGCCTTGCCCCGCGTGCCCTCGCCGCTTCCGCGCCGCCGGCGATCTGCTTGCCCACTGCCGGGGCTGCCACCCGAAGTACAAGTTCACTGAGGACCAACAACGGGCATACAGCTGCTACCACTGCGAGGCATGCAAGCTGCCCTTCTCGAGATACAACGATCCGGAGGGCCACAGGCATGCAGCAAATTGTCGCGGCGTACCAGCGGACTCCCACGCCCCCACTCCCGCCCGCACCCGGTACAACGGCCGCACGTGCACGCCCACCAACACTGGCCGTGGCCGCTCGCGCTCACGACAGCGGACACCGCCGCACATGAGGGCGCCACTGCCGCGGGCCCAGCCCTCACTCGTCAATGATGACCTGGCGGGACGACACACAGCCAGTTCGCAACCGCCACAGGGAGGCTCCGGTTTGGTGTGCCGAACGCCCACCCCTGCGGCTGCGGCGGGCGCCGGCTCGACTGCGCCTCGGCCGCAAAGCCAGCCACCCGCCCGCACCGATTTGACCAAATCGTGCTGTCTGACATCGGTAGATGAGCACCACAGACTTGACGGCGGGCTGGCTGGTGGCCAACAACCCCCAGGTGACGTCCCGTCACCACTGTCCACCGGAGCCACACTGCATGATAGCGAGGTGCACGATCAACGCACAGAGCCGCGCAGCGCCCGGCCGTCCGCAGGCGTTGCCACCTCACGTGCAGTCGTGCGTTCACCTCGCCGTGTGGCCCATGCGTGTGACAACGGGACAGCTACCGCAGCACCTACGCCAGTCGTGGCTGCACACGCAGGGACCAACCATGGGACGTCCCCGACCGACGTGCCTGCCCCCATTTGCCGCGCGCCGGCTCGCCGCCATGCCACTCCCCCCCGACCCTCCCAAGCGCCCCGCCTCCCCCCAGCCAGCGCGCTGTCCTCCCGGACGTCTCCCGCACTGCCATTAGCGCTGGCCCACGGGTTGACTCCCACATGCGCGATCTGACGGAAGCAGACCTCGTCAGCGACACCCAGGTGGATCCAAAGCCAGCCTCAGACGCGCCGCCATCACTGGAGGCCCCCTACCCGGACGTGCGGATCCCTCAGGGTGTGCCGAACGAATGCAGATCCAGCTGGGCCGACGTTGTGGCCGCAGCGCTGGAACGTACCGCCGATGCGGCCGAGCGCGGTCACCGACCCAGTGTAGAGACAGAGCTCAGGCTCCTACTCCTGCTGCCCAGCCAGGCCCTCGGCAACACTGGCGCAAGCAGGGGACGCGCCAGGCGAGTCAATGCCCGCGTGCGCGAGATCCGGAAGCGGACCAGGGAGCAGATGTTGCTTGACACAGCTGAACATAGCGACCCCGGCCGCACTCGCACGGAAGTTGTGGCGGACATCGCAATGGCAGGGCGCATGCACCGACATGCATGCAACGGCAATGTTGGCCGCGCCGCGCGCTGCTTGGACAGCAGCCCCATCGTTCCCATCGACCAGAACTCACTGCCACGCTTGCGAGCGCTGCACCCACCCGCGCCCCCTCCAAAGCGCGCAGCGCAGCCTACCCCAGCCGGCAGCCGCTCAGCGGAAGTCTCAGCGGCGCGGTTTGAGGCTATCCTGCGGAACCTGACACAGGGCTCAGCGGCCGGCCCCAGCGGGTGGACATACGAGCACGTCCGCAGCGCCGGGCTGTATAACGAGCGCACGGGCGAGGCCATGCGCCGCTTCGTCAACCTCCTGCTGTCGGGCACCATCCCCCACTCCGACCTGCTGCTCGCCAGCCGCCTGATCGCCATCGCCAAACCGAACGGCGGCGTTCGCCCGATCGCTATCGGAGAAGCATTCATGCGCCTCGCCGGTATCTGCGCGCTGGCGTGCGTCCCAGAAGCGCCGGGCCTGCTTGCCCCGCACCAGATTGGGGTCGGTGTACGCGGCGGCCCTGAGATTCCGAGCCACGCGCTGGCCCCGGACTTCTCAGATGCGGAGACGGTCACAGTGCAGCTCGATCTCGAGAACGCGTTCAACCTGATTGACCGCGAGACCATCATCGCGGAGATTGACGCGCAACTCCCCGCCCTGGCCGCATTCGCACGCATGGCGTATGGATCGCCATCGCCGCTGCTGGCACGTCAGCAAGACGGGTCGCACGCGGTTTTGTGGAGTGCATCTGGCGTGAAGCAAGGCGACCCCATCGGCCCCCTCTACTTCGCCATCGCGTTCCGGCCCACGCTATTAGCGGCGCAAGAAGCGGCCCCTGACACGTTAGCCATCGCGTGCCACGATGACCTTACGGTGCAGGGCACGGTCGAGCAAGTGGTTGCCATGGGTCGAGTTGTGCAATCCCGTCACCAGTGCAACAAGCAGAAGACGCTCGTCCACTGCACCGATCCCGCCAAGGCCTCGCACGCAGCCGCCTGCCTAGGCGCCACGGTCGCCACTGACGGCATGGTCGCATGTGGCGCGCCACTGGGCACCCCTGCCTATGTGGAGGCGTATGTGCGCCGTAGATGCAAACGCACCGTCGAGCTCATGCAAAAGCTGGCAGGCCTCCCGCTGGCGGCCCAGACACGGTGGGCTGTCCTCTTCCAGTGCCTGCAACATCGCGAAGCACACCTGCTGCGCACTACCGACTGGGCCCACCTCGAACAGCCGCTCATGGGCGTCGAGAACGCCAGCGTACACGCCATGTGCCGCATCATTGAAACGCAACAGCTCACCGACCTACAGCGTGAGCAGGCCTTGCTCCCTCATAGACATGGCGGCATGGGTCTGCGACACTACACAGCCGACGTTGCTGACGCCGCGCGCCTCGCGTCGGCAGCAGTTGCGCACGCGGTGCTCGCGGACGGCATCGACGGCGGCAAGCCGTTCCGCGGCGACGCCGCGGTCCAGCACCAGGCCCGCCTCGCACGCTTGCGGAAGGCATGGCCGGCCGTGCAGGGAATCTCAGACAGCCCGACCCCAGCCGACGCCTGGGCGTCTGACGCTGGCTCGAAGCTGCGCATGACGCAGCTCCAGAGCGCGCTCAGCCGGGCGGAGGCCGACGCGCGCTGGACCTTCACGCGCGACTATCTCGAGACCCTGAAGCACGGTCCGAATCCCCAATCGGCGGAGACGGCGTGCGCTGATCTCGCTCGCCTCCTCAGCTGCTCTGGCTCGCTGGCCTCGGCGTTCCTCACTGCCTGCCCCGGCCCGGTGACGGGCCTGACCGACCATGAATTCCAGGTGGCCGTGCTGCTGCGGCTGGGTGAGCCGCTACTACCCGTCCTGGAGTCGGATGAGGCCTGCCCCTGCGGCCGCGTGGCTGCGTCCGGTACACACAGTGTCATATGCGGACAGCTATGGGCAAGTTCAGTCCTAAAGCACGACCTCATCACCGTGGCTTGGAGGCGGGTGCTCATGCGCGCGTCGATCGCTTCGTCGCTGGAGCCGCACGTTGGCAAGCTCCCCGGGGGCATACGCGTGCTCCCCCTCCGCGGCAGCCGGCAGTCGCCACCAGCCGCGCCGCCGGCGGACTTTACGCGCCCGCCGGCTGCGCCGTCTGCGAGTGCACCGGCCGCGCCGTGTCAGCAAGACCCGCCGCCGCCGCCGCCACCGCCGCAGTCACCGCCGCCGCCGCCGCCGCCACCGGACCCCCCAGCCGATGCCGCGCCGGTCCAGCCCCCACCCCATCTCTCGCAGGCCCTCCAGGCTTCGGACGTGCCCCACACCCCTCATGGCACCCAAGCCCCGGCTCCGGCCTCCCTTACCCTTACTGCCGCTACCGCCCCCCCCGCCGCGGCCCACGCCCCGACGCGCGACGCGCCCCTCGCCTCTGACCGAGAGGCAGCGCCTCCTGCCGCACCCCCGCTGCCCCGATCGCAGCGGCCTCCGCAGCGCGGCGACCTCTTGGCATTCCTCACCACGCGCATGGCGCTGCTGGACGTGAAGGTGATGCACCCGCTTGCCAGGTCGCATGTGCGCGGTGCGTCACGTGAGGCTGGCGCGACCGCCGAGAAGGGCGCACGGCAAAAGCGCGACAAATATGGCGCCATCACAGGTGCCGCCCAGTTCATCCCGCTCGTGCATGAGACGTATGGCAGGGTTGGACGGGACGCGTACCGCTTCCTCCAGACGGTCGCGGAGGTTGCCGCGGGACACGGGGCGGTGTCAAAGCGTACTTTCCTTCTCAATGCCATGCGCGACCTGTCCACAACATTGTGCCGCGCGCTGGCGCGCCAAGCCCGCGCGGCCGCGCCCCTCCGTGCTAGACTGGTCGGACGGGCGCTGCTGCCGGGCCTTCCTGTCCCCACAGACGGCCTGCCGGCGCTGACAGGCCATCGCGCATAAGCTTGCGTCGCCCCCCCCCCCCCCCCCCTCGCCCATCCCGCCCCGAGAGCCCCCCCCTCCACCCATTTCACCCTGCAGCCCCCCCACCCCCCCCCCCCCCCCGCACCCGACCCCTTCCTCTTCCCTCCCTCCCTCTTCCCTCCTCCCAGCGCACGTCCGCCGTTTCTCCTCTGCGCCCCTCCCGGACACCGCTCGGGCTGCCGGGCTGGCTGAGGCTATTGCTCCTGGGACCGGTGCCTCTAGGCCTCGGACATCGCCGTAGCGCGCGCTGTCGCGCCCGTGCAGACTGCTTGTGTCGCGCTGACGACCGCTTGTGCGCCCGGCGAGTGCTGGCTGTGTGTTTGGTGTGCGCGTGGCCTGCGTGGTACTGCGTGGTGTGTGCGTGTCTGCTTTCGCGCTGGCGTTAGTTCGTTCTGGCGTTTGCTTGTGCGGCGCGTGGCCTTGGTGCTTGCGGTGGCCGGTCTGTCTGTTTGTTTGTTGCCTGGTCTGTTGCCTCGGCGCTGCTGAGTCCTAGATCTATCACTGTGTAACACACACCAGTGCAAGCCCATGCTAACATGGACCTCACTTGCACCACACACATCATCCAACTCCGTCAGCAACAACATTACACAGCTAGAAAGCTGTGAGACAACCCTTCTGTTATTCCTGCTCCTCGGTCTGCTTGAACCCAGCCCAGCTGCGCTGGCGTCATCTGCCTGCGAGAATCAAAAACGTTTTGGTGCCCGAATGTAAAAGGAAAGGACAGGTACCGGCTCTAGGCAGGGTTGGCAGCTGCATGCATGAGCTTCGGCATGTCGAACCGGCGGCACAAGCGCCCAGCTGGGACGCGCGCCTAAACGGCAACGAGTTGCGAGCGTTGAGTGCTACCAGGACACAGTCCGTTCTTTAGAGCAGGAAAACCGGCGCTCGTTGTGCTGCTGTGGGCTGCTTGCAGGCAGCTATGGAGCTGGCTGGAGTCAATTGCAACGTTCATGCTGGGGCACGTGCATAGCAATGCAGCACTGCCTGCCAGGCACGTGCCACCACACAACATTTGCAACAGCCTTGGCTGCAGTGCCCGCGAAGCTAGGAATTCTGGTACGGAAAGGGCCATAGCTTCTGGCAGTGTCCCAATCTGCTCTCAAGCTTGCTCTGTGCTCCAGGTCAGCTTGCCTCTGCAGTGAGGGAGAAACCATTTGCCAGGGCAGCCAATCCCACATCACATTACCTCATATTGTGTCACGCAGCAAGCAGCACTGTGTTCCAATGACAGCAGCAGCTGCAAGGGTACTCCACTTCAGAGTGGATGTGGATTTGGCGGTATTGCTTCTGCTGAAGATGTGGTGGAAGTGCAGTTGAAGCTTGTGCACAGGGAAGACCTTGTGTGGAGTGTCAGGTTCTCACCCAGGCGCCTGCAGGTCTTCCCACCGGTCTGCTGTGGTTGTGAAAACCCCATGTGAATTCAGATACATGTAGCACTGGCTCCGATCCTTGTGATAGATCCTGTGACAGATCAAGGCCCCAGCAGCGCCAAGGGAATTCCCTTACGAATGCACGGAACAGAACCAAACTCAACATACACAAGCAGCAGAGGCATACCACTCATTCCCACACACCAGCATGAACCGCATGCACAAGGCACACAAGCACCAGCGCAAACACATAGCACACTGACCCAGCTGACCACAGTGCAGCCCACTCACAGGAAGCAGGTGCTGGTGACCACGGCGCCTAGCCGGCGCTTAAGTTGGCCCCAATCCATACGTGTGGCATTGTTTCCAATGCCAGTTCGAGGATACCACACCAGCTCCAACAGCTCCAACATCAAGATCCAAAAGTGCCCATTTCACAATCCCAGCCTTCCCATGCATGGTGCCTTCATGGTGCCTTTCTTTATATATATAGTCGAACATATATATCGATGTAACAGTATATACTGTTACATCGAGGGGCTCCGATCCAGTGCACCAAGCGAACGTACAACTAGAGTCTAGACTCACATGCTACCCAGCAGATGCGAGCCGGCCAGGCGATCACCTGGCACGAACTGCGCACCCGTGAGCCGTGCTACCCTGGACATGGTCTTTCTGATCACAAACCCGTTTCCTTTCACTGTCGCCATATATATGCCAGGTGATCGCCTGGCCGGCTTGCATCTGCTGGGTAGCATGTGAGTCTAGACTCTAGTTGTACGTTCGCTTGGTGCACTGGTGCACTGGATCGGAGCCCCTCGATGTAACGGTATATATTTATGGGGCCAGTGGCTCACCACGGCGTAATGGTGAGGCCTGGCCCATGGGGCTGCAGTGGGAATGCCGGCAGACACGGCAATTGCGTCTGTAGTACAGACTCTGTCCTACTGTGACCATAGCTGGTCCAAATGAACATGACGATTTCGCAGTCCCTCTTGCACAAGTTCACAGTCGCTAAGGAGCACCTTACAACTGCCAGTGTTTATATGGTGGCATGACGAGAGAATGACAACAGACAGGATATGATGTGATGCATGCACTTTGCCCCAGTGAGGAGGAGGAGGAGGAGGAGGAGGAGGAGGAGGAGGAGGAGCACTACGTAAACAGCTAGTGCATAGCTGGTAGGAAGCTACGTAAACAGCTAGCAAACTATTAGTAAATAGCTATGCAAACACTGCAAACGACACAACGCTGCCCTGCACTCCACCACAAGTGCCGAAGTATGGCAAACACAGGGCAGCCTTTGCCCCCCTTTGCACAGACCTGCAGGCTGTATCTGTTGCTCGCCCGTGCTTTGGAGGCACAGCAGGCACGCCATATGCATCGGGTGGGCGGGGAGGGGGAGGGGAGGGACGGCAGGTTCATACACCAGCAGCATGGGCAGCACGTGCACATCAGCCGCCGGCAGCTGAGGCAGCGCACTGTGCAGCGGCAGCACGGCGAGGTACGCTGCTGCGCCGCCCCAGAACGCCGCAGCACGCAACACAGCGATGCCTGGCGCGAGCGCGTGCTGCGCGCTGCCAAGGCAGCCGATGCAGCAGACGGTGGCTGAGGCGGCGAGTGTGGCAGCGTCGTAAACGCTGGCCCCGCGCAGGCCAAGGCCGGAGCTCACTGTTACTGCGTCGATGTTGAGCAGCGGCCTGCACCGTGACACGATCGGCACGTGGTAAGCGCATGCTGGCAACAGTGGGCGCGCTGCTTTGAGCGGGAACACCAATTGCTGCTCCAGCTTGAGAGACACGCAGCCGACCATCCTCACGGACGGCGTGATCGCGGTGTGCGAAGTTCGAGCAGCGCTGTGTGCTGTGCCCATCAGAGTCAGCAGGAGCCCAATCGGCTTGGCACAGCGCAAGCCCACTTGCCGCAACACACGCAGAGGGCAGTACGGGCAGTATCACACCAAGCTAGCATCTGCCTCGGAGTCAGAATCGGTGAAGCAACAGCACGGAGCACGGCGGACAGCGGCGCGAGGGCCACAGTCGCGAGCAGCGTGCCGGTGTTGAACAGGCACACACGCGCTGCAATGGCAGCGACGGCAATGTGTGGTGCGCGGCGGGCCTCGCGGCCGGCGGACTGCGCCGCCCCAACGCCTGCGCTGACTGTGCGGCACAAGTCCACGCGCGCCGCGTACGTCCAGCACACGTACGCCATGAAGACGAGCAGCCCGCAGCCTGCACGGCCGTTGAGAGGCACTGTGTCAAGGCACGGCTGCCTTGCCAGCCTCTGCCAGAATTCCGTGCTAGAACCGAGTCCGCAGGTACCGGTGGTGTATGGGGCTCGGGTGGGACCACACCCGGTCACGATTCCCCGTGCGGTGGGCTGGGCCTCCACGGCAGCAATAATGCCAGAGTAGCCGGAGCGGCCGTACACGTACAGCGCCGTCGCGCCGGCGATGACGGCCGTGCAGCCGATCGCCTGGCACAGCAGCGCAGCGGTCCAAGGCCGCAGCAGCGTGCTGACCACACACAACACGAGCCTGCATGCATGTGAGCGCCATGCATATCACCATACTTGCTCTAGTATGTACCTGTACAGCGAGCACCTGCCCCGGATGGTGTGGCAACATCCTGGCCGACCCCCCTAGCTACATAGACCGTAATTCCAGAAACTTTGCCCTGTGCTATACGTGCTGTGATGTGCTTCGCAGCTCAGCAGACGCTGTGCCTGGCGTTGCCTAGCTCATTGCTGTGAAAACTCGAAATGGCTACAAGGGGCATTAGTGCGCACTTGATGGCGCGCGCAAAGTTTGTGGTGTTGATTGCAAGCACAGGACCGATGATGGACCGCATGCGACGGAACGATACCTGGACGTCGCCGGCAGCGTGTGCAGGCGTGTACACACGCGAACGAGGCTAGCGGCGATGGCGAGCGCGCAGAGGCTGACGGCGCAGCTGCTAGCACGCGGTCCACGGCAGCCAGCGCACGTAGGGCACGCGCAGCGCCATCGCAGCGGCCGAGTCCTGCCACACCCCCTGCAGCAGCCAGGGCCATAACTGCATTTGTTATAACAGTGCCATAACTGCATTTGTTATAACAGTGCCATAACTGCATTTGTTATAACTGCATGATTGCTTGCAGCACACATGACGTGCGTGTGCGGCCCAGCCACTGCCCTGGGGTCCGGCTTGGGCGCAGCCGCTGTGCTGTGACAGCGCTCTGTGCTGCGTGGAGGCCAGCACGGCCTGCCGAAAGAGGGGTGAGGGGGGTTTAACGGGCGCACCTGTTCAGGCACGATCCACACGGCCAGAAGGCATGCGAGCATGCCCAACAGCGCGAATGCAACACAGCCGGAGACTGCGGCAGCTGAGGTCGTGTGGAGACACGTTGACGCAAACACAGCCAGCAGCAGCAGGGCGTCTGTGAGCAGCATTGCCAGCGTGATTGTGTACATGCCCTGCCAGGGGGCAGTGGCTATCGCGCTCTCGGCATCCTTCACACAGGGAGGGCGTCAGCGGCGGTGCGCAGTGAGAGCGGGCGTGGCTGCGTGCGGTGACGGTGCGGCTGCTTTTATAATTGGTGAGACAGGTGGAGCACTTGTAGAGGACTGCTGGAGCACCTGTAAGCATCGTCAGCTGACAAGGTGGTCGTGGTGGTACCAACTGCAGCGCGCACGAGAGGCAAGACGGGGCTTAAGCGGGTGAATGGTGCAGGCATGCCTGTTGTGGTGGGCTTTGCTGGACTGAGATGATGCAGAGCTGGTTTGTGGGACAGACTGAGTCGTCACAGCATGGCAGAACTGCACCAATGGTATAGCAGAGCTGTGGAGTATGGGATGAGGACTGACCAGGTATGATAATGGCTTGGCTGTCGTGTTCGCCTGGCTGTCAGTGGTGTCACCATCAAGACGGTAGCATCGATGCCGGACCGAGGCAGATGGGTAGCTGTCCACTGTCACCAGTGCCTGTGTGTTGCATTGTGTGTCGTGACCTGCTGATGCGGAATGATCGCTTTGTTGTGGTATCACATTTGCTGTTGTGGGACAGACAGGCCACGAGCCATTGGTGCTTGGGCATTCCGGGACGCAGAACTCCAGTGGTGACACAGACGCAGCTGATGGTACTTGTTCGATGAAGAGGTCTGTGTTTGCAAGGGATGTGGCACTTGTGCCACACGTCAAAGCTACGGAATTGACTGGCAAGTGCAACGGAACCAGGTGGACGGCCGTAGATGAGAAGAGTACATATGTTACTCCACCCATTTCACCCTGCAGCCCCCCCCCCCCCCCCCCCGCACCCGATCCCTCCCTCTTCCCTCCTTCCCTCTTCCCTCCTCCCAGCGCACGTCCGCCGTTTCTCCTCTGCGCCCCTCCCCGGACACCGCTCGGGCTGTCGGGCTGGCTGAGGCTATGGCTCCTGGGACCGGTGCCTCGCGGCCTCGGACATCGCCGTTGCGCGCGCTTTCGCACCCGTGCAGACTGCTAGTGCCGCGCCGACGACCGCTTGTGGGCCCGGCGAGCGCTGGCTGTGTGTTTGGTGTGCGCGTGGCCTGCGTGGTACTGCGTGGTGTGTGCGTGTCTGCTTTCGCGCTGGCGATAGTTCGTTCTGGCATTTGCTCGTGCGGCGCATGACCTTGGTGCTTGCGGTGGCCGGTCTGTCTGTTTGCTGTCTGGTGCCTGTTGCCTCGGCGCTGCTGAGTCCTAGATCTATCACTGTGTAACACATATGTTACTCCCGCAGTGGCGATCAGCCACAGTAGCAACCAATGTGTGTGAGTAAACCTACACGAACAATTAGCTTTGCACGCCGTGAGGGACGCCTTGCACAGCAATGGCACCTCTCAGATGCAGCACAGGTCTTATTGTTCATCATTTAACAAATGCAAGGCAACACAGCTCGCCCAGGCGAGTGGTATACCGTTGCAGGTCAGGGCTGTTCCCCAGCGCATCCATAGATCGATGACTGTGCAGTGTGGTATGCAACGGCCACTGACACCGTCAGCAATGACAGAAAACTTTGCAGGGCATTGCAGACGGCACTATGCTGAGGTCGTCCTTGTTCGCTTCGTGTGAACTGCTTCTCTGTGGCGGCGGTTCACCATTCCAAGACAAACAGCTGTGTATACTCGGTCTTCATGATTACATCATTCCATGTCACAGCTCCATTCACAATTTTGATGCCTGCAGCCGTCGCTAATTTGTTCTGCCGACAGTTCCTGATACAGGTTGCACAAGGCCCGGGTCAGCGCTACGAACAAGAGCAATCCGAGATGATCCCGAATCGATGGTCCTGCTTGGTAGACAAATATTCGATCATATCATATTCAGGATTCCGTTTTGGCTGTTGGGTCACCAGGGCGCTGGGGGTAGCTCCGAGAGTGGAGCAGTTGTGAACGCTGACACATCGCGATGTGGCGCGGCCGCATTGCAGAGTTGGACGATGCGTGCGACTGCAAACAAATTATCGCTGTGCGAGCGCCCGTTTACCTAGTTTCAGCCGATAACGAGCTTGACGTTTATTTGATGGCGTCGTTATACCGCAATATCCTGTTGTTTTGATTACGCAAGGCCAATCGCTTGATCAAGCTTGGCGCGCGACCGTTCAGGTGGTCACACGTGCATCACGCGGTTCAACGTAGGGACTATCATTTCGTACTGGATGGTGCACTGTGAACGTGTCATGAGCCATACTGTGCGCTCAAGAGTCTAGTGACACATATATACGACGTCCTACAGTCCAGAAGTAGTACAACCCCTTGGGTTGGGCGCTTTTCTGACTCGTGCTTTCTGACACCCCCCGCACCTGCTCCCTACGCACACCTGCGCACACACCGGAAACACAGCCACCAAATTCACACCGCAGCGCAGCCTGAGGCTGTGCACAGCAAAACATGTATGCACGCCTTCCCCTCACCCATGCAGTGTACAGATACACAATCGGCAACCCTTTTTGTGTGTGCACAGTTTGTGCCCCGCTGTGTGGCATGTGCATCATTTCGTGTGGCACATCTCCGCTCAGGCTGCCGGGATCAATACATGCAGCAAGTGCTAGTGCTGCGAGAGCGTGTCAAGCTTCCAGCACCTTCGCAAGCACGCAGCAGCTGGCTATGCGGTGTGAGCTGTTTGTTACACTGAGATGGATTAGGGCCTTAGCAGCGCCACGGGAAGGAGGCACAACAAGGCAAGCGGCACAACAAGCAGCACGGCCGCCCGACAGGCTGTCATGAGCCGTACTCCCAAACACACGGCATAGGGACACCACGGCAGCAGTGTTCTCACCACCCCAGTGTCCTCACCCAGCACAACAGGGCCATAGCTACATGCATGCACATCAGGGCCATTGATGTTCTGAATCACCACATGACCGTGCTGTGCATAGTTATGCTATGCTCTCTGGGGTCTGGAGCCGTGTGTTACCAACAGCTCGTGTGTGTGTGAGAGGCCCTGGCTGCGGTTGAGACAGAGCTGCAAGAAAGAGATGCTGCACTAGGATTGATGGCGGATCTCTGCGAGGTGTTGCCGACGTTTGGTGATGGTGTGGTGATGGCCCTTGGCCGCCTCCTCAGCCATGTGTGTGTGTTGGCTTGAGTACTCTCCTGATTGAATGACTTTCGTGATTACAACTGGATCGGAGCCCCTCGATTTAACAGTGCACATCAGCTATAGTATAGTGGATAGCTACATGCATGCAGACACACTGCAGGTGGCCCTGTGGTGCGGGCTGTATGCAGGAGCCTGTGCACTGCGGACTCTGTGCAGAGCACCGCCACAATAACGATGCTGAACCGTGCACTGGACGGGGTGCTTTCACGGCGCTGCAATGCCTGATGTCATCAGATGTTGTGACCTCCCAAGCCTGTGCTACAAAGCCAGTGCTCATCAGGCACTGGCAGGCAGGCCTGCCTAATCATGCATGGTGGCAGTCATGATCATGTATGACTGCCACCATACATGATCCATCACTAGTCTTTTTTTTTTGTCGGAGCAGACCGACGCCCGGGAACGTGATGCTGAGAGCCACGCACGCAGATGGTCAGGCCAGCGGCGGCAAAACACTTAATTAAGTTTATAAATGCCAATGGCAGGTGCACTACTGCTCCTGAAGCCAAGGCTGCAACCCAAGCGAGCTGATCAACAGATATCTGCAGTCAGTTGTACTACTAGTAGTAGTAGGCAGACTCATCTGATCCACGATGCCTCCAAGTTACGAGTCATCCGGCTGCTAGCAGCCTATCTCTGTAGCAAACAGTGCTAGTCACGGACAGCAATGGGCTCAAACAGTCAAGATGATATATATGGGCTGTGTACAGCTATCCACAGCCAACTGGCCCGTTAGTACACTTCCAGTCCGCCATCTGGCTGCTCCGGCATTGCACACAGCACACAGCACACAGCACACAGCACACAGCGGACGTTGACTCTTGCAGCGCTTTGCTTTGTACTACTCTCCTATTCGGTGTTGGGCAGACCGGTTCCTCCTGGCGCCCGCTCCAGCAATCCACTGCTGTAGCATGGACTGTGTTGACAGCTGCCAAAGGGCCCGCACCGCTTCTCACAGTAGTGTATCACTACTCTCACAGTAGTGTATCACTACTGTGAGAGATAGTGAGCTACTGCTCACTAGGTGACCGAGTCAGCTAACTGCCTCCAGCCTCAGCAATTGCAACTCATGACTAGTTAGTTATCCCCCAGCAGTCCCCAACCTCATGTCAGCCTGCCATCTGGCATGGCTATGCAGCCGCCAGAACGACGGCCTACCACATGTGCACCTTTGGCCCTGCCCTGGCAGCATGCATTACTAATGCACCATACCGGGCATGGCTGCTTAAGCAATTGCAATCACAGCGCTGCCCAGGATTAACAGGTGAACACGCACCATCACAAAAGCATAGAGGCGCACCATCACAAAAAGCATGGGGGCGCATGCGTGCGCACAGGAGACACGCGGGCGGCAGGCAGGCAGGCGAGGGCACATGCATGGCGCATGCCATGAGCAGTGAATGCAAATCTCAGTTTACAGTTAACTCCTTGCCGTAGCTGATTAGGCCATAGCCGATTAGGCCGGTAGTGGTGATGGGCCAAAGCTGGCTGGACCTCAAACATGTTGCATTACACACAGATGGCAGGTAGGGAGGCGCGGGCACTGTCCTCTAGCTAGGCAGCTGCTTCGAGTGCAAGAGCTCAAGAGCTCCCTGCACTTTGATCAGTCAGGCAACCACCATCACAACCACGCGGTGCCTGCGATAAAGTTTAGACGGGACTATTTGTGTGACGTGATTACTTGTGTGACAGTGCCATGTGTATGGGTGGCTGCAGGTGCAGCATGAGGCCACCTGTCCACATGTGGCCACATCAGGCCAGAGGTGCAGGTGTTTGTCAGGGTGCAGGTGTTAGGCCGAGAGACAGTTTCGGCAGAGGCCCCCGGGCGGGCCGAGGCGCAGCGCAAGGCAGCGCAGCGGGCAGCGGCAGCGCGGCAGGCGAAGCACAGCCCTGCCGAGCACGCCGAGTACGCACAGCAGCCGACCACAGCCAACCGCAGCCGACGCCTTCAAGAGGACGTGTTGAACATGTATGCAACACCCAGCTGTCCGCCACATGGCCACACTGTCAACGTACGCGCCACCCTGGCCCCTTGTCCCTGCCCCTCTCTGTTTTACACAGTGATAGATCTAGGACCCAGCAGCGCTCAGGCAACAGACCAGGCAACACGCAAACAGACAGCCCCTCTCTGTGACCTTCAGAGAAGATCTGCTGCTGCCCATGCCCGTGCATGAATGAAGATGGGCACATCACATGGCCGTAGCTCGCGCTCGGACATGGCCGTAGCGCGCGCTGTTGCGCCCGTGCAGACTGCTAGTGTCGCGTCGACGACCGCTTGTGGGCCCGGCGAGTGCTGGCTGTGTGTTTGGTGTGCGCGTGGCCTGCGTGGTACTGCGTGGTGTGTGCGTGTCTGCTTTCGCGCTGGCGTTAGTTTGTTCTGGCATTTGCTCGTGCGGCGCGTGGCCTTGGTGCGTGCGGCGGCCGGTCTGTCTGTTTGCTTGTTGCCTGGTCTGTTGCCTCGGCGCTGCTGAGTCCTAGATCTATCAGTGTGTCACACATCACATGGCAATCAATCTGGGGGGGTGTTGAGATTGCAGTACTATACCACTAGACTGCAATCACTTAGCACGTCGCGAAGTTGACAATGCTTCCATCAACAACCCATCTGTCTGCCCACTCACCAACAGTTGCTAGCATTGAGATCTATCTGTAGCCATATCTGTGGAGATATTCGGGATTCACACAGCAGGAGCTTTGAAGCTTTGGCCAGTCAAGCTTTGTCCATTCAAGATTTGTCCAGTCAAGCTTGCAAGGGGTGAGATGGGGTTGTCCTCACTTGTGCAGGCATGCCAGCATCAAGGGCTGCAAGTATGCCAAAACGATGCATATGACAACACTTGTACCTCCCGCTGGGTGGTGGCACGGTGGTGACTTGGTGGCGCCAGGGGAGGCCTCAGCTCAGGGCAATCAGTGGGCAATGCCCAATAGGCATGTAAATGTACATGCACAAGTAGATTTCTTTACGTTCATTACTCGCCGTACCCGATCAGGCCATTGCCATGTGCCTTTTCATATCCTCTGTGGACATGATGTGTTGCACAGAGATCAGTGCAGCAGCCCAGCAGCCGTGGCAAAAGCAAGTATGCCACCATTCCACAGGCATGAGGTGCATGTGGTAGCCTTGTACGACTGGGGACAGTCATGACTCATGAGCTTTCTCTAGAAGATATGCAGAGCCAGCAATTGACTAGTGTCAGCTATACACACTGGGCTGCCTGAACTTGGATGACAATTGACACATTCCAGTTTGTATAAGAACTAATTAGGGCCAGGCTCGGCTATCAGCACACCTGCGACTGTCAGAGGAACTGGTCAGAGGAACTGTCTTGCAATCTCCCAATGGCTTTACAGGCTTTCCTGGTTACATGTGCCCGGCCGGTTTCTGTGACGCCTGC
Source organism: Ulva mutabilis (assembly GCA_900538255.1). Lineage (NCBI taxonomy): Eukaryota > Viridiplantae > Chlorophyta > Ulvophyceae > Ulvales > Ulvaceae > Ulva > Ulva mutabilis. Next base: position 309,095 of record UNSF01000061.1, read on the forward strand.
CTTGTCACCGGTGCTCTGCCACAGTTCAGAGCTGCAGCCTGGCTGCCCATGAAAGGAGCATGCCACATGAGCACTTTGGGGCTATGGCTCCTGGGACCGGTGCCTCGCGGCCTCGGACATGGCCGTAGCGCGCAGTCGCGCCCGTGCAGACTGCTAGTGTCGCGCCGACGACCGCTTGTGGGCCCGACGAGTGCTGGCTGTGTGTTTGGTGTGCGCGTGGCCTGCGTGGTACTGTGTGGTGTGTGCGTGTCTGCTTTCGCGCTGGCGATAGTTCGTTCTGGCATTTGCTCGTGCGGCGCGTGACCTTGGTGCTTGCGGTGGCCGGTCTGTCTGTTTGCTTGTTGCCTGGTCTGTTGCCTCGGCGCTGCTGAGTCCTAGATCTATCACTGTGTAACACATGAGCACTTTTTTGGTTTTTTTAGGACCGTGCTCCAGTTGTATGGGGGAAGTGAGGCACGTGCTTCAGGGATTTGACGTCCATCTTCGACATCGACCTGAAGCGTAAGTAGGCAAAAGGCGCTCCTTCGAATCCAAAGGTCCGTGGTTCGAATCTCGGGACTGGAAGGTCACGGACCTTACCTGCACCTATCGGTAATAGCGATCTAGGACTCAGCAGCGCCGAGGCAACAGACCAGGCAACAAACAAACAGACAGACCAGTCACCGTAAGCACATTTACATCATGTGGCATGCCCATGTAACCATTGCATACCTGACTGTGCAGGGCCTAGGCAGCTGTCTCTGATGGCGCAGACCTTGAGAGGCTGGCTGTGGCACCTTTGAGCAAGCTTGACTTGGTACCTTTGAGCAAGTCGGTCTCTTTGCGATCGAGACGTAGTACTTGCTCACCCTCTGGGGCTTTGACCAGCTCGACTTTGCCCGGGTCTTCATGCTTATTGCCATCGGCTGCCTGGCTGTGTTACACAGTGATAGATCTAGGACTCAGCAGCGCCGAGGCAACAGACCAGGCAACAAACAAACAGACAGACCGGCCACCGCAAGCACCAAGGCCACGCGCCGCACTGCCTGGCTGTGCAGGTGGCGTCCCGCTCTACATCAGCTCTCCCCTTTCCCACATACCTTCCCCTATACCTGCGAGATCCATCATGACGATGATGATCACACGCAACACATGTATGTATGATTACATGCAGCTTCTCCATGTCAGGTTCAAGACACTTCTGCCTGCATATCCCTAGAGGGACCCAGCGCTGCTGCATTGTCTTCGCACTGCTTGATCGTGATCACTGCTTCGCACTGGTTGATCATGATCACCCCTGGATCGCGATCACTGGTTGATCGTGATCATCATTCTCCTGACCCTGCTGGCAGGGATGGTGTGGCCAATGCCCGATTGGGTTTGGGGTGATACTACTTTTGTGAGCATTGTGTATGACCATTCCGACCACCAGCTTCCAACGGAGTCTTGGACGGGTGCACTGACTGCAGCCACCACCTGCTGCAGATGCTGTTTCTGCCGGCCATGCTGACCATGCTGAGCGTGCTGAGCTAGCGCGCCATGATCCTGACCGCCTTTGCCAAAAGCCTCGTCAAGCTCTTCGACCTCGCTCGGCCCAAATCAATTATAAAAGTTTCAACGTAAGTGGAAGCCTGAGTGCTACGCTGCCATCCTCCTCGGGAGCTTCTACTTCAGCGCGTACCCCACCATCACGAGCCTCAAGGCCGACGCAGTGCCGGAGCGTGAGCAGAGCACAGTGCAGGGCATGATCGCCGGGGTACAGGCGCTCGCTGCCGGCTGCGGCCCTCTGCTCTTCACGCACCTCTACCGCGGAAAGATGGCCTCTCATTGTGGACGGGTACACTGCGCGTGTGCCCCTTGTGAGAGCCATATGCATGCCGATGCTGCTTGCCGTGGTGCCTGCGTTGCGCTAGACGCGTGTGCCCTTTGTGAGCGGCGTGCTGATTCTGCTTGCCGTATGCACGTCTTCCTCGCGTGCTCCCAACACTCTGCACCCCATCTATACGTACGGCCCCCTCTAGAAGCTTCCTCCTCCCCTTAATTTTCGACCTGCTGCGTGCTGAAGGCCCCCCGAATTTCCCTGCACGGGTTGCACCTGGGTTTGAGTCAATTGACGCGCCAATCGCCCACTGCAGCAGAGCGGTCGGGATAGAGTGTGTGCTGTTATGTTGGGAGAAACGGGGTGATTTCATGCAGCTGATGATGGCGGCTGCTCTCGTGATCGGCACCCTACCGATCGTACTGGTGTGGTTTGTGGACCTGAAGAAGCTCTGCGGCGGTGGAGCGAGAGCGAGCATGTTGTCGCGGTCAGGGCAGCCGTCAGCGGCCGCAGCCGCCAGCGGCGGTTGCAGCAGTGGGGGGGGGGGAGGGGGAATGCTGAGGGGAGGGTGCAGATGCGGCACAGCAGGCACAGCATGGTGCAGATGCGGCACAGCACGCACAGCAGGGTGCAGATGCGGCACAGCATGGTGCAGATGCGGCACAGCACGCACAGCAGGGTGCAGATGCGGCAGAGCAGGCTGCAGATGCGGCACAGCAGGCGCTGCTGCCGAAGACGGGGCCGCCGAGCCAGGTGCATGCATGGGCTGACTGGCGCAGACATCCTGGGGTAGGAGGTGGCGATGGGCAGCTGGGGGGTGACTGCGGCGGCTGGTGCCTCTGTGCAGACGGCGCTGATGACCCGGGGCTGTTGATGTGGGAGCTTCGACCGGAGAGGGGGAGGAGGAGGGCACGGCATTGACAGCTGATGCCCATGCACGTGGTCGGCAAGTTGCCTGTGGGCTTGCTTCGTGGTCGATTGTTTTGGTCGATGTTGCGAAAGATGAACAGCCAATCCAGCCAGTGGAGTCAAGCGTGTGTGCGTGTGCGTGTTTGCAAAGGTGTTGCCAAGGGCCAGTCTGGCGATTAGCATACCACAGGCCCAAACGCACAACTCAGTGACCAGGTAGAGCATCTGCTAATGGCCACAGTGTGAGTTTCTTGTGTGTGTCTGGTAGAGGGATGATGTAGATGCAAATGGCGCTCGCAGAAGTTCTGGTGTTGGGGTATGGTGCCCTACTTCAAAGGGATGTCTGGTAGAGGGATGATGTAGATACCAAATGGTAGAGATGATCCGACATCGGATCCGGTAGACCTTAGCCCATTGGTGCTGAGATATTACAGATGATCATATCGTGGCCGTGCTTCTTCGCTTCATGCGCACTCCTAGTCTGCAGCAGATATTTGATGATTCCGAGATAATCTTCTGTCTGCTGGACGATCCCATCACACAGGCAAGGACCACCAGATTGTATTAGTCTGACTGCATCTGTCGGCGATTCCGTCTGCTGAAATGACTGAACACAGCTCGCACCAGGCCGGGATCAGCAAGACGACAAAAACTAGTATCCGCCATGTGCAAGCACTTCCTAGGCCTCTTCATTCGCTGATCCATTGGCATTGCTCGTCCTGCAACGTAGCTACGCGTGCTAGGCACTGATGTCAAAACTGTGGACTCTGCAGATCGCAGCCGCATGCCGTTTGGGCTGTCGGGTGATCGGTGCGTCGCGGCCAGCATGGCGATGCGCGCGACGAGCAACTGCCGCGGCCGCGTTGCCGAGGTTTGCAATGCATGCAACTGCAGCCGTAGACAATTGGTCGCTCCATTGCGGGCGCGAGTGTACTTATTCTCCGCCGACATGGAGAATGATCTCCCTTGTTGTGCTCGTTGGTGAGCTGTTTTCTTGATTGCACGAAGCACGATAACTTTCCCAGCCTTGACGCGCAACAGGCCTCTAGATGTCAAGTGGCCACGCGTGCACACATGGTGCACAACGTAGAGACATCACTATGCACAGGTTGAGCGGCATGCAGCACCAAAATGACATAGAAATTGGGGTTTATGGGCGACTTAGCTGATAAACGTGGTTGAACCGCGCTGCGCTGGCTGATGTCAGTCGGGCCCGCTCCGGTCCACGTCGATGCCTGCATGAGCTGATTCACAAGCACTGAACAGCGTTCACGTTGCGACACTACGGTGCTTGCATTGAAGGCCTGTTACACCATCTGCCTGCTGAAACTGTGAAGCAGTCCTGCCTTTTTCTATCAACAAGCCGAAGGTTTGTGTAGTCTGAGTCGGCGAACACATTTGAAGCGTTTGCGTGTCGCTTGTATAGCATGTCGCTCCGCAGCAGGCGACGCTTTCATGCTTTGAAGTCAGCCAAGAAGTCGTAGCTTGTGTAAATAAATAGCCTGTTCAGGTGTAGCTTAGGGATGTCGGGCCGCGGAGATTCTCAGCCCCAGGGCTTGTCCGAGCGCAACGGCCCAGTCGCCTTCATGGTCATGGCCTGGCGGAGTGGGTGCTGCAATCTCATTCCAGTTCTGATATTTTATGTCACAGGTGCCGCTCATATCTTGTATCACCTCGGCCTGAACGCGCTGGCTGGGCATGAGTCTGAGTGCGCGACCACCGCGCATGTGACAAGTCACGCACAAGTCACGCCTGCGGTGATGCCGCAGCTGCAGCTGAGGAGACAGACCACGACATACTTGATGATCAAAGCCTATGCTAACTTCGTCTGGCGCTACGTTTGCATGCCCCTTCATTCTGTCTCCACGAGTCGATTGACGTGTCATGCAGGCTACACCGTCATGAGCCCTTTCCTGCCCGACCTCCTGACAGACTTTTTCGCCAGCAAAGTGAATGGCTCGCCCATCCGCTGCGAGGATTTCACTGCCAACAAACTGCCAGATGCGTGCCTGCAAGGCTCTGCCATCAACGTCCAATGGACCTCCGTCACCGCCTTCTTCACCAACTCGGTCATAATCTTCCTCTGCGCGCCCATGACGGGCGTCTGGAGCGACATGATCGGCCGCAAGCCCTTCCTCATCCTCTCCCAGTTCCTCTCCGTCGCAACCTATGCCATCGTTCTCCTACATGTCTGGTCAGGCTTCTCTCTATACGCTTACTACATTGTCGGCGTGGTCAATGGCGCAGTCTCGCCGTCTGTGGTGATACTTGCAGCTGTGGCAGACGTTGTGCCTCCGAGGCACAGGGCAGCCATGTTCTCCATCACCCTCGGGGCATTCTCAGCCGGCTTTGCGGTGTCACCCACCCTCGGCATCGCCCTCGGCCTCAAGAAGGCCGTCGCACTCGGTGTCTCTCTGAAGGCTCTCGGCATCCTCTACACAGTCGTGCGCTGCCCCGCCCCCCCCCCCCCCCCCTGCACCTTCTCAACACCTGCACTGATCATGATTGGAAAACAGGGCCAGTGCTCAATTCGAATCCACACCACAGTTCGTTGGAAAACAGGGCCAGCGCATTCGCACCACTGTTCATGCACCCTGCGCAGGTGACATCTACCTGCCAACTCCAGTATACAGTATACAAGAGAAATCAGACAGCCCATATGCCCGTTGCAATACAGTAGATATGAGAAAAGAAACGCAATTTGTTCAGTGCCCTGCTCTGCGGCACGAGCATCATTCTGCGTGAGACAGTACAGCCTCGCTGAGCTCCGCGCTCCCCGTCCTTCGAAGGCCTCCCGGCAACCGGCATGGCTCATGCATGTAGATTGATGCATGGCTCATGCATTAAGCCCTCCCGGACATATGCATTCATCTCTACCCTGGGAAGGCGGGGCACCCGGGGAATTCGCGGCCGAATCGAACAAAGGTCTCCTGACCGGCTCGGCATGGCCCGAGGGATCCAGCAGCAGTATGCATGTGCGGCAACTTACGGCATGCGCAAAATGCGGTCGGTGCACAGTGCCTTCGTACAGGCACACTGCACTGCGCTGCAAACATTCGCTCACGGCATGCCGACGCCACCGGAGCCTGCTAGAGTGCTCAGAGAGTTTAGACCAACATTGCCCGCCCGCCAGGGGTGATGTGTGCAAGCATGCATTGTTACATCGAGGGGCTGCGATCCAGTGCACCAAGCGAACATACAACTAGAGACTAGACTCACATGCTACCCAGCAGATGCGAGCCGGCCAGGCGATCACCTGGCACGAACTGCGCACCCGTGAGCCGTGCTACCCTGGACATGATCTTTCTGATCACAACCCCGTTTCCTTTCACTGTCGCCGCACTGAACTCCCGCAAGGAGTTCTCAATCCAGCGAGCCTTTGCTCTCTTGTTGAACGGCCCAACCAACGACACTGCCAGCGTGTTGAGGTACTGCATGGCATGCGACCCTAGTCTGCCATATGTCTCGTGCACAACCGGCACCACCTTGTACGATCCCTGCACACTCTCTTTGTACTTGTTGAGTTTGAACCGTTCGCGTACGGCGGCCGCGTGCCCCTTTGCCCTCGATGCTTTCCCCACCACAGCCACCCCAGATGGGTGGATGAAGCTGACATCTAGCACATACACATCTACGTCCGGACCATTTGCTAGGATCTCCCCCCTACTGTCGTCCCTGTAGCGTCTGTGCAGGCTGCGCATCACAGGCTCAATTGATGTGGACACCCCTGCCGCTCTTACTCGACGGCGCCAAGCCGTAATGGCAATGTTGTGGCGCAACGTCCAGCAGTTGGCATTGTGTCGACACTTTATGGCATGATCTACGTCGGCGGGCTTCACCCGAGCATTGCAATCACATATCACTTCCCCATCTAATGGCGGCAGGGGGGAAAGTCCGCCCCTGAACCGCATCCCTTGCACAAAATCCCCATCATTCATGGCGTCATGCGCCAGCGCGGCGCTGGACAGCTAGGCTGCATCTGCCTCGTGCTCCGTGACGTCCATGAGGCCGAATCCGCCGTGGCGTAGCGGTAGGCGGAGTTGCTCCTCGGCGACGGTGGGCATCTGCGGGTGGTTCATGATCTCCCGCGCCGCCGCCATTACCCTGTCTTGCAGCCGCTGCACCGCGTCTTTGACCGAGTCCCACGCGACAACACGGACTAGGTGGGTGAGGGCAAGCTGCACAGAGCCGCGGAGCAGCAGGAACTTGTCCTGGGCAGGCAGGGGGAGAGAGAGGAGGCGATCAATCTTCTCACATGCGGTTGTCGCGCGGCGGTTGCAGTAGTCCTTGACGTAGGGGGTGTGGCCGATGGGCGTGCCTGCGCAGGTGACGCCGTGTGGGCGCAGCGGCACGCCTGTGGCGTCGGCAACGGCCCGGGCCGCGTCGTGATCAATGATGGATGTGGCTGCACTCTTCGCGCGGCCGATGCGGAGGCCGATCGGGTGGGCGTGTTCCTCCAGGGTGGTGAAGGCCTTGATGATGGGTTCGCCGGTGCCGCGGATGCTGCAGTCATCGGCATAGGCAAGGAGGGCTGCGTCGACGGGATCTGCGGTGGCTTGGGCGGCTTCGAGAGCTGGCTGCAGAGTCAGTGAGAAGAGGAGGCTGGCAAGGGGGTCGCCCTGTTTCACACCCCTGGTCGATGTGATCGGGGCTGTGCCTGGTGGGGCGCCTATGACGTGGTGCTGGGTTGGTGCTGTGTTGGCCCATATGGCGTATGGGAGGAGCTGTGGGGCGCGCTGGTGGACTGCGTCGAGCATGGACTGGGTGTGGATGGAGTTGTGCAAGCATGCATGCATGCATGCAGCTACATGCGATGTGCAGGCATGCCGTGAGCGTGCTCCAGCACAGCATGCCCCAGCACAGCATGCCAAAGCACAGCATGCCAGCACAGCATGCCAGCACAGCATGCCAGCTAAGTCCCAGCTTGACCCCGCGTGGGCCGTGTTGACGCAAGCAAGCCATCTGCTTGCCACAGATCGATGCTGCCTGCAAGCAGCACGCCTCCCCACACCTTGGCAGCAGCACATCAGCAGTATGCTAATGTAAATCTAATGTGTTCCTGGCAGCACCAGACCTCCGTGCACTGCCGGGGTCTGCAGATGTGCTACGACGCAGGCCCGTTCACAAGCCCGAGAGGCACATTCACAAGCCCGAGAGAGGGCGCCCTTCGCAGCGGAGCCATGATCGTGCATGCATGGCCATGATGATGTCCCATGCCCACAGCCTGAAAACTGCCAATGGAGGCCTGCGCTGGAATCGGTCGGGCGGCTGTGCTGCTGGCGATCTTTGTTGTGTCACTTGCTTCCTTTCCTTGGCGCTGCTGAGGCCCTGATCCATCATATGATGATCCCGTCAGGTAGACCTCAGTGCACACCCCTGCAATTGAGGTGAGGCAAGGCGTGCCCCCACCACACATTCAATTCATATTTCCGTTTACACCACTCTATATCTGAACCAGGTCCTCAACACTGGCAGCAGCCCACCACACACGCGCAGCCTGCCTGATTGCCGCCTGATTGCCGCCAGACACGATCTGACAACCGAGCAAGACAGGGCTGATCTCACACAGCTTTCAGCACGGCACAGCTTGTGCCGGTCCAGGCGGGTCCACATGCGGGTCCAGATGCTGTTAATACACTAATTCTGGCGAACTGGCCTGCCTGTTGGCATTGAGTTGTCGTGGCCGCACTCATCTGATGCTCCATGACTCATCTGCCAGCCGCTGCACCAGTTTCTCAAGCCAACAGTACTAGTAACAAACAGTAACAGGCAGCAGCAGTTGATAAGGGATGTACACAGCTGTCCACCTGGCTCGTTAGTCAGTCTGGCATGCGGCTGTCTGCAACTGCTGTTGCAGTGACTGTTGTGACTGTCGCCAGCCCACCCCCCCCATTGCTCACCAGTCGCCCGTGTCAGCTGCCTCCTTGCTGCATGAGCAACCCCCACTCCCGCACCAGCCTGCCATCTGACAGCCTGCCACCTTTGCATTCACAAGCCACTGCCAGCCCAAGCCATCACCTGGGGCTCGCAGTTGCCCGCACAACTTAAGCAGTTGCCTGCACTTGGATGTCCCACCTGCAGCTGTGCCAGCCCTGGCTGCACCAGCATGCAGCCATGCCAGAGAGCAAATATGCCGCCCTGATTGCATTATTGTTGCCCTCGCTGCTGGGCTCTCCGTGTAACAGTGAGTGCACTCACCAGTGTCTGAGATGATCTTTCACTCGCACCATCAGAAAGCATTGATGCGCAATTCCCGTGATCTGCATGTGGGGGTGACACACACCGCTGTGCATGCATGTTGACTGGTCTGTTGCCTCGGCGCTGCTGGGTCCTAGATCTATCCCTGTATAACACATGCCGCTGTGCAGTTGTTTGTCCGGGAGACGGTTTCCGCGGAGACCCGGGCCACGGCGCAGCGCAAGGCGGAGCAGCAGGCAGACGCAGCACGGGAGGCGTCGCGCGGCCTCGATGAAGCGCTGTGCGCTCCAGGCGCGCAGCAGCCAACCATGACCGACTTCTTCAAGCGGGCGTGTTGCGCATGCATGCAAGTCACTGCCATCCGCCATACCGTCAACGTGCGTCCCCCCCCTGTCCCGTCCCCCCTCTCTGGTCCCCGTTAAATCCGTACGACCTCAGGGTGGGGTCCCATTCTCCACACTCACTGTGCATACGAATTCGCTACAAGCGTAAGCTTCACATGCACACGACGGCCAGGTCCGAGTCGCAGGCGAGGCTTCGCATGGCCGTCTGCTGTGCATCGAGACTGAATCTAATCGTGGCACACCGTCTGCTCTATAGAGGTACCTGTAGATGCTTCAGTCTCCGTGCATGAGGCAACTTGAGGATGGCTGTGGTTTGCCAAACTTGGGTGAGTGTGGCTCCACGTGCAAGTATGCCTGCATCAGGAGAGCCACACAAGTATGGCGCGCAAGATGCACACGTCATGCGTACGACAATCATGATAATCATGCCCTCCACAAGGCAGTGACTGGATCCGGCAGGCCTGTGCATGTCTTATTCTAGATGCCTCGAGGGAAAATGAGACATGCATCAAAATCAAACTGAGAGCAGATTTGGCATGCAAGATGCTCTGAGAGCAGTCAGTGGGGCAGGCGCCCCTGTGTTCCCAGCTGGAGCACACTGTGGCCTCCTCAGTGGGCCCGAAGACAGCAAGCACGCAGCGTCTTCATCCATTCTTCGTCCGAATGGATGCATGGCTGCTCTAATGGCACGAGTCCCCTTGCACACGGAAAGGCAGCAAGGCTGTCCGTGGGGTGTTGCCTCCCGATGCAGAGCCAGCGATTGACCCGCATCAGCCATTAGGCTGTCAGCACCGCCATCCTCCACCACAAAGGAGAGTCTGGCCACGACACATGCATGATCATTCATTTGCATCTCTTCTGGCGTTCATGATTATCATCCAGGGCCATCGTCGAGAGCCGCCTACGTCTGTGCAGGGCCTCTCACTCATTGCCCGCAACTCGGAGTTTGTGAAGCTGGCAGCGTCGCTCATGGTCGCCTCCTTTGTGCAAGCCGGCCTCTTTGACATCGAGACGCAGTACCTGCTCACCCTCTTTGGCTTCAACCAGCTCGACTTTGCCCGAGTCTTCATGCTCATCGGCTTTGGCCTCCTCTTCGTACAGGTGCCGGCCTGCTTGACTGCCCCATACGCTATGCCATACTCCAGATTCTGCCCGATTTCATGATATCTGTCGTCTGTGTGGCATGTCTCAATCAGTTGCTGAGTGCTGCAAGGCATGACCCGCTCGGGTAGTGGTCGGCGTCATTTCCTGTTCGGACCATCAACTGTTGTCAAGCAAACACAAGTTGTCAGCTCACGCTGCACCACGCATGCTCATCATTGCTCTGATGATCACTGCTCTAATGCCGCCCACACCACCTGCACCACTGAACGATCACCCAACTCCGTGCCATGCACACCCTCTTCAGCCACAGGATGTGCCTCCATATCGAGCCTCCGATCCACGCTTGAACGGCAGAGTCCTACAGTGCCTCCCGCACCGTCCGCCAGCTGGCCAACCGCGATCTTGCACCGCCGCCCATGCAACTGCTCATACAACAAGAACCCCCGTTCCGCTTTCACTCGTTGCAGCCGCGCTGTAGCTGATCCTGACCGTCCCCCGAACATTTGCTCACACGCCAACAGCCGCTGCAGTCTCGGTTGATGCATGCCTCCCCACCGTCGTTCCGCCACCGGGTGAGCCGGTAGCCCCTTGCCACTGTCGTGTCATCCACGTACGCCGACCTCGACGCATTGAGTGACCTCGATGCATTGAGTGACCTCGACGCATTGAGTGACCTCGACGCATGAGTGCACACTGCTTACAGCGCAAGAAATACTCACTCCCGAGTCAGGAGCCCTGACTGGTGAATTGACTGGGCTGGTGAATTCACGTCAGCGACCTCCCGCTGCAGATAATCCTCTTCCCGGTCATGCTGGCCGTGCTGAGCGAGCGCAGCATGATCCTGACCGCCTTTGCCGGCAGCCTCGTCAAGCTCTTTGGCCTCGCGACAGCCTCGAACAAGTGGCAGTGCTACGGTGCCATCCTCATCGGCAGCTTCTACTTCAGCGCGTACCCCGTCATCACGAGCGTCAAGGCTGGCGCGGTGCCGGAGCATGAGCAGGGCACGGTGCAGGGCGCGATCGCCGGGGTGCAGGCGCTCGCCACTGGCTGCGGCCCGCTGCTCTTCATGTACCTCTACCGCGGCTTCATCCAGACCGACATGCCTCGAGTGCGCAGCCCCCCACCAGGCCTCGCACCCTTGCCCAACACTCCCGCCCCCGATCATCATGCCCAACACTCCCGCCCCCGACCTTGCAGAGGGTTGCTTTGCCGGTGCCTGTCGCCCCAGACCTGCAAGAAGGACACAGGTACACAGGTGTACCTGTGTCCTTCCACAGGTAAGCCTATGTCCTTACACAGGTACCCGCAGGAGCCGACCCGTCCATCCTCTGTAGCTCCTGGACGATGTTCCTCTGGGCGCTGCGTTCCTCTAGGCGTGCTCAGGGTCGCGGGATTCCCTGCACTTGCCACTTATGTATAACATATGCATAATGCATGCAGCCCTGGGAGCGGCTCTGGGAGTGTACAGATGTATCATACACATGTATCATACGCATGTATCATACACATGTATCATACGCATGTATCATACACATGTATCATACGCATGTATCATACACATGTATCGCACAGTGGCATGGCCACAAGCACCTCCGGTGATGCACCTCCGGAATGGTCGCGTGCATGGGGTGCATGATGAGGGTCCCTGGCATGTGGCGCATGGCCATGTGCGCACGCATGCTGACCTCGGTCGCACAGCACATTGCACTGCATGCATCGTGCACATGCACCACGGCTGCGCTGCAAGCAGCCGCAGTTTCGAGGCCCACATGATATGAACCACATGGTCTTAAACTGAACACTTGCCGGGTGGAAAGTGGTTGGTGTGTGTGTGTGCAGCTGATGATGGTGGTTGCGCTGTTGATCAGCATCATACCGGTGGTTCTCGTCTGTTTCCTGGACCTGAAGAAGCTGCAGCGGTGGAAAGAGCGCAACAGCGAGGCCCCAGGCGACGCAGCCGCCACTGCAGTGTGCAGGGGTGGGCATCAGGCCCCGGAGGAGGAAGGGGATGTTGAGGGCGCCGGGGAGGCCCAGGAGCCGCTGCTACCAATGACGGCACCGCCGAGGCCGGTGCATGGGCTGACCGGCCGGGAGATCTTGGTGGAGGACGCTGCGATGGGCCACTGGGAGGGCGATGCAGCGGCTGGTTTCGCTGTGCAGGTGGGGCTGTTGGCTCGGGAGACTCGACCTCAGCTTGAAGCTCCGGAGCCTCGACCGGAGCGTGAAGCGCAGCCGGGAGGTGACGCCGATTTGTAAGATACGGGCAGCCAGAGCAGCTGCACTGGGGTCGCGGGTTGTGACGAAGCGCTGCTGCGCGAGGCGCGCCGCGTGGCGTGTGGTCTGTGGCGTGTGCGGCTGGGGCGGCGGGGTGGGACTTGCGGCCGGTGGTAGGGTCGCGGGTGACGCGCTTGCACGGTGTGGTGTGCGATCTGCTGCCCGAGGCTGTGTCTTTTTGTGTGCTGCTATACACAGGCGTGTCCACGCTGATGAGCGTGTCCAGTGAGCTGATGTGGTGTGGTGTGTTTTATTATGATGGTGCTGAGGGTCGTTCATGCAATCGGCACATCAAATGCCTGTGTCTCAGCTACCGTGCGGATGTTGTGTGTGGGTGGAAGGATGTGGTGTTACATGGTGGTGTTATGTGCTGATCATGTTAGTAGCATATCCAACGCACTACCTCACAAGCATGTCGTGTGTGAGCGTGTGTGCAGATGGGTGTTAGGGCATGGACAGTGTTAGGGCATGGACAGTGCTGCGATCGTAGGTAGGTATGTGATGGGAGGAGTGCAGGGTGGTGGCGTTTCTGTCGTAGAACCAATGTTGCAGCGATTTGGTAGCATGCATTGGATGTATTTTGCAGGCGCTGGCTTTTGTGTCTGGCGGGTCGCCAGGATCAGCGCAGGATTTGCGAGTCAAGGTGTACATCGGCGAGAAAGCGAGATGGGATGGTGCTGGCTGGTGTCCTGCGTATCTTACAGTGCTATTTGGCATGGTTTGGATGGCCATGTTGCGATGTAAATGAAGGTACTGTTCGCGGCAGGAGTTGGAATGCATTCGAATGGGCCCTATGAGCTGGACCTGCGCATCTGGCATCACAACCAGGACTTCAAAAACATGACCTGCATGTGAATCAGCAACACAGGAGCAGGAAGTGCTTGTCACGGCAACAGGCCTCGATCACGGAACAGAGGTCAGGCAGTGACCACTGTACATGCCCTGCGGGCACAAACAGCGGCAAAACAATACTGGGAAATACGAACTTGTGGACACAGACATGGTTTGGTGAGGTCTTGGCGCGGTCGGAGGTCAATACAGGAGTGGTGAATCCCGAGTGGCGGAGCTGTCGGGCATGCCAGCCACGCAGCCTCATATTCGGGTGTTGCGTGAACACCACTGCAGACAGCTCTGACGCGACGCCCCATACGGATGATATGGAAACAGCTTGTCTCCACATGCACCTCTCCGGAGGGCCGCATTGTGCTGCTTCAATGGACCGACCAGCTACCACCGGCGCTCATGCAACATCTGCGCAGGAAGCACACCGCAGGTGTCCTTGCAGCAGCTGCTGTGTTCATCATGTACATGTTAAGCACGACCACGACGTTGTATGAGTTGAGATAGATGCCCCTGCGCGTGTGTAGGACCGCTGACACCGCGTCGCTATCAGGCCAGTGATCTGGACCCAGAACTTCACAAGGCGCTCCGACGGTGCATGCACGCTGTTTCAATGTGCCGGTCTTGGATTTGCTGTGATGTCAAGTGCTGGCCACGTGGTGTGCCGGTAGCCAGAGCCAGAGAACGGGATCTCGTATACTCCCGGATCTTGCAATCTGCGACCTCGAAGCCACCGTGCCGGCATGCAGCCCGAACGGAATTGGCGACACAGTCCTCATATATGCACTACCAACCTGCACAATGGCACTAGCTGTTCTTACTGGTCGTACGTTCTGGTTTGACTTCACCTGTTTGTGTGCACGATGGCTATGACTGTTGCATCACCAGCGGTTGCCGGACGGCGGGTCCTCCGCCCGGCCCGCCGTATGATAGCGGCACAGGCAGCTGAGGCCGGCACAGGTGATATGGGCTTCAAAACGATGCGCAGCGGCGTCAAGGTTGCAGCAGACGAGTCTCTGCTGACTCCTCGTTTCTACACCACCGACTTCGACGAGATGGAAGAGCTCTTCAGCAGAGAGCTCAACCCCAACCTCGACATGGATGAGATCGACGCAGTCGTCAACGAGTTCCGTCAGGACTACAACAAGACGCACTTTGTGCGGAATGCGGACTTCAAGGACGCCGCGGATGGCATCCAGGGAGCTACGCGCAAGATCTTCGTCGAGTTTCTCGAGCGATCCTGCACCGCCGAGTTCTCCGGCTTTCTGCTGTACAAGGAGCTGGGACGCCGTCTCAAGAAGATTAACCCAGCCGTTGCTGAGGGCTTCACGCTGATGTCCCGCGACGAGGCGCGCCATGCTGGTTTCCTGAACAAGGCGCTCACGGACTTCAACCTCGCACTTGACCTCGGCTTCCTGACCAAGAACAGGAAGTACACCTTCTTCAAGCCCAAATTTATCTTCTATGCGACCTACCTCTCAGAGCGCATCGGCTACTGGCGCTACATCTCAATCTACCGTCACCTCCAGCGCAACCCCGACAACCAGCTCTACCCGCTCTTCGAGTACTTCGAGAACTGGTGTCAGGTATTTATTCCACCGTTCATCGTACTCATATGGACAGCTGTCAGGGTGTCGTACACAGCTGCGCGCCGCGGCTTGTTTCGATCCTGTCCCTAGATTCCGCCCGGTGTTATTGTTTGCCAAGCGTGCGTTCACCATGCCAAGCGCCCGTGCGAATTGAATTTCGCTTCTGTCAGACGTGTCCTGCCAGATTGTATGCGATGCTTCGCTCGACCTTTGCAGCGCGCTAATGCCGTCGGTGTTTCAAAGTGCTGGGTCGTGTGCAGGACGAGAACAGACATGGAGACTTCTTCCAGGCCATCATGAAGGCCCGCCCCGAGTACCTGCAGGACTGGAAGGCCAAGCTCTGGTCACGCTTCTTCTGCCATTCCGTGTACATCACCATGTACCTCAACGATCACCAGCGGTCAGCCTTCTATGAGTCCCTGGGCCTGAACACCACACAGTTCAACCAGCATGTCATCGTCGAGACCAACAACGCCACGGCTCGTCTCTTCCCGGCGGTGTGTTGCCTTCTGGCTGTGACTTGCTCCCCGGTCCAGGTGGTGGGGGTGAACATATGTTCACCATTTGACCTGCCTGTGGGTGCCTACCTCGTTCCTTGCAATCCATGTCACCGGGTGACATTGCATCTGCATACACCGGGCTGCAATAAGTCATAAGTTGTGTTCGCTGTGTCGGTTCGTTGTGGCTTTTCACCTGAGACAGTGATTGCTTTTTGCTGGTATCTGCTTTCGGGGGGTTGGGGCCGTCTACTTTCCTGCTGTTGCGCTCGTTGCCGGGCTATTGCGTTCATCTCCGTGTAACACCGGACTGTGATAAGTCATCTCATGTGGCAGTGTGCCTGATCACCTGTTCTGCTGCAGGTCCCTGATTGCGAGCATCCAGAGTACTTTGTCAAGATGGATCGTTTGGTCGAGTTGAACAACAAGCTCGTGGCCATTCAGACATCGGACGCGCCAGAATTCATTAAGAAGCTCCAGTCCGCACCTATTGTTGAGCGTATGGTTGCTGGGGTGTTTCAGCTCTTTTGCATGAAGCCGCTCGAACAGGGCTCCATTGACATCAACGAACCTGCTGCAGTGTATTAAGCAGTGACGTTGGTCATGTGTAGCGTAGTCTGTTGCGATCAGGAATGTGTGCATGCTTCTGGCCAAGGTGCAGATCATTCGGGGGGTTGAATCTGCTCTGCTGGATGTGTGGCATGTAAAAACTGTTGCTTCTTCATCTTGATCTTCTTCATTTCTGGTCATCTCAGAATGAGCAATGTGCACAATGTGAACATGTTAGGTTTATGTCATTCCACTCAGACGATGTGATAGACACGTGTGCGCTGGTGGTAATGGTAGTCTACATTTGAATGTGTTGCCCTTATCAAGCATTGCTGTCGTCGCCACTGCGCATATGCTACACACTTGTTCCCGTCAGCAGACAGTAAAACCGTATTGTGAGTCTTGAGCATGTAATGATGCCCTGCATATGTATGGGGCTGTCCTCTATCTGTCCTCCATCTCAGTTGCACACTTTACATATGATATGTCCACACTCAAAATTTTGGCAGTGTGATCCACTGCGGACAAGTGATGCGTGCATGTACCTGAAAGAATCATGGTTGAGAAAGGCTGCTGCATTCCATGACATGTGTGCCTGTACACATTGACATTCGGCATACAATACACGATCGTGGTCATTCAATAGATAGCATGGTGACCATACAGTTGGGCTATTCTTTGCAAGGTCGCGTGGTGTGAGTCCAGCCGCAACCCCGGCACCCGCATGAATTACAACATTGTCATAATCGAATCTACTGGACACACACAGCCTGTGCACCTCCGCTGCCACCACACCCTGCAGTTCAGTGGCATGCAAGAAGGCAGTAGCACGCACAAGCCAAGTTTGCATCTCGATTTGCGCGGGTGCACACATATGTGCTCTTTACGCATGTCTTATCCCACGCCAGAGCTGCACATGTATATATGTCACCCTGTGCCTGTGTGCACACACATCGATTACGCATGCCACGAGTACTCGCTTTCTAAATGGCCGATTAATGTCATGTCCGACCATCCGAAACAATTTATCCACATATCAAATTTGTACAGCACTGTCAAAGCAGCCACAAAACCTGTGCGGTTCTGCCATGAGGTAGACTTGTGCAGATGAGAGTCACGCCCGTGTTTCCACAAGGGTGACAGCATCGCCCACAGACAGCATACCCGTGCCATCCACAACCACATTCCACCCAAAGAATGTACGATTCTTCCACTCAGGCCGGTCATACACTGCCTTCTCCTCCCTCAGCACCTTCCCACTCCTCAGTTTCGATAGCGCCAGAAACGTCTCCCGCCCTTTCGTCACGCCAGTCGCTGGGTTGATGTCTGGAATCGTACACCTTGTGCAGGGCTTGACCAGGCGGCAGGTCAGGTCCTTGCCCTGCTCACCCCGTCCGGTGCTCACAACGCTCCAGTCATCCTCTGCAAAGGGCTCCATGCCATCCCCTGCAACAACCACGTTCGGCCGGAAGCGCTCGATCTCAATGCTGATGCCTGCTGCCTCTTCCATATGCCTCCTCGATGCCTTCACCACACATGTGTGCCCAGTCGGTGCCTTGAAAAACACAGAGGGTGCCTTGAAAAACACAGTCAGCATTGTGGCAAACACACGCTGGCAGAGCAATGCGGACTGCCTGGTTGCTGCGATTCCGCTCAGCAGTTCCCCGTTCTCTGGTTCTGATAATATGACGCCTTCGTGAACAATAGCTACGTGAGTAGCATCAGTGCAGCCACAGCAGGCTCGAAAGGTACTTCTGTGCATGTGTGTGGGACCAGAGTGCTTCCCGGGGCCCTAGCGGCACGTGGGTGTGGTGGCAGCACTGCCACTCATTCAAACCAGCTCTTGGCATGTGCAGCAATGAGGATACGCTTCGTCAACATTGGGAACATGTACATGCGAGATGCTGGCAGCTTGGCCGATCAAGCGACCAAATCGCGTCTGGTTGATGGTGGGTGCATCAGAGCAACTGCTGGAGCATCAGAAGGATGTCAACGTCATGTTATCATGGAATGGCAATGTAGTCATACATACCGGCACAGAAGAACGAAGAACGCCGCAAGAAACCCCGCACCAACCCAGCCAAGCAGACATCCGACCAGCGCACAGCAGCCCGCATCCACACAAAGCTGACCATGCACAGCCTCTCCCGAGCAGCCAGATGCCTCGACCCCGGCTACATCGTCCAGCAGCCCACACCAGAAGACCTCGCCAATCTCCAAGACCTCCACCCCCCAGGAGAACCAGCCCAGCCACCTCCCATCGACACAGCCGCACCACACATCACTGTGGACGACCTAGAACGTGTCCTCGGCAACCTTCCCAAGTCCTCTGCACCCGGCCTGAGCGGCTGGACGTACGAACACGTCAGATCCGCCGCATCCGCCAGCACCGAGGCCAGAGACGCCATCCTCCACCTCATCAACCAGGTCATCAGCGGCCAGTTCCCGAAGGTGACAGCCCTCCTCAGCACCAGACTCGTCCCCATCCGCAAGCCAGACGGCGGCATCCGCCCCATCGCCGTCCAAGAAGTCTGGGTCCGCATCGCCAGCCTCTGTGCACTCAGAACATGCAGCGAAGTGGGCCCCAGCCTTGCCCCACTGCAGGTTGGTGTTGGTATCTCCGGCGGCGCTCAGAACATGGGCCATGCGCTCTCGTCTGCCGCCGTTGGGAATCTCGACACCGTTATCCTGTCAGCGGACTTCAAGAACGCATACAACTCCATCCACACCCAGTCCATGCTCGACGCAGTCAACCAGCGCGCCCCACAGCTCCTCCCATACGCCATATGGGCCAACACAGCACCAACCCAGCACCACGTCATAGGCGCCCCACCAGGCACAGCCCCGATCACATCGGCCAGAGGTGTGAAACAGGGTGACCCCTTGCCAGCCTCCTGTTCTCACTGACTCTGCAGCCGGCTCTCGAAGCCGCCGGCTGCAGAGTCACCACACCGCAGATCCCGCCAACGCAGCCCTCCTTGCCTATGCTGATGACTGCAGCATCCGCGGCACCCGGGAACCCATCATCAAGGCCTTCACCACCCTGGAGGGACACGCCCACCCGATCGGCCTCCGCATCGGCCGCGAGAAGAGTGCAGCCACATCCATCATCGATCGCGACGCGGCCCAGGCCGTGGCCGACGCCACAGGCGTGCCGCTGCGCCCACACGGCGTCACCTGCGCAGGCACGCCCATCGGCCACACCCCCTACGTCAAGGACTACTGCAACCGCCGCGCGACAACCGCATGTGCGAAGATTGATCGCCTCCTCTCTCTCCCCCTGCCTGCCCAGGACAAGTTCCTGCTGCTCCGCGGCTCTGTGCAGCTTGCCCTCACCCACCTAGTCCGTGTCGTCGCGTGGGACTCGGTCAAAGACGCGGTGCAGTAGCTGCAACACAGGGTAATGGCGGCGGCGCGGGAGATCATGTACCACCCGCAGATGCCCGCCGTCGCCGAGGAGCAACTCCGCCTACCGCTACGCCACGGCGGATTCGGCCTCATGGACGTCACGGAGCACGAGGCAGATGCAGCCTATCTGTCCAGCGCCGCGCTGGCGCATGACGCCATGCGCGATGGCCCCCCCGACTTCCGCCCATTCGCCGACGGCGACGTTGCCAAAGGCCTACAAGAAAAATGGACAGCGCTACGTGCGGCGATGCCGCCGGAGGCGGACTGGGGCCCAGAGGAGCTCGACAACGTCTTCATCGCCACTGGCCTTCCCGGTATGAGCAGAAAAGTGACCAGGGCAGTAGCGCAGACACGGCACGACGCGCTGCTGCAACAGCTGGGTAGCACCCCTGGTGGTGCAAAAGACCTTGCGCGCATGCGCAGCTGCGCCTGTCGTGTTGCCTCACTGTTCCTGGATTCCCTCCCAACCAACCACATGCTGACTCTGAATGAGGGGGATTTTGTGCATGGGATGCGGGTCAGGGGCGGACTTTCCCCCCTGCCGCCATTAGATGGGGAAGTGATATGTGATTGCAATGCTCGGGTGAAGGCCGGCGACGTAGATCATGCCATGACATGTCGACACAATGCCGACTGCTGGACGTTGCGCCACAACATTGCCATTACGGCTTCGCGCCGTCCAGTAAGAGCGGCAGGGGTGTCCACATCAATTGAGCCTGTGATGCGCAGCCTAGACAGACGCTACAGGGACGACAGTAGGGGGGACATCCTAGCAAATGGTCCGGAAGTGTATGTGTATGTGCTAGATGTCAGCTTCATCCTCCCATCTGGGGTGGCTGTGGTGGGGAAAGCATCGGGGGCAAAGGGGCATGCGGCCGCAGTTCGCGAACAGTTCAAACTCAACAAGTACAAAGAGAGTGTGCAGGGATCGTACAAGGTGGTGCCGGTTGTGCATGAGACATATGGCAGACTAGGGTCGCATGCCATGCAGTACCTCAACACGCTGGAAGTGTCGTTGGTTGGGCCGTTCAACAAGCGAGCAAAGGCTCGCTGGATTGAGAACTCCTTGCGGGAGTTCAGTGCGGCGACAATGAAAGGAAACGGGGTTGTGATCAGAAAGACCATGTCCAGGGTAGCACGGCTCACGGGTGCGCAGTTCGTGCCAGGTGATCACCTGGCCGGCTCGCATCTGTTGGGTAGCATGTGAGTCTAGAATCTAGTTGTACATTCGCTTGGTGCACTGGATCGGAGCCCCTCGATGTAAGAGTACATACCGGTACTTCCCCGCTGAGTCCCTCAATGTCACAGTACATACTGTTGTTGTCAGTTCCCATGCCACTCATCAAGGTGTACGCATGGTTTATGTGTCTGATGCATTGCCATGCTTGCATGCCTTTGTAATCTACCACTTCGTGGAGCGTTTCTCTTACCGTTTCACCAGGTGTTCGGATGTAAGAGAGTCGCGCGCAGCTGCTCCGGACATCTGTGATCACACACCCATATGATGCAGGCCTGCTGATGCCAAGCGGGTGTCTGTGGAATGCCGGAGGGGCCCGAGAGTGTGAGCGAAGGCATGACCTGGTTCGATATGTGCTGCTCTGAAGTGAGCTGCCTCATCAAGGGGCATACGGGTGCAACAATGGGTGTTGAGGTTGCCAGGGGCAGCCTTTCCCTCTCTTCAGTAGAGGACAGCATGAGAAGCGCACCTCTGTTGCCAGCAGGATTGGGAACCCATCTGCAAAGGCTGTCTCGTGGCCAGGAGCATACTCAGCGCTGACATCGCGGATGGTTGAACTGTCATCGTCTGGAGTGGCCAGGCCTCCAACATACCTCACCAACCTGCCACACAATCCCGTGCTGACATCGACACGGCGACACCAATCCATCGAAGGTCTCAATATTGACAGCTGATGCTTGTGTTTGCACAGTGGCTGCCTTGTGCTGCATGCCAAGAGTCATGCACACCTGACTGGATCGCCCAGTGCTGTGGAGAACCACTCGGCTGCAGCATCGCCTTCGTCCCACACATCCCCGGACCACTCCCAAACCTTTGCTTGGACCATCCCCGATCCGCTGGGCGTGTTGTCTGGGTCTGTCTGGCCTGCGAGTGATATGGGCGGCCGGATTGGCACTTGCATGGGGCCCAAGGAAGAGTCTACCAGATATTGCAACTGCAAGTGCCCATTGGCGAAATCAGCTGGCCCAATGACGTGATGTGTGTGTTGATCACCTGGTGACTGGGTAGGCTGAAGTGTGGTGTCCTTTGACTGCATGTCGCCACTGATGCTGACCTCGATCTGCACGTTCAGGCACATGCGGGTCAGTTGGCAGTGGCAGCGTGACTGCACCTGCTGCAATCGGATTTGGCTTATTGGGTTTGACATAAGTGCAGCAGGTTTTACCTGTGACATATGTGGATGGGTGCGCTGCGTCACGAAGGACATGTCCTTCTGCTTGACAAGCATCCACTGCCGATCCAGCTCGAGGCCTGCAAGAACAGACACAAGCTGAGCGCGCCCGCAGGCGGCCACACGGCCAGCACTTCCTGATTCATGTCGCATTGCATGTAAGTGACATGAATAATGGCGCAGCAGCCTTTGCAATAGAGACCACAGCTGAGTGTGCATGTCGAAACCTTGCCTGTTCGCCCAGCATGTACCGATGTGAGCGATAGCCCTTTGCAAGATTTCACAGGAAACACATGTAGGGATTTAATGTACATGGCTTTCATCAGATCTGCGTCACGCTTTGGTGAGGCTCTGTGTTGAGCATCTGCCAGTCCAGCCGTACACAACCACCACAGCCTCACATCATGGGTGCGATCTGACGCGAGGCTGCTCTACATCACGCGCATTGAAAGATCCTTTGCCACCAGCATGCCGCAAGGGAGCCCGATGATTTTGTCCTGGGCTCGGCTGCTCAGCCCCGCGGAGGTCGACTCGACCTAGGCCTTCCTCCAAGAGCCGGTGAAGCACATGCATGCGCGCTTAATCGAATGCAGTGTCTCTAGGCTTTGTCTACATACATGGTCGCATGTATGTCAATGAGCTTGTTACCTGGTCTGTTGCCTCGGCGCTGCTGAGTCCTAGATCTATCACTGTGTAACATACATGGCCGCATGTATGTCAATGAGCTTGATCGCGATTTGCTCAATCAAGACATACTCATTTAGTGAGAATACGACATTGCACAGTGAGTTGCATCCGTGGCGCCGTGGTGTGGTGCTTGAGCTTAGACTTTGGGTAGGTACCATTGCTTGTTGCAAACATCTTTCAACATCTTGCTTTTTGGTGAGTTCTACTCAGTGTACCTGTCCATGATTACTACTTGATCAGAGCAGGGTGGAAACAAATGACATGTATACTCATGCACTCATGCGCATGCTGGCAGGTTCTCTACCCTTCTGCTCTACCCTTCTGCTCTACCCTTCTGCCTTCTGCTGTCCTGTGCACATGCTTGAGCACTGTCTGTGCACATGCCAAAAAATCAAGAAGCATTCAAAGCAACGATTTGGATCAACGATGCAACAGAGCAGTGGCCAGTCATGTCAGCCAGGTCGCGTTGAGTCTGCAAGCCCTGCAGGACAGAGCCAATGCAGGACACCTTTGTATCCATGCTGACGACATTGCTCCAGCGAGCATTTAATCCACAAGTCTGCAGCATTGGTTCCTATTTGAGGCACGGACTACCAATACCTCTTGCTTGCTTGAGGATGTTCACAGTGGCAGATTCGTTACTAGCAGTAACCAAGTTGGCTGTTTTCAGTCAAGCTGCTGAAGTAGACCGCCCGCTGAGCCATGACTTTCACATGTGCTCCATAGGCTCTGCTGAACTCGGTATGTGGTACACGAAGATGGACCTCGACATCAGGAGGTCTGAGGGCGACGTGTCCCAACATAAGCGCTCGAGTTGCGCAGCTCACACCAAAGGACCCCGGGGGCACCAATACCATGGCGTTGCACACTGCTTCTGTATGCGATGTAGTCCGCGGCCAGTTCAGGTCTCGCGTTGCTTGCCTGCAGGGGTGCAGCTCCTCTCCAAGGACCACGCACACACATGAACACCCTGCGTGTACACATGGCAGACCATGTGTTACACAGTGACAGATCTAGGATTCCGCACATGGCAGACCATGTGCGGAGAGTGGCCATGGTGCTTGCGGTGGCCGGTCTGTCTGTTTGCTTGTTGCCTGGTCCGTTGCCTCGGCGCTGCTGAGTCCTAGATCTATCACTGTGTAACACATGGCAGACCTGCAGCTGTGCTACCTCATGGGTTCACAGCTGGGATTTTTCGCTATGGAGTAGGACATGCACGAGCAAGGGGATAGCTGCTGCTATACCATGCTAACAGGCTCCAGGCATCCCGTCGTTCTTCAGGTTTCTGGCACACATAGCCCTGAAATGAGGAATGCATGAGGATGATGGGTGCAGATTCAGACACGTGAATGCAGAAAGCTAGATCAGTAAGGAAGTAAACACAGGGCATGCACATCCTGGTCAGGCATGCACATCTTGGTCAGGCATGCAATGGCATTCCCCGGAGCGCAGCGGGGTCAAACCCTGCATACAGAGCCCCACCGCGAGTAGCACCTACCTACGCCACACCTCCGCTTCGACGACACTGGAGTGTTACACGGAGATGAACGCAATAGCCCGGCAGCGACGGCAACAGCAGGAAAGTAGACGGCCAAAACCCCCGAAAGCAGACAACAGCAACAAGCAACAACTGTCTCAGGTGAAAAGGCACAACGAACCGACACAGCCGACACTAGAGTGAAGGAACGCCTGGTCCAGTGTGTTGTCCAGGGCGAGCGATTGGGCGGAGCGGCGCCTCCGTTGACGTGGAAATGCCCCTTGTCATTCGTATTCCTGTGTTCCTGCAGCGACCAGGCGCTCGCCTGGTCAACGGGCAGGGCACGATGGCATCGCCATGCGACAGCGCCGCAACCCGGCCTGGTCCAATCCGTGCAGCTAGCAGCACGGCTCCTCCCGCAATTATGGTGACTTAAGTAGTTGGCACAGGCGGTGCCATCGAACCAAGTCCCTGGGGCCCCTGGGGGAGCTCTATTGTCCAAACTGAAGCTTGCGATCGACCGGCGGGCTATGGAAGGTACCGTCACGGTCGCGTCGAACCTGCGCCGATACCCCTCGTGGCATATAACAGGGTGTATACGTGGCTCGGGCTGGTGCACCTCCGTGGCCTGAACCCTCATCTCCGTGTAACACCGTGGCCTGAACTGACGCTGCCGCGTCATCCGGCTCCTTGTCTTACCAAAGCCAATTTACCAGCCCTGGAACGCAAACTGTGCACGATGCCTACAAAAACCTTTCCTGGAGTAAGCCTTTCGAGGGCCAAATGCTGCAGCCGCTGCAGCAGTGTCGTCGAAGACAGGGCTGCACAGCTGGTCTAGAAACTCAGGAAGTTCCGATTCCAGCACCCAAATCTTAAACGGAGCTTCCCTTTCTCGGCGGTAGAGAGAGAAGGCATTCCCTGGCCCCGGCTATGCGCGCCGTTGTCGTATCCCGGTCGCCCGCTACGTATAAGCCGCGCGCCATTCCCGGACGCCGGCCGCGGGGGGCCGAGATTTCTCCAGATTCGTCCAAATAACTCGGTAGTCCGACGGGAAGTAAAGCCCTAGACTCGGAGCGGAACGGCTGATGGCGTGAACATTGCTTCACCGTAAAGGTTGATTTGCGGTGATTCCGGTGTCACATGCGTGCAACATCACGTACGTACTAGACAAGTACCTGTAACGTTACTAAATATAATATATCTAGTCACGTTACAGTCGCTGCGAGATCCAGCCACACCCGCGTTGCCCATGCGTGCAGCGCATGCACCATCGAGTGTTGCCTAGAGCTCTGCCTGTCCAACGCCTGGCAAGGCCATGTGACGGGTCCGTCCAACCTCATGACGATCAGAACGGAATGAGTCAGTGCACGCACGTGTAGGACTACATAGAGCGTGCACCGCCTGCGGGGGCCCTATGGTGGATGAAGGAAGCAGCCGTGACCTCTAACTTGCACTACTGTGTAGTACTGTGATACCAATGCAGACTACACATCTGCCGCCGTTCCCCAGAGCTCGCAGCGTGGGCGGTGTAACGTACAGCCGAGAACTCCTCGATTGACTGGAGCTAGTATACGTCCGCATGCATGGAACAAGCAACACCTGAGGCGATTCAAACTCATTGCGCTGGATCGCTGGGGCCGTGCGCACGGTAGTTGATTCAAGATGCCATATAATACAGGTAGACTGTGATCGGGGCCTTCCATGTGCTCATCTCATTCGACTCCCTGTAACCAGCGAGCCTGTGGTGGTACGTGAAACGCGCACAGGGCAGACGCTGCGCGGCTTCACGCACGCAGAAAGCTCCACCAGATCGTTCAGCGTATACGTGCTGTCTGAAGCTCACTGGGCGCTCGCTTCACCAGCCGGGCGGCTCCTGGGACTGCAACATCGCGTGTACGACGCTGCTTCATAGACAGCGCTCGAGGAAGGCAGTGCCACGCGAGAGAGGCGCAGCGGATGATTCTGCGTCTGATAACAGTCATATGTGCGCTTCCTGCAGCTCCGATAGCCGTGCTCGTCTCACATTGGTGACCGTGGGGCGGACCGAACGGTGGAGAACTCTTCAGTGAATTGCGACCGCCCATGAGCCTGCCGTCACAGCTGCCAGTAGCATTTGTTGCAGGCAGCTATCACGGCATATATGCGCGAGGCTGCTTGGCTGGAGCTGCTGCCGGCCTAAGCCACATGTATGAGCGCTGATACTGCACGCTTTCGGTCGTTCCCAATGCACTGGCCTGGCGGAGAGGAAACGTCACGAACAGCGCGCACTCCCCCTGAACCCCCAGATAGTCGTCATTGCAGCAGAAGCGCGTTAGTGCTCATCTGGGGGTGATAGTGGACGCGCACGGCGCTGTCTGGCCCGTGGGCCGGGAGCATTGCGCGCACACGAGGCAGCTCCGGTAGCCTGGCCATCGATCGCGTCGAAAACCCTCCGGCACACCTTCAGGCAATTTCCAGGTCACATGTGGCATGTTTTCGTGTATGGCCGAAGCTGCTCATCTTTCGCCTGCAGCGCCTGTACAAGTCCTACTACTACGTCTTGCTCAGCGCAGTGGCTTACCATTGTTGGGGCACCAATGTCTCCTCCACAAGTGGCCTCCCTGCTAGACGTGCTGCCTCGAAAGCATTCCCACATCCCCACATCGATGTGCAATCAGCACGCACTTCTCACGTCAGCTGGGCCTAATAAACTAAGCAGGCTCTGGATAGCCACCTGTTCACTACTGCACAGCATATGTGCACTAGTAGTTCTTCTTGAGCAACCATGTGCACACCCAGGCGACCCCTACGCCACTCAGCAACGTGGCTGGGGCACCACCTGGGAAAAAGCACAACCCCACCTCGATATTGAGGGAGGGCATAACTCTTAGGCTATGCTTCTTACAGACTGCGCTCAGCCACTGCAATCGCATTTGGATTAATCACAGCACAGTCCTTCAGGAGTCCGCTGCTCAGCCCTCTGCTCAATCGTCCCTCGACGGCACACGCATGCGCGGCGACGCTCCTCTCGCATCCCCCCCCCCCCCCCCGGCCCCCCCCGCACTCTGCCGCCCAGTCTGAGCCCATGTCCTGTGCATGCAGCAGCCGCCGCGTGCGCCGCGATCGCCGCCGCAGATGCTCCCCCGGCGGCAGCGGCCCCGGATGACTGCGTGCCGCTGAACGAAGCCCTCCAGGTCGGGCCGCACGTCGTGTTTTCGCGCGTCTTTGAGGCCGTGCAGGTGCCGCTCAACTCCACCGACCGGTACACGTTCTTCGTGCCCGAGGATGGCGAGGTCGTGGCCCCCGGAGACACCAACGGCATTGCCGGCACCAGCGGCATCGCCGGCCTCTTCAGCGCCTATGGCATCGACACCCGCAGCCCACGCACCATCAAATCATCCCCCGTCTTCGACCAGGTCAAAGGCACGCCCCCCCCCCCCCCACCTTTGCACACCAGCGTTGCTGTGCCTGTGTGCACACACCCTAACGGATCGCCTCCTCCCGCTTGGGCAGCAGTTGCCAGGTGGCGACAGCATGCATGACATGCATGCATGGCGTGCAGGGCTGGTGCCGTACTACATCGTGCGGGGCGCATACAGCATGGCGGAGCTTCGGGCGCGCTCCCCCTCGAACCACCTGACCACCATGTTTGACACGTCAGGCGCGACATGCGTCGATCCGAGTGACGAGGGCTCCGAAAAAGCGAGTGACGGCGATATCAAGGTCCGGCCTCACCACCTGTCCCCTTCCCCCCCCTCCCCCCAGCTGCAGGGGCAGGGCCCTGCCCCCATACCCCCATGCATTGCTCCTGCTTTTCTCCCCCAGGCGTCTGCGCCATTGCAAACGCGGATTTGTCAACATGTGCACAGCCATATGTGTTGATCGCTTGACAATGGAACATGCGAGCCGTCACATGTGCCTGCCGCTTATGCACAGATCTCCTCGCATGGGTGTATGTGATTTTCATTACTTGCCGTAGCCGATTAGGCCAGAGACATCTCCGGCGAACCGGGACCGAGGAGCCAAAGGGGTGAACGAACCGGAAACCCCTCTCAGATGCGTGCATGCAAGCCGCGCGGCGTGTTCAGGAGGTTGGTCGCATGCGCATGTGTTCGACCGCCAGGTGTGCATGCATGATTGAACCGGAGACCTTCCGCTACATTTTGACACACCGCCGCACGACAGGGGTCAGCTCTTCCGGTCGCTCCTGCCACTGGATGTCTTCATGCTGGCTTGCCACACGGCAACCCGCCACACAGCGTGCACAGCGTGGCCATGCGTGGATCTGGTGTACACAGCGCACGGCCGTGGGGAGGCGCTCAAGCGGGTTGCCGCATGGCAGGCGCGTTCAGCGGTGGCACATGCATGCATGCATGCATGTGAATGCTGACGGAGTGGCTGTGGTGCAGGTGGAGGAGGTGGATGGCAGTGTGGGGCTGACGGATGACTCCACAAACACGCAGGTCCAGGCGATGATAGTACAGGGAGACATTCTGACGTGTGGCGGCTCGTACGTCCACCTCATCAAGGGCCTCCTCAACCCGTGCTGCAACGACCGCAACGCAGACTGTACCACGGCAGCGCTCGACCCGAAACAGGTTGACACGTCTATCGAGGCAACCTCGGCGGCTTGCCGGGGGACCTGGGGGGCCTCGGGGGTGGCTGCCGTAGCTGCCGCGTCGGCGGTCGGTGCTGCCGGCTTCCTGTGATCATGTGTGTATGTGTGCTTACATCACGGTCAGCGTCAGCGGGAGTGCGAGAGTGCTGAGGCCAGCTTTGCAAGGGTTCCAAGGCGGCGATGCGTGGCAGGTGCTGCGGTAGGGATTCACAATCAGCTGCGAACCACGGTCTGCGCGGGTGGGTGCACGTCCACGCAACAAGGACCGCCGCTGGTTGGAGTGTGCTGGTGTGCTGAGTGGGACTGTGCTGCTACTCGTGGAAGGCGACTTGTGAGACAGGTACAGGGGACGCGGTGGGGTGTCATTCGTGTGTGTCAGGGGCGGAGCTCCTCATGGACAGGTGCATATATGACGGCTGGGGCTGCTACTCGTCCCTGCTCGCCAAAGCTGCTCAAGCATACTAGGGAGCTGTACAGCGTACTGAAGCAGACTGTTGTTTAAGTCACTGGCGGGGAATCGCGTTCAAGCCAAAGTGCACTCGTGTTTTCCAAATCCTTACGTCGGGGCATGTGTCGCAGTAATTCGAGTGGCGCGCCAGCGTGGATCGTGCGCGGCCGTGGCCAAGCGTGGTCCCACACCAACACTGCAGTGCACTGGCCTGCACAGCATGATTTGCACTCCCCAACGGTCGCATCTGGTCTGTCGTGAACACCAGTGATGCAACACTGAATTTGCGAGTGTCGCAGCCAAACGGCTGTGCTGCAGAGAGGGTGTGGGCGAACCTGTGCAACCTGCCGACACAGTCGCCTGGCACGGACCTCGTGGTTCTGCGAAACCGCACACCGAAGAACTAAACAGGCCTATCATATTCAAATTAAATGTCAAGGGAGGTCAGATCGCAGCTCTTGCATACTCAGCCCGACCAGATCCGCTCGTGCAGTGTTGCGGCACTCGGTTCTGTGCTGGAGGGCTGCACACGTGAGATTCCGCTGCGTCCGCTATTGTAGCACCCATTAAGTGATCTTTCGTGATTATATGGCGTTTCGTGGACGGGGTCGCGGGCGCGGGGCTCCGCCACCAAGGCATGACATCCAGCTACCTGAGCATGAGCAGGAGTCAGATGTGCCTGTCACTTTCCCCAAGATCCCCGAGAAGTACGTTCCGGCTAAAGCCAAAGATGCACAGCTTTCAGCTCAACAGCAGCGGTTACTGGTATGTGAAACTGGCAGACCATCGCAATTACGCCCGGTACTGACCAACCCGGTCGCCTGCATAGTCTCACTGCATGCAGATGCGCTTCACGAAGATGCGGATGTGGTACCGCAAAAGCCCATACTTCCTGGACACAGATGCGTCCGGCCAGGTGGATGAGGTGAAAGGCAGCACACCAAACGTAGCCAAGTATGAAGATGAGGTGAATGTTACAACAAACCCCCAGACCAGCAGCCAGCCATTGCACGAGGTCCGATCCCTGCATCACACCGGCGTTTTTGTTTCAGCCGCTCAATGCGGCTTGCGTATATATCGACCAGCTCCACCAGTGTTCAAAGACCGCTCGTGTGCATTTCGTTTGCCACAGTGTGCACCATCATGAGCATGGGAAGTGTGTTGACCACTAAAACAATATGCAGGTCATAACAATGCACGAAAAATACTTGCCCAAAGAGCTGTTTTCTGAGAAGGAACAGAAGAAATCTCTCCGTGCCCGTAAGAGCCGACCCAAGGCATCTATGAAGCCAGGTGCGCCCAGCAGTCTACAAGCATACAGACTCCGCCGAGATGCTTTGGACAGTCCATGTCAAGAACCTCAATGGAGCGCAAATCAACTGAAAGATCGGGGCTCTTTCAGTATGGGCACAGGCAAGCACAGCAGTGGCGACGGCCCTGTCGCTGTCCTTGTTTGGTTCCTGCATCTCGAGCAGTAGCTCAGGTCAGTGTTGTTTTGTGCAGAAGCCGATATGGACTTGATGCAGCTGCAGAAAGAAGGTGCAGATGGGGAGAAAGAGGATGGTGATGAAGATGGTGACGACAAAGATAAGGTGCGATCACAGCAGTGTTTGCGATCCTTCAACTGAGCAAAGAGCATGTCTCAATCACTGCACACTCGGCAGCTCAGACCTATATCTGTCTGCTCATTGGCTGTCATTTGCTGTCAGCCAGTGCCCGCTTTGCACCATTCGATGTTCCATCACTTGTACACTGGCTGTCCAGAACTGGAATGTGGGTGCCTGAGATGTACTCTGAATGCCGCACTAGACAGCGGAAGCACAAGCTTCTTCAACGCTTTTCCAGGACAAAAGCAGGCAAGTGCTGCTCTTTCATGCTACAAACCGTCCTGGTTAAAGAGCCGTGTTGCTTACTTGCAACAGCAGTCGGTCTGGATCCGGAGGATGCATGCAGGAGGGAGAGGCACAAGAGGAGGAGGATGATGACGATGAGTTTGACCATGAGGATGACGACTACTACCAGGGCGAGCACTACGACGATGACGAGGAGTACGGAGGAGATGCAGACGATGGTGAGGGCGAGGCCTACTTCTGATCACCTCGGATTCAGTCTGTGCTCATCGGCTGCAGCAGTGTGCACTGCATTTTGAGCTGCTGGAACACGCAGCTCGAAGGACCGGGACATGGCTTGCATGGCAAGGCACCTGTGCATAAAGCAGGCTCTATTGCCCCGTGAAACGTTGAGTATGCTTGTAACATGCATCTACCTGGCACCACCCAAGGCGGACGTGCGTGGCAGTCCGCAAATGAAGAGATGCTGCCTCGAATGGCATTTTCCGTATGAACGTCCACTCAAACAAAGCCGCTCAAACCCCGACGTGGGTCGTTGAAACAACGGACAAAGAGCTCCTGCTCGACACGGCCACGGTGTGCGCCCTGCAGTTGAGGGGCTTCTGCAACCGAAACGCTGCCAGTGGTAGATGCATACGCCAGAAACTGCTGCTGCACGCCTACCGCTGCACAGGTGCACACATGCACCAGGCAGAGCCAACTCAGGCCACTGCTATCTATCTCCTGCACGATCTTCATATCGGCTGTACGCTCAGATCTGCCCCAAGCCTTGCGAACATTGATGTTGCAAGCCCCACTATGCAGCCCTATCAGACCTGCAACCGCACATCCACCGGACCTGCGGTAACTCTGTAACCACACACACACACACACACACACACACACACACACACACACACATACACACACTCAGAACGTGTGCCAAACCTGGCTAGCAGCAGGCCAGAGGCCCCCGCCAGGACGCCTCGGCCTGGCTGCATGCCCCGGCAGCGCCGCAGTGCCGGCTGCCTGCCCCAGGCGGACAGCAGCAGGCCCGAACCGGCAGCCGCGCAGGCACACTATAACTCGAGGAAAACTGGTGCCGAAAGGGCGCGTCGCTTCACACAGCGCCAGGTAGCTGTCCTGCGGCGCCAAAACTTGTGCCTGTGCTCGACGCGTGCCGGGTGGCGGGGTTATTCATGGATCGACGGCAGCTTGCTGGCTGTGTCGGGTGCAGCAAGCAGGCTACTGGACGCGTTGGAGCCGGGCAGGATGCCGGGCAGCGGCAGGCAGTGCCCCTGCTTGCGGTGCGCCAGCCGCTCGAGGTACATCACGCTCAGCGGCGACCCTGCACAGCCACAGCGCGCCGTCACAGCACGCCGGCACAGAACGCCGGCACAGCACGCCGGCACAGCACGCCGGCAC
Organism: Ulva mutabilis; assembly: GCA_900538255.1. Lineage (NCBI taxonomy): Eukaryota > Viridiplantae > Chlorophyta > Ulvophyceae > Ulvales > Ulvaceae > Ulva > Ulva mutabilis. Next base: position 341,476 of record UNSF01000061.1, read on the forward strand.
AGCACGCAGTCATGCATAGGGGTAGACACCAGACGCAGCTTGCACCGTTTGTTGGGAGCGATGCAGTAAGACAGCTGGGAGTGTGGCAGCGCAGGGCAGGCGCATACCCGGGCCTAGAATTGCCTCGGACAGCCGCCACGCGGACAGCCCCTCCCCAGAGTCGAGCGCTTCGCTCAGCAGCGCGTTGAGGTCCTCGTGAGACCCCGGCGGGTCCACGCTGCAGTTGCCCCCTGAGCTGTCGGAAGAGCTCGCCGCGCGCTTCCGCATCTCATCCAGCAGCTCCCCTGCGCCGCGCGTCACGCGCTCCCATGCCTCCTGCGGCGTGAGCTCCGCCGACGCCACCGCCTCGAGGCTGCCGGACACGGCTGCCGCGAGCGCCGCGGCGCGCGCGCCGCTTCGCCCCGGCGGCGGCGGCATCGGGATGCGGCTCGTGCCGCCGTCGCTGCTGCGGCAGCCGGCCGCCGGGCTCGCCGGCGGCGTGCCGCCACGGCTCGGCGCCTTTGGCAGCGCCGACGGCGAACGTGGCGTTGCCGCGATCAGTGGCCCCGCCGCCGCCGCGGCCGCGACGAGCGGCGGCACGAACGACAGCGAGGCGGAGCTTGACTGCGCGAGGTCCTCCGTGGAGGCCGCCCCCGACGGCGCCGCCGCCGCCGCAAATGCTGCGGAACCCTGGCTGCGCGAGTTGGCGCCAGAGTCGGCGCGCATCTCGAGCTCGGCAAAGGTGACGTCCAGCGCAACGCTCGCCGTCTTGGACGCCGACAGCGAGCAGCTGCTCTCATGCTCACTGTTGCTGTAAAGGCAGTTGGGCGCAAACACGTCGGGCAGTGGCGACACAGCGGTCGCCGCGCTCGCATTCGACGGCGGCAGGAACGAAAACTCCTGCGCAGGCGCGGCCGGGGGCGTCGGCGGCGGCGGCGCGGCCTGCGCGTCGTACGCGTCTGCGCTGGACTCGCCGTAGAGGATGGCGCCGGAGCAGAAGAAGTTGTCTTCCGAGTCCGGGGCCTCCGTCCGCAGCGGCAGGCCGCTGATCGGCCGCAGCATCTGGGACGCCAACTGCACCCTAACACCGCTGAGCCACAGCTTGCGCGTGTGTGGCGCCCGAGCAGCATGACACGACAAGAAGCGGCCATGACCAGGGCTGGCTGGGATGATGGGCACGCCAGGCGTGCTGTTGGAAGGACACGCGCGAGCTGCACACTGCAACGCGCTCTGTGAGACTGGGCAAGCTTAACCGGGTGCGCGGCAGCGGCAGCGACCTCTGCTGTGCCCGCGGCAAGGCGGCTGCTCTTTTGTGGCGGGGGCAGCCAGAGGAGCCCCTCCTGCTACCATTGGAGGACTGGATCGGGTCAGCTCGATGAGAAATCTCAGTGAGAACGCGGCGCGTACGGAACCCCATCCATCTCGGATCGCTCTGCCCTCATCAGCACTACCTGTTCTAAACAAGGGGAAAGCATAGCCAAGAAGGCCGTGCCAGTTACAAGGGCAAAACAACCAAGAGGTGCAGGAGAAGGCGAGGCCCTAGGGGGAGCTGTAAATGCAAGTGTAAATGTAAATGGAATTACTGTGCACGAGGGAAAGCGGCGTGCCTGCACCGTGCCCGTGGCGTCGACGTAGCGGTCCTGGCTGAGCTCGCGGTTCATGTCCGAGAAGATCTGCAGCATCTGTGCAAAGCTCGGGCGGTCCGCCGTGTTGCGGCTCATGCATGCCTTCATCAGCAGCGTATATGTGAGCGGGCACGTGGGGAGCACGTCCGGAAACGCGCACGGAGCCTCTTGCAGCGCTCCGCTCTGCTGTATCGGCCTGCACATGCATGGCGGGATCGGGTCGCGCAAACATGTTTAAACACAGGCGCGGACAGTCTGTGCCCTCACAAGCGCAGCGAGTGTGGCCACAGCGGCCAGTGCATGCAGCGCATGCATCATCTTGGTCGGCGGTGCGGTGAAGAGCTGCCGCACAGGTTCCAACTTCATGCTGGGTGGCACCCGCGCTGTCTCACCCCTGGCGGTCTGCACACTGTGGCTGCCCGTACCCCTTGGACCCCAGCACGCAGCACGCCACCGCTGCATGCTGCGCACCCGTAGCTTGCAGCGGGGGGGATCAAACGCGCTCTCGCCATCAGCCGGGCCTCAGTCCGCGCACGCTTGTCTGTGATGGCGAGACGTTGCGGAGGCGGCTGTAGTTAGCAGCGCGAATGCACACACGCTCATGTGGCGTGCTGTGCTGTGACTAGTAGATGACATCGTGGGCACGCACTTGCTGTGCACGACAGGGCAGCCCATCATGAGCTGCCACATGATGACGCCGAAGGAGTAGACGTCGGCAAACTTGTCGACGCGGCCGCCGCTGAGGACCTCTGGTGCGGAGTGCGCGCACAGCAGAGCGCTGCCACCCTTCCACGCTGTGTGGTGCGGGCACGTGAGGAAGCCGGTGATGAGCGCTGTCGCCTCGCCGCTGGCCAGCGCGCTCGCAATGCTCCAGTGCGTCGCCACGTCCCTCTGCACAGCACAGCACAGCATGACACAGCATGCCAGAGCATGGCAGAGCGTGGCACAGCCTGGTATAGCATGGCAGAGCGTGGCGCGGCATGGCACACAGCCTGGCACAGGTTGGCTGAGCCTGGCACAGTGGGGGCGTTCGTCTGCCGTAGGATTTGTGTGTTGACACAAAACAAACACAGAGAGCACAGAGAGCACAACGCCTGGGGAGGGGACGATCGTCAAGGTGTATGCCTGCCCGTCCCGGATGCTGCTGTGTCGATGGGCATGCAAGCGAGATCGAAGCAAACGAGAGCGAAATGACATGGCCAGGACATGGTGCTGTGCATAGCAGCACATGCATTGGGTGCAGCTCATACACACTTGAGCGAGCCTGCGCCTCCCAGCCATGCATAGCAGCCATGCGTACAATGTTGACACTGGCTGTCTTGGGTTTGCATTTCTTGCGGTGCACCAGCAGCAGCAGCCGATGGTTGCAGATGCCGCTGTGAGAAGCACTTACGACAGCATACTTGTACCACTTTGCTCTGTCACACAGTGGATCGAACCACCAACATGCATGCTCATGACCCATGACCAAACAAACAGCACACAGCACACAGTCACTCACTAATCAACCACTTGCACCCGAGGCATACTTGTGCAAGCACATACAGACAATGCAAAGTGGACCAGAAAGACCATGTCCAGGGTAGCACGGCTCACGGGTGCGCAGTTCGTGCCAGGTGATCGCCTGGCCGGCTCGCATCTGCTGGGTAGCATGTGAGTCTAGACTCTAGTTGTACGTTCGCTTGGTGCACTGGATCGGAGCCCCTCGTGTAACGATGTAACGATGCAAAGTGGACTGCCAGCTGCACATCCTCAAACAGTGCTGCCCTCCATGCTGCCCTCCATAACATGATGCCACAACAAGCGCACAGCGCACAGCGCAAGGGGCGCAGCGGGCAGCGGGGCCCACGCTGTGCCCTGCTCTGAGCCCATGCTGTGCTGTGGACTCCTTTGAGTGGACCGGCCCAGCTGGGCGCTGCATGCTGCGATGATCGACCAATGGTTGTTTTCTGCTGCATTTGCTGCACTTGCTGCATTTGCTGCACTTGCTGCATGCTCAGCCATGCCAATGAGGGTGGCCCCAGGCACAGAAGCTTTGGAGCGCCCAGTTGATCAGCATGTAGAGTCACCAGATAAATATTCCTGTGGCTGCAATCTACTCGATAGACATCTTCACCCCTGGCAGCACAGCGCAGCATGCTGTGCGCAGTGTGGTTCACAGGGGCTCACATTCATAGAGCCACACCACGTGGATGTCAGCACAGGGGGACGAGGAGACAAACAGACAAGGCGAAGTTGAGAGGAGCAGAAAAGGGGGGGGGGGGGGGGCACACGTTGAGGAGGATGCAGGCAGGGCGGAGGCTGCCGTGGCAGATGCCCTGCGAGTGGAGGAAGTGCATGCCCTCGGCGACGTTGCGTAGCAGCGCGGCCGCCACCGCCCACTGCTCGCGTACCATCGTGCGGCAGAACAGGCCCTTGCGCAGCGCCTGCTGCAGGCCGCCGCCGTTGCAGTGCGCCTGTGCGAGCGTCACCTCGAACGAACACACGCAGCCGTCACCGGGGTCCTCCAGCACGCAGCACGAGTGGCCGTAGGTGCGCAGCACGTTGGGATGCGTGAGGTGCGGCATGAGCCCCGCCGCCGCCTCGACCATCGCCTGCTGCACGAGGAAGGTCTCGCTGTCAAACTGGAAGACGTGTCGCGTACGCACCGCTGCGGAGCTCGACTTGGGGCCTGCATGCATGCATGTACTCTCAGCACGCTCAGCACGGTCAGTCAGAGGGCTGCAGTCTGACGGTCCGAGTCCGACGAGGAGCGCGCATGGCGGCGCAGCAGCTGCTGTGCATGCTGTGCGTGCTGCGCTGTGTCCGTGCAGACACAGCATGGCGCTGCAGCCATGTGCCGGCCCACATCTGCGATGAGTGTGGCCACGCAGCATAGGGTGCCTCGCATGCACAGGGTGCCTGCCCTGCTCAGCTGTAATCGGCACAGCACAGCACAGCGGGCCGGCAGGGAGGGGCGGGGGCAGCGCACCGGGCAGAAAGGAGCGGATCTGTGCTGCGGACGCTGCGGGCGGCGGCACGCCGCGGCGGCTCGCGTCGGCGTCGGCGGCCATGCTGGCGTTGAGCACTTGCACGCCGGCACCGTCCCGGCACGCACACTGCCGCCGTGTCAGCAGCGCGCTGACCGGCTCGCTGTGGCCGGTGCCAATCAGCGTTCCGTCGCCATCGCCGTCCAGGTCACTCGCGGTGCCGCCGGTCGGGAAGGACACCGTGCTAGCGTCGGAGGCGCGGTCACGCATGTCGGAGCACTCGTTCCAGAGCGCGTTGTTTGAGACGGAGCCGCCCTGCAGGGTGACGAGGCGGTGCATTCGCAGGCTGTCCTGCCGGCGGGGGCTCAGCACGTGCGACGTGCCGCAGCGCGGGGAGTAGAGCACGCTGCTGGTGGAGATGCGCGTGACGCTCTCGAGCGGCGCGCTGTGAGCGCGGCTGTAGCCGGTGGAGAAGCTGTGCGCACTCGCGGCGAGGTCAAACTTGTGGGGTGTGTCAATGGCCTTGCGGCGGCGGCGGCGGCGGATGGTGGTGCAGGCGAGTAGCGCGAGGATGGCCAGCGCCGCTGCATGGGGGAGGAGCGCGTGAGGATGCGTGCATGTGGGGCAGGCGTGGTTGTCGGGGCTGCTGCCCCAGGGTGGCACACCACAGTTGTGTGTGCAGCACGCCGATGTGGCGTGCCACGGGGGGAGCGGGAAGGGCGCACCGACGCCACCGACGGCAAAGCCGATGACTATAGGCATGCTGGGACTCATGGCCGGGCGATAGGGAGGGGCAGGCGTAAGCTAGCGAGTGTGTGGTGTGGGCGTCCGCGTGGTTTCCGGCTCGGGCGAGGCCCGCGCGGTCTGCTTCACCGGCGACCCTGCCCGCGGCTCGACATTAGGTCGGCGTGGCGGAAAATAGTCGCCAACAGAGCTGAATCAACGTGGCAGAGTCTGCTCGCTGCTTGGTCTGCTCGCGCAAGACCGCGGTGGTGCCCCGACACTTTGAACAGCTGCACTCGTCCGGTGGTGGACCACTTGGCGGATGTGACAGCCAGGGCAACCTTCAGAACTTCTCCAGCAACCTGTCTGCCAAGGCAAATTCAGGATCCGCGGTGCGAATTGCGGAGACGGGTGGGGCCTACTCACGCGTGCCGCACGCTTCCTCGACCACCGCGGTCACAGAGCACCAGGAGCAGCGAATTTCTGCTCCGAGGTAAACGCTGAGAAGTATAGTTGAACTCTCGACGTCTTTGCGGATTCAAGGCTACCACGGCCGCGTCAGTACGGCTTGACGAACATTAACATGGACTTACGCAGAGTGCAACGCATTGTCCACGCCTGGGCACGGTCGCGACAGGACGAGCTAGTATCTGCATACTGCCACCTGTATGTTTGTGCAACGATTCCGTGGCCATGGCTCAAGCACTTCAACGTCTGACAGTGTGGATGAGTTGTCCAGCTGCTTTCGCCTCATCGGGCCTTCCATGCAGATGATAAATCACAGAGCACAGATTCCCCACCTGCAGAGGACGACATGTGTTCGTACCCTGAACTCCGCCTGGTCTCATTCAAGGTATCATGGAGCCGCAGAGCCTGGTCACTTGCTGCTTAGTACCGGGAACGCCAGCGAGACGACACAAGTCGATTGCGAGCGCTGTCCCTTTGGCTCTCCTCGAGTATGATGACGGGCTCTGCGCGCGTCTGCTGTCAAAAGGCGGGCTGTTATTCCTCTGCACCTCTCCCTTGATTTCAAACTGCGATGTTCCGAACACGGCCGTAGATTGAACCGTTTAGGTGAACGTGGGGCATGCACTGTCGTGCCCACCCACGACCGCCTCGCAAAGTCTGGTGCTGCGACTGCAGCCCCCACCAGATCAACACTCAACTTTGCTACAATAACGGGCGATGACCAATCTACAGGTGCAGGAGCGATCACCCAGCCGGCACTGTGGCGTTTAAACGTGCAGAGGACGCGTGTGGCACCAGAATATTAGTCGCGCAGCTGTGCAAGGATGGGCAGCCAGCATTACATCAGTTGGAAGCCGGTTCTCTATTCCCTTCCCGGTTGCTTCAGCAGTAGGCGTTCTTGTGTACCCAGCTGCGCAGGCCATCGCGCACGCGCGTGTACGCGGCCATGGCCTGGATCTCGCCTTCTTAGCTCTGTTCGTACGCCAACATGGGGATGGGAGTTTGACGCCCTCGATTCGGTAATGCATGGAAGAACATGATGCGTGGGCGTGCATACTGTGCTCGTGACCCCTGCGATGCGGACTCACCCTGCCGTCAGCAGGCTCGTGTGTCTAACAGCATGTTTGCGCGCGACACCGCACAAATGCAAGACGACGCATGATTACTCCAACCATTTACGTAGCAGCTCACGTGGACATGTTTTTAATGCAGCACTTGCAAGCGGTGGTGGCACATGCATGGCGAAACTGCTGCCCAAAACTCCATGCATCCTGGGCAGGATTGTTGTGTTCTCAACAGGGATGGATCCGGCTGTCGCGGACCATGGCCAGACTCGGCCGGACGTGCCACCCTGCAGCCTAGCGAGCTGCTGGCAGCCATTCGTACATGATTTAAATGTATACACGCAAGTCTGTCGAACTTTTCTACTGACGCATCGTCGCAATCTGCTCATACATGTCCCTCCTCACCTTCAGGTCAGGCTTGGTCAACGCGGGCGTGCGCGTCGTCTCAGCTCCCTCTCCGAACACGTGTGCTGCCGGCCGGTCAGCGCAACCCTGAACGCACTGTTCCGGCCAACGAGTCTCCAGACGCACGGGCACCCGTGCAAGGCTTCGGACGCCTCTTATAAGGGGCAACTTGTACAGTAAGTATAATGGGACTGTGCTACAACAGAACCCCCCCCCCCCCCCAAATTGAATGCTCAAGTGGTTCAGTCAATTTGTGTACAGCATTCTATACCACATGCTGCACACCAAGGCCGCATTAAAAGAAAACAAAACCACGCATGACCGCGGTCTGCTGTGCAGCGGTCTGCCGTGCACCGTGCCGCATGTCTACTCATTCACCAAGGCACACTATTGCTAGCTGCGTCTTCAGACGTATTGCGGCCCAGACGTATTGCGGCCCAGGGGGCACCACCGCAGTGTGGGCACACTGCGGAAGCAGCCCAGGCCTTGACACAGTCAATTAGATTTCCGAGGCGCCTCAGTGCCGCTCGGACGAGGATCATGGCAACTCGGCCCGCACCCGCACGGCCGCTCATGCACGCTGCTGCATGGCCGACGTGTTGAACCAGTTGGTGAGGGAGAGACCGCCGTCGACGGCTAGGAACTGCCCTGCATACGGGCGGTGTTTTTGAGCGGGTGTGAGCAGCGTGGCCGAGTCGCCTGCTACCATCATGCCAGTCTTTTCGACAGGGCATGCGGACAGCTCGGGGACGTGCGAAGGCATGCTGCAGCGGCAATGACAGAGCTCCTGAGCACATGCTTGAGCCTGACTCTTGTGTGCGCGACAATTGGATCGGCAGTCGAAAGGCATGATCATGCCAGGCCTACAGCTGTTCTGCCACGCACGCTGTTATGAGGCGTGGGCAGCATGCATGCCGGCCATTCAGCACTGCCTGGTCAGGCGCCGTCGGTCGTGGATTGCACATCTGGCTGGGCACAGTGTGGATGTTAAGGTGAAGGCAAGACAGCGCTGATGAGACAAACGCGGGATGTCTCAGGGATGGTGGAGGCGGACCTGTGATGAAGGACGCTAGTTTTGAGGAGGCGAGGAACATGGCGGCGGACGTAACTTCCTCCGGGCGGCCGCATCGACCGAGGGGGTGCGCGGGGCCGCGGCGCGCGGCGTAGGCTTCGGACGGCATGCCCGCGCCGGCGGCCATGCGGTCAAGGGCCTCCGTGTGAATGCATGCGGGCAGCACAGCGTTGACGCGGACGCCGAGGGGAGCCAAGGCGAGCGCGTGGCTGCGGAGGAGTGCGTGCTGCGCCGCCTTGGCCACATTGTACGGCGCCGTTCGTGGCCAGGGCACCTCGCTGGCCACCGATGAGATGACGACCACGCAGCCTTGAGACGCCTCCAGCGCTTCCTGAGTCGCCTGCAGGCAGCGGACGCAGCAATCTGGTGGATGCTCTGTGATGAGGTTGTGAGCTGGCGTGTGCTGCTGGCTGGCCACGTGGGGGGCACAAGCCGGCAAGCCGAAGCACTGGGAGCTGATAGAAGAGCGGTCCTTGCAGTACTGGATGGAAAGGAGCTGTACCTGGAGAAGAGTGTCTGTGCCTTGCACGTGGACAGCCTGCAGCACGTCATGCGTGGCATCTTTGGAAAGGTACTCTGGAGTGCTGTTTGCAGCTGAGATGACGAGGACATCTAGGCCGCCCAGCCGCTGTAAAGCGGTCTCAGCGGCGGCTTTGATGGATTGCCTGTCAGCCAGGTCGCCTGTGATGGGATGAACAGTTGAGTCTGTGATGGATGAGGCAGCCTCCTCCAGTCGCTCCTTTCCCCGGGCGACCATCGCCACAGATGCCCCGCACGCAGCCATTTGGCTGGAGAGCAGGAGTCCATGCCCAGTGGAAGCTCCTGTACGGTAGCTGAGGTTGCGCATGGAGAGCACTGTCGATTGGTCAAAACTGTGCATATGACTAGCATTCCTGATCTACAGACCTAACAATTTGCAGTTGTGAAACACCCCACAGACTCATAAGAGTCAAGAATTTGTTTCTTTGTGAGTGGTCTGCGTGCAGACCGCGCACAGTACAAGCGCACTGGCAACGGCATCGATCTGTTCGCGCTGCCTGCACGAACACAACTGCACGCACCTACAACGATGACTTTTGCATTATTCAGACCATATATGTCATCCATTCTGAGTCGCTGTGGTGGTCCCAGAACACCAATTATATTCGGAGATCGCGGTATACACTGAGGACAACTGGACGCTACAGCGGCCGGGGAAACGTAGCGATCGTGACGCAGAGCCGAGCGTGGGCTCGGTCACATTTATTCGTTCTGTATGTGTCGCTGCCAGACACGGGGACGTTCGAATGTCTCACTCTAATCGTTGGCAAGGATCACGAGCCTTCATGCACAACGACGCGATGACGTGAACGTATGCAATGGTACGACGAAAACAATCCTCGAAAACAATCATCGCAATCCTGCATGGCGCCATGGGGCAGCCGCGTAAAACCGCTGACTGACCCAGCACGCAAGTCGTGGCCAAACACCGCAGCATGGCCTCAGCTCAAATGTCACATTTGAAATGTGCCATCGCCACCTGGGTACACCTGTGACATGCCTCCGCTCTGTGACAACGAGCGCAGCCCTTCAACAGCAGAAAAATTTACATTCAACAGCATCAGCGCAACGCCCAAGCACCCACCTATTCCCAGAGCACAATAATATGCAAGCCACCCACTGGTCAGTGCGTCCCCACCCCGGGGTGCCCTAAGCCACACCTGAGCCAGCCCTCGGCCGTGTCACAGGTCCTTCAGCGTGATTCGCGGCACGATGTTCATTGCCTGCAGCTCCTGGAAGAGCAGCTTGCATGCGTACGGCATCTTGACAGCCGCCATGTGCTCCGACGTCTTGTCCACAGGCGACACTGCCTGCTTCTTCTGCACATCATACCACCCCAGCAGCCCCGACCGCCCGTCCACGTACGCCGTGAAGAGGTCTGACGAGATCATCAGCCGCTCCAGCAGCAGGTTACTGCACGCAGCGAGGCTCTCAGCACACATCACAGCCCAGCACACAGCAAAGCCCAGCACAGCCCAGCACACAGCACGATGCCACTGCAGTTCACCCGCCGGCATGTGGGTGAGCCCGGAAACCGCGGCTTTCGTCCACAGAACAGAACACGAGCTTGGAGTTTTGGCAGTACAATGTGAGACACGGTGTATGCTCCGGCTTTGGCAGCATGATTGGTCGCACGCCCGGTGATGGCGCATCCCGGCTGTCATTTCCGGACAGTTCCGGCCGCAAGCAGCAGCGCAGCGACTCTGACATGCGCCAGCCACTCATGACAGCACACGCTGCCTGCTGCGGCACAAGATTCGCGATATCACGCCGCAGCGCGCAGCACAGTGGCGGCTGGTCCAACTTACGCGTGCCATCCCAAGCATACCGCACAGCACACGCTGAGACCCAGGCGGCGGGTGCGCGCATGTCGGCACGGTGCGTGTTGTGCGTGCTGGGGGATCACAGCACAGCGTGCTACCAGGACGCATGCACGCATGAGGGGCCGCACCTGGCGCCGTAGGCCACGAGGCAGTCGCGCTCCATTTCACCGAGGCGCAGGCCGCCATCGCGGGAGCGGCCCTCGGTGGGCTGCCGCGTGAGTGTGACGCGGGGGCCGCGGGAGCGCGCATGCACCTTGTCGAGGACCATGTGCTTGAGCTTCTGGTAGTAGATGGGCCCCATGAAGACGTGCGCCTCGAGAGGCTCCCCTGCACCTCAGACGTACATGCGGTCTCATCGCATCAAACGCTGTGCTGGACAACGGGTCTGCATTGAGAGCATAGCCTGGTCGCCTGGGGATTCAGGTGGCCTGTATGGCATGGACAAGGTGGTCTCCATGCGATACTCTGTCGCCGTTGTGTGCAGCCACTCTGTTGCATCAAACATAGTGCGTATCAAACGCGCTAGATACACCCATTGTAATGGGGCACCCCAGCCACACCCGTCGCCCCCCAGCCACCAAGCCACCCCTCGGACACTCGCACACGGCAACCGCCTGCCAGCGCGTGCATGGCCCACAGGTGCCCCACCAAGACGTTGACGCAGCACCAGCCACACAGCACGCAGCATGTGACGCAGGCTCGGATGCTCTCCCAGTGCGGAACCCTTTTGCACGTTGCCAGCGCGCACCGCAGCAGTTGCCGGCGGGTCCCACGTGACGGCACCAAACCGCCGCACGGCTGCTGTGTGCTGCGCGCTGCTGTGTGGTATTTGGCAAGCGCCATGCATGGCCATGTGCGTTCCCGCCGCTCCCGCACAGCATTGCGCGCAGCAGTTCCACAACACTCAAATGGCAGCAAATCACAACGGTTGGGGGGGCGGGGCGGGGGTTTCGCACCAGTGATTCCGGACGTCATGAGGTCCTTACCGGAGTAGCTGTACCCGTGGTTGACGAGTTCCTCGCAGATGTCACTAACGCGGTGCGCCAGGCCGGCGTCTTCCCCAAAGGCGCCGCCATAGTGGAAGCGTCCGGAAAGCACGGCGGCCTTGGAGCCGAGGCACTCGATCATCTTGCCGACGGTCATGCGTGAGGGGAAGCCGTGAGGGTTCATGATGAGGTCCGGGCAGATGCCGGCGGTGCTGAACGGGAAGTCCTCCTGCGCCACGATCAGCCCGACCACGCCCTTCTGGCCGTGCCGCGAGCTGAACTTGTCGCCGAGCTCAGGGCGCCTGCATGGCGCGCATGCATGTGACAGACACAGTCCAGACGTAGCTGGGACAGACTGTGGGGGCCGCAGCACGTGCGTACGAGTGACAGACGCAGCTCCCACGGAACGGAAGGGAGAGGGCATCCGGGCGGTCTGTTCAGTGGCGTGGCAACCGCAAGTGGCCCCGGGGAGGGGGGAGGGTCAGGGGGGATAGGTGCACAGCGTACCCTACTAATCCATACTCCCAACTCCAAGGTTGTTGCAGCTTCGCCTGTGTTACACTGTGATAGAGGTAGGCCCCAGCAGCGCCGAGGGAAGAAAGCAGAGAACAAAACAAAGAACCACAAGCAACACGGTCGCCCAAAACACACCGGCACAAATTGCACGCACACGGCACTCGCCGGTGCAGCGAAAGCGGCTGGTGAGCAACGGCGGCAGTCGGGTTCAAACATGCGGGGGCGCCACGGGAACCTGGGAGGGAGCGGCGAACAGAGGGGCGGCGTACCGGACGTGGCGGACTTGGGTTTTGACGAGGAGGAAAGAGTCGTCGTTGCTAGAGAGCATCACTTTGCCGATGACGGGCTTCTCGCCGGCGACGCCCTTGTAGCGCGACTCCTGCGGCCGGTAAAAGTCATCGCGCAGCAGCGCCTCCCCCACCGCGTCCCGCGTGTTGCTCGGCACCTGCTTACACACGTACGAGTCCCCTGCACAGCAGCGGCGGCCATGTGTGGCGTCCGGCACGCCGCACCCACAAGCGGGGTATACCCTAGCGCTGCGCGACCGCCTGAAGCCTGCGCCGTTTCGGCCTCGCAGCTGGCTCACTGTATGGCGCAGTGCTTGCAGCATTCGTGTGGCCGTGGGGGCGGGGTAGTCTAGCGCGGCGCCACAGCTCAATACCGGCGTGTTGTTACACCTGCGCTCGGCATGCTGCGAACCGCGGCGGCCTGGATTCTGGGCTGCAGGTAACCCGGCGGGGGGGGGGGGGGGGGCGCACCCGGGTTGATGACGCGGCCGACGGCAGAGAGGCCGTCTGACTCAAGGAGGTGGTACGTGCCGACGCGCGCCTTTGGCACCGGAGCCATGACACGGTCGGCGGCGCGGTTGGAGTACTTCTTGAGCGTGGCCTTGTACGTGTGGTGCACAATGCAGCGGCCAAAGCCGCGGTCGAGCGAGGCCTTGTTCATGATGATCGCATCCTGCACGGTGTTTGGCGTGTGGCGATGACCGCCGCAGCCCGTGGCAATGATCAAATCAGATGCATCAAATCAAGACTCAGTCAGCAAGTGGACTCTGCCCCTGCAGGCAGAGGTGGCAGGCAGAGTCCGTTCGGCACGGTTGCAGACGTGTTATGGGCACATGGTATGGGCACAGGCACGTGGTATGGGCACAGAAGTGAGGGTGGGCAAGGGGGCTCTGGATAGGGTTGCACCCCTATCCAGAGGCTGAGAGGATATGCAGACACGAGCTGGGCCGATCGTGAAATTTACACTGCGTTTGACTCGCGTAAGTCACGCATGACTCATGATACTCATACATGACTACTCATGACTCATGCACTTGCTGGAAAGCTGGGTGTCTACAGGTGATGCTTCCATGTCACCTCGCGCACACTGCCTAGGCCTGACCTAGCTAGGTCAGTGTGTACAATGTCTGAGCTTGCTGCTCAAGCTGTGGAATACTGCGGGGAGTACTAGGCAGGCGGGGAGCGATTGGATGATTCCAGGCCCGCACATGCCTGCCCCAGGAGGGGATCGTGCAAGGCCTCGCCAGTGGCCACATTCGCGGCCACACAGTGATCAAGCGTTCGCCAAGGTGCAAGTTTGAGAGATATGTAGATTGTACGGCGCATGTGCGATGCCGGCGCACACGGAGGCAGGGTCAGCACCGCGCGAGCAGCACGATGCATACGCGGTGCAGGACACGCCAGTGCTAGGTGCATTGATACAGCTGTAGACTCTGCAGAGCTCTGTTGACGCTCGCACGCGCACGCAAACATCTTCACGTGGATGCATTAACTTGCACACCTGCTTTGGAATGGCAAACGCTGTGCAGTTTGTGCGGGCGTCGTTCAAACAAGTGTTGGACTGGTTGTCAGTGGTTGACCGCAGCTGAACTTCAGCCAGAACGGCCATACGTAGGCCAGGACAGGCCACAGTACATCGCTGGCCGTGTGGACAATATCACAGTACCAATGCTTCCAGTACGGGACCGGTTCTGACTCCAGTCTGCGCACAGTGGCGAGGGCTGTGCAGGTCGCGCAGCTGCCTCGAAGAGCACCTCACAACGCGGGCTTAGGGGGTTGAATGCACGACGCTGCAGCGAGCATCAGCGTATCCGGTGCGACATCTCACTCACTGGAGACGATGCGCTACTTTCGGGTAAATAGTAAAACCGACGTTGTACAGTGCAGCGCGCAGGTTTCTACCACCTTGTGGAGCATACATCTGTAACGTTTCATGTGTACAATGCAGCGCGCAGGTACCATCATATTCCGGTCAACCTCAGACTGTCGAAGTTTTGTGCACCTACGGCGACTACAGAGTCTACGCACGACGTTAAGGGTTCGCATAGGAACACGGTGTTTGCGCTCATCCTCAAGCGCTAGTTTTTGCAGTGCACACACATGTGCGTTTGCGGATCGGCAGCCGAGTGCCATGGCAGCAGGGCAGCGGGCCAAACGCTGTGCGCTACTCAGTACCCCGTTCCTATAGCTACCTGGTGCGAGTGTCCACAACAGGGATTTGTCCCAGCTAGTAACTGGAAATTTTGATTACCACAAGCATACAAGCACCGAATAGTATCTGTATGAGCCCATGAATTCATGGCCCGATGCAATTCGAATGCTGGTACTGCTGCCTCAGGTTGCGCTGTGGCCAATGCTGGACTGGGTCTGGCTTGACACCCGATGTGTGTTCATTCATTTTGGTGTTCAGGGATGAACCAGCCCTACACCTCGGTAATTAAAATTCAGTGGCTTCCGGCCAGCTGCAGGCTGTGCACACAACCACATGAAACTCAGAAGACAGTCAACACACCTGATCAACACGTCTGACTCAAAGATGGGCATAGTGAGTATCTGTAACTGTAGATTACTATATCAGTATCCTAGTAGGGACACAGTCTAGACAAGTCTGGGGACTGTAGCACATGCAGTGCAGAGCACCCAAATATGTGTGTCTCGCCAAATTGCAGATTGCTTGATGAACGTATTGCACAGTGTAGCCTCTGACAACCCAGCTGCAGAACAAAACGCCATGGATTGCACTGCAAAGAGACAGCGTCAGAAACAGTCTCGCCATCGTCCGGCCACACTAGGGCGCCCATCCGCCGACCACTCTGCCAAGACCGCTCTGCCTAGACTGCGCTGCCAGCCATGCAGCTGATGAGGCACGCAGACTCGGACTCGGAGGCGCCCCGCACTGCCAGACTCCATTGCACACAAAGGACCAAACGTTTGCAAACCTCCACACCTGCTCCCGCATGCATGCTCTATCACAGTGTAACACAGCTAGCAGCTGCCCCCGCATGCACAAGCTGGCACCACCCCCAGCACAACCCCCAGGCACGCACACACGCACACACGCACACACGCACACACGCACACGCGCACACACGCACACACACACACACACACACACACACACACACACACACACACACACACACACACACACACACACACACACACACACACACACACACACACACACACACAGCGAAGTACATCACCAATGTGAAAAGAGAACTGAGTGTAGGTTTGTGCAGAGGCAACGCGCTGTTGTTCGGGATGGGCTTGCAGTTCATGACTGGTGTGTCTGGAAAGGCAGCCGTGGCGGGCAGAGTCCGCCCGGTTGCTGAGTTGTGAGGTAGTGCGTCGGATGTGCTAGTAGCATGACTGCCACATAACACCACCATGTAACACACAGCGCGCTTATGCCGCTCCCGCCGCCGCGGCACCAGCGACTCAACCCGACACAAAATCCGCAGCCAACACCATATTGTCACCAGCGCGCTGCACCGTGTCAACACTCCGAGTTCAAACACAGGCCGTGGACGCGCAGCATGCCAAGCACGCAGCATGTAAGACACACACAGCACGCACAGCACATAGCACGCACAGCACACAGCACGTATAGCACAGCGCGTACCTCGATGTCGTATCCGGAGTAGGACATGACGCAGACGGTAGCGTTCTGGCCGGCGCCCATCTGGTCAAAGCCGACCATCTCTATTGTGCGGGTTGTGAGCAGCGGCCGCATGGGGCTGACGAGAAGGTAGAGCAGCGTGTCGAGCCGCAGGTGCTGGTTGCACGCCATCGTGCCCATCGCCTGCGCACACGCAAGCGGCCGCTCAGCTGGACTGCGGCAGATCCCCACACACACACACACACACACACACACACACACACACACACACACACACACACACACACACACACACACACACACACGAGCAGCGCCGCTGCGCTGGGCCACGCCGGCGCGACTTCACATCGGACATACACAGCACGCAGCACACGCCCAACGGGGGGTTGAACAGAAAGGGGCGCCGATGCCAGTCACCGCTACACTACACTGTAGAACCGGACGTCGGCTGCAGCCGAAATCACCGCGCAGAAGCGAGTGCATGAGCCCGGGGGGGGGGGGGGGGGGCACCTGCTTGCCCATTGCACACTGGTACGTGTTGCGGGGGGACTGGTTGTGGTGGGGAAGGGGATGAGCCCCGCGACGACGCCGAGGATAGTGAAAGGCTCGATCTCCATGTGCGTTGTCGCGCGTGTGCACGCCGCCTCGTCCATTGCGATCAGCGTGTTGTTCTCCTCGTTCGTGTCCAGGAATTCCACCACCCCCTGCGCCACGAGCTCCATGAACTGCAGCTTCCCTGCCTTCACCCTCTGCACAGCACAGCACGCACGCCACGTCAGCCGACCGGCCCCCAATGCCACTGCACCTGGCAGCCACCAGACATGAGCCCAGCCAAACGCGTGTCGCAACGCTGGGGTGCTGAGCATGCATCTCACAGGTCTGGGGCAGAAAGGCCGCATGCGGTGGGCGCCTGTCTGGATGGATTGTATGGTCTCAACGCTGAGCATGCTGTGGCCGCTGCGCTCCCAGCACACAGCAGGGCGTTGCGGCACGCCTCAATGAAGAATCGTGCTTGAATTGGGGTGCGTGGTGATGCGCAGCACGCGGCACGCAGCACAGCACGCAGCACGGTGGGGAGGGGGGGGAGCCGTAAGGGGTGCGGCAGGTGCGCACGTGGACGTGGTCCTGTGTGAGGCACGGCCGGCCGTTGCGGCAGATGACGAGGGGCCGGCAGAGGCGGCCGCCGTCGACGGAGATCTGGATGGTGTCGGTCATGAAGACGATGGAGGCAAACTCGGAGAGCAGGCCGTGGCGGCGCGCGAGGCGGAAGCCGTCGACAAAGGCGTGCGGCTGCGTGTGCACTCCGAGCACGGCGCCGTTGAGCAGCACGAGCGCAGCGCCGGGCGTGTGTGCGGAGCTGCCAGGGTGCACGCCGGACATCGGCTGCACGCCCAGCATGTATGCAAACCTGCGCAGCGCAGCGTGGCCCGCGTCACTAGGGCCGCTGGACAAAGGCGACGGGCAGAGCGGTGCGCGCGGGGGGGGGGGGGGGGTCGGTCCGCAGCATGCATGGAGGTTCAGTCCGCAGCATGCGCTGGCCGCATGTGCGCTGCGGATGCGGGCGAAGTGACAGCGCGCCACTAGACAGATGTGCATTCGTGGAAAGTGGGGCAGCTGCAGCGGCAGGTGGACGCAAGCATGCGTGCGTGATGATGTCGCACAGTGTTTGGTCCTGCACGCATGGCAGCACGCATGGCAGCAAGCACGCATGGCAGCACGCATGGCAGCACGCATGGCAGCAAGCACGCATGGCAGCACGCATGGCAGCACGCATGGCAGCACGCATGGCAGCAAGCACGCATGGCAGCACGCATGGCAGCACGCATGGCAGCACGCATGGCAGCACGCATGGCAGCACGCATGGCAGCACGCATGGCAGCACGCATGGCAGCACGCATGGCAGCACGCATGGCAGCACGCATGGCAGCACGCATGGCAGCACGCATGGCAGCACGCATGGCAGCACGCATGGCAGCACGCATGGCAGCACGCATGGCAGCACGCATGGCAGCACGCATGGCAGCACGCATGGCAGCACGCATGGCAGCACGCATGGCAGCACGCATGGCAGCACGCATGGCAGCACGCATGGCAGCACGCATGGCAGCACACATGGCAGCACACATGGCAGCACGCATGGCAGCACGCATGGCAGCACACATGGCAGCACACATGGCAGCACGCATGGCAGCACACATGGCAGCACGCATGGCAGCACGCATGGCAGCACACATGGCAGCACACATGGCAGCACACATGGCAGCACACATGGCAGCACGCATGGCAGCACACATGGCAGCACGCATGGCAGCACACATGGCAGCACACATGGCAGCACGCATGGCAGCACGCATGGCAGCACGCATGGCAGCACGCATGGCAGCACGCATGGCAGCACGCATGGCAGCACGCATGGCAGCACGCATGGCAGCACGCATGGCAGCACGCATGGCAGCACGCATGGCAGCACGCATGGCAGCACGCATGGCAGCACGCATGGCAGTACGCATGGCAGCACACATGGCAGCACGCATGGCAGCACGCATGGCAGTACGCATGGCAGCACACATGGCAGCACGCATGGCAGCACGCATGGCAGCACACATGGCAGCACGCATGGCAGCACACATGGCAGCACACATGGCAGCACGCATGGCAGCACACATGGCAGCACGCATGGCAGCACGCATGGCAGCACACATGGCAGCACACATGGCAGCACGCATGGCAGCACACATGGCAGCACGCATGGCAGCACGCATGGCAGCACACATGGCAGCACAGAGCAGCCGTGACAGATCGGCGACTGGATTGGGGGCTGTGTGATTGTCATATTTCAGTTGCGAGATGTCCGTGCATGGGCATAGGCAATTGCGGACAAGCGCTGGCAAGCAGGGTGACTGAATCATTTAGCATGTATTTGAGGATCCAATGGGGGGGACGCACTGCGCGAACGGCTCTTGGTTGTCGTCGGTGGTGACGTGCGTCATGAGTGCGAGGTTCTTCACGAGGCCGCACGACTCCCCCTCTGGCGTGTCGCAGGGGCAGACGAGGCCCCACTGGCTCGGCTGCAACGCGCGCGGGCCGGACACCTTGCGCGTCTTTTCAAACTGCGACATGATGCGCGTCATCATGCCGATCGCGCCGATGAACGACAGCCGGGAGAGCACCTGCACACCGGCCCGTCGCTGCTGTGCGTGCTGTGCACCGGTGGACGGGGCGGTGAAGCCTGCACAGCGATTGTGCGGCCCACCCTGGCACGCAGGGTGCGTGCTGACCTGACGCCGCAGCAGGCTGCATGCATGCGCATGCATTTGCCGCAAGGGGAGGGAGCGTGCTGCTTCAAGCGGACGCAGGCGGCCCCGAGCCCGCCCGAACAAAACGACATTCCAAGCTCGTATTTAACAGAACAGGCTGAGATGGCGCGGGAGGTTGGCACCTGGGTGGCACCCTTGCGGTCCATCTTGAAGCGTTTAATGTTCCAGCAGCCCGTGGACAGCGCGGCCTCCATGGCGTGCGTGATGATGTCGCTGCGCACGTGCTGCACCGCGTCAAACGCCGTCGTCCGGCTCGCCTTGGCCAGTGTCTTGCGCGCCTCCATCAGCAGATCGCTGTTCATCTTCTTGAACAGATCCTCAAACAGCAGCGACAACTGCCCACCTGCATCACACGACACCCCTGCCTTCCCCGCCTCGCCGCACACCCTCGGAATACGAAAAGTCACAAGAATACGAAAGGTCACAGAACGCACAGCACGCATAGCATGCATAGAGCGAGGCGCACCGGCGAGCTCGAGGCGCTTGTTGCCGTAGTAATCGCGGTCGTCGAGGTGGGTGGGGTCGATCACAGCGCACAGCATGCGGCGCAGCATGAGCGCGAGGTACACGACTTTCGGCCAGAGGTTGTAGCGCTCAGTCGGGACGTGGCTGACGACGAGCTGCGAGAGCATCTCGAGGGCCTCGTCGGCCGGGTCGCGCGTCACGCGCCGCACGTCCGCTGCGCGCATCTTCTCCTTCCGGCTGCGCTTCATCAGGTGCACCAGCGCGTCGCGCTGCGTGTACACGCTGTGCTGCGTCGCGTCGTGGAAGGTGGCGAGCAGCAGCTGCGAGAAGCGCTCGCTCGCACCCACCAGCTGGCACAGCTCCTGCACGACCACCGCCCCCTCTCTCCCACACCAAACCCCCCCCCCCCCCCCCCCGGACCCCTTCACAGCACTCACAGCACCCACATCACGAAGCCTGCATCACCACAACTCCACCCCCTACCTCCAGATCATTCAACAACCGTTCAAACAACCGTGTCACTGTGCATACGCGGGCCAAACGCCGGCAGGACGGGTGAGACGTTGCAGAAGTATGCTCCACAGAGAATTGGTAGAATTCAAAGGCAAGCAAGCATGGCAATGATGCCGGTAGGAAAGAACAGATCATCACGCGTGCGTCACACCAGCGGCCATCGCGCCGTGAGGGCGGCTCACACGCACCTGGTCCGACTCCACCCCGAGCGCCTTGAACACGAGCGCGAGGTTCACCGGCTTCTCGAAGATGTTGTGCTGCAGCTGGAAGACGCCGCGCTTGTGGCGCAGCTTGGTCATCGTCTTGCGCTCCGCGTCCGTCGACGTCACACTCGCCATCACGTCACCGTCGCTGTCCGTCTCCACAAGGATGCGGTTCTTCGAGAGCTGCTCCTGGATGAGGATGACCTTCTCGGTGCCGCGGATGACGAAGTAGCCGCCGGGGTCGAGGGGACACTCGTTGCACGCTATGAGCTCCGAGTCGGGCGCGCCGTGCAGCACGCAGCGGCTCGAGCGCAGCATGATTGGCATGCGGCCGATGAACACATCCCGCCGCCGCCGCACCTGCCGCCCCACCGTGTATTCGATGTCGACCTGCAGTCTCGCATGACTCCATTTTGTATCCGGCAGTGTGCTACTACTGCCCGGCCATCATCTGGCGGTGTGCTGCTTGCTGTGTAACGCGGTCAAACGGCACCGGCATGGCTGCGCCATGCATGGCAGAGCACGGTCGAAGGGGAATGCTGTGATGGGCAGGGAATGTGGGTGTAGTGTGGTTGTGTGGTGGCGGGTGTTGGGGCGGGCGCACGTGTATGGGGGCTGAGTAGGTCATGTCTCGGAGGCGGCAGTCGTGGGGGGTCAGCCGCCGCTCCACGTAGTTGACCTGGGTGGTCGGGCTGCCGACACGGACATCCAGGTAACGCATGTACCACTCCGGGTCGGCGTCGCAGGTAAGCATGCGGTTGCCATCCGCCATCACTATGTTGTACATGTCCTCCTGGATGAGGTAGTTGAAGCTGTCGATCTGCTGCTTCACAAGCCCCCTCACCTGAAATTTGACGCATATCTATGATCGTGTGGATGGTTGCAAGAGTACCGGTGGGACAAGGGCTGGGAGACGAGTGTTGCGGAGCGTGGCGAAGGTGGTCTTCAGCAACAAGCGATACTGCTGATCGCGAAGGTAAGATGACAATGAGCTGTACCTTGAGGAATGCAGGTACAAGATTCCATTTGTCCTCTACCGCCTTGATAGGCTTTGTCAACTCCGCTGGATCACCGGACAATAAATCCTCCAAACTCGATGGCTCAGTCTTCGTCTCCGTCCCCATTGCGAACAAATTGACAAGCAGCTAACCTCCGGATACTCGGATTGTGCATCATCATCTTATTCGAGTTGATCGCACGTGCGATTCATGTTGCAGCGCTGTGTTTATTGCATGCCGCACGCTTGCGTGACGACTGCGCGGATGAACTCGTACGATCGCCCTAACTCTCGGCCCTTGTCACGTCCCTCCAACATCATTGTTAATTATGTGACGTTGGTGGCCCCTGACATAGCATGTAACCACGACTGTGCACTGCCAAGGCGCAGCTTTGGCGATCACCTGTAAACACCTGCATGCATGCGCGTCTAGGACACCCAAAGCAGCTAGCAGCCGGTTGCCAACCGCAGCCCTCTAGTCGCCTTACAAAACCCGCCACTATTTGCAAGCTGCAAGCACGCCGAATGCTGGTGGGGTGTACAGCCTAGGCTTTGTGCGCCTGGTGATCAGCTCCATTGGCAGTTTCGCACGCAGAGGCACGCTGCCTGTTATGTGTGCCTGAAACACTTACGCACAGGCATGCTGTCCTTGGGGACGGGGGCCATCTGAATTGTTGGGTGGAGATACCTGGCAAGGAAATAACGTAGGCCCTCCTCGTGGGACTCATGGTCGGCTGCACAGTACGATGTCTCTCCTCTGCGTGACAGGCACTCAGTCAAATCAGATGTGCATGTCGCTGGGGAACGCGTTGGGAACGGCCCCGCGGCGTCCCGTGCCCTGAAAGTACACAGACAGCCTCACAGCCGGGAGGCACTCACATTTATAAGATACGTCGTTTGTCGGTCAACAGAGGGACTATGATAGTAATCATGCTCATAATCATGCTCCAGGGCACAGCACGCGGGGCGCTGGCTTGCAGCACCACCTGCCTCCTACGCGCCCTCAGCTCCGCTGCCGTGGCAGTGCCCTGTACATGATCCACGCAAACTCATCATCCTCGTCGTCTTCATCACTGCTGCTGCCGCCGCTCTGGCTCTTGCATACACCCTGATCTTTTTTCAGACTGCCAGCTCTCACTTCCTCGGACATCTCCTCGGATGTCTCCTTCATATTTTGGTGAGATCCCTCCACCTGACCCCGAGTTGTGGCTGTGGATTCCAGCGGAGGCGTCCATGCATCATCATCCGAATCAGAAAGCACTGCTTTTTGAGCCAAGCGGAATTGCTCACTCTCAACCTTGCAACCCTTGAGTGGCGATGTCAATCGTGCCTCATCTGCACACGCCCGGTCTCCGGAAGCCGGTGCAGGAGCGGTAGCCGCACTTGCCTCCACGCCATGAGCATGCGGCCCCTCCAGCGCCCTACCCTCCACGCTGTGATGTGCAAGCCTCTGTCCACCCGCATTCCCCCATGTGTTTCCCTCGCTGGCCCCTGCAGCCGCGCGGCACTCCCGCTCACCGGCACATGTCGCCCTATCTGCACCTGGGCCTGTGCTCAACCCCCGTTTTACTCCCATACGCCCAGAAGCCGATCCCGGCCGTCCCATGGCCGCCGCTCGGCCGGCACGAGGCCGCACGCTCGTATGCCGAGCGCGGCTTACTGTTGGCTTCCGACGCACCGCATCCAAGGAGGTGCCGCTCTTCTCAGAGTGTCCAGCCATACTGCTGCTGCCGCTGCACGTCGTCTCCGGGCAATTTCTCCCGCGTCTGCGGCTCTCCCGCTGCGCCGATCCCCGCCCTGTGGCCCCCCTGCCACCCCCCTCCCCCCGCCGCATCACAAACCCTGCCAGCTTCTCCCGGATTGTTTTGCCACCACTCCCCGCCCTCACGCCTGCGCTGCCTTCCACCGCTCCACACAGCTCACTCGCATTGCTCGCTGGCGCAACCATCAAACTGTCACTCACACTGCCATCAGCACTTCCAGCAGCGTTTGCCGCAGCAGCGCCACGCCCCTGTTCCAATTCCAAGCCAGCAGTAGCAACGCTGCCACATAGTGATCTGTCCTCCACAGCAGCCTGCTCAGATGCGACACATCCCTCCTGCGCAGCCGCATGTTGTCGTCGAGGCGCCCCTCTGCCCACGGCTGCATCCATCGGCTCCCCATCCTCTGGCCACCGGCTGCCACCGCCCTGCCACACGTGCTCCAAAACTTTGTCAATCTCCAGCTGCGGCAATTCCTCCTCGTTCAGCAGCTCATCCAGCTCAGCCGCAAGCGCGGCCGTCAGCCCTCCATCCACACGCACAGCTCCGAAGCCTATTCCAAGACCCTCTGCGGCATCCCATGCATCCGCGGTGACGCCGTGCCTCTCCGGCGATACAACTTGCCCTCCAACGGTGCTGCCTCGCTGCGGCCCTTGTCGCGATTGGTCCACGGCAGCGCCAGCCCCATCATTGGTGCCGCGTCCGCTATCTTTGAGTTCGTCCAGCCAAGAGTTGATCTTGCCCCACATCTGAGTGCGGCGGTCCGACCGTGCCCGTTCCTCCGCCACCACTGCGGCCTCGGCCTTCCATGCGCACGCAGCACGCCGCAGCAGGCCGCGGTCCGCATGGCGCTGCGCCGTGTCCTCCATCATCGCCTCAAACACCAGCTGTTGGTCCAGAGCCTGTAGCACACACCAATCGCCATGCATCGACTGCAGCTGCCGCACCGAGGCGCTGCGTGCAGCAACGCAAGCGCAGTCCCGTAGACGACGTGCTGCAATGCATTGCCCCCCCCTCGGCCAGACAAAGATCTGGTTTCGGCACGATGTCAGCACCAGACATCTTGTCGACAGCAGATCTCGAGGTCTAGCTACTAGACACTGGTTTGCTGAATCCGGACACCGAACATGCGATCGCAGTGCGGCCAACACCAGACACGCACCTGCAGGTATGCATCCTTCCACAACCCAAACGCCCGCCGCTGCCGCAGCCGGACGCAGCGCTGCCACGCGAGAGCGGCACACTCTCGCGCCCTGGTGACATACGCGCGCCACGACTGCCAGTACGCGATCGACACCTTGACCTTGCGCCAGCGCACTGCCGCGGCGAGCCGCATCCATGCGTAGCATGCCCGCCGCCGTCGGCCCGCCGCGACGCGGTGCTTCACCGCGACGAATCGCTCGAGCTCATCAATGACGATGGCCATAGCAGGCCGGCGCGCATTCAGCCGCAGCGCAGCCAGCGCCCTGCCTCCAAATGACCTGAGCCTGCTCAACAACACGCTAGCACTCACCGCCCCGCCCAGGCATGCTTGCCGTCCCAAGCCCGCGGCACGTGCCTCGCATGCGGGCTATATGGCGCAGACGGGGGAGGAAATGTACCTCCAGGCGACTCCACTTGATGGCCCACCATCATCAACCCCGATTTGAATGCTCAAACAATGCAAAAGTTTGACGGATGAGTGGTCAGGGGTCACACGTCAGCTTGCAGACACGGCAGTGGCGCGCATGCACAGCACAGGGCCCAGAAGGAGCGGCCACCTCATGGTATTTGCAGCACTGAGGCTGCGCTGGCTCCGCGCCACAGCCAGCTTCCACGGCCGCCAGCCGTAGTGCCACTGGCAGGCGAGGGCGTGGTGCTCCTTCGCGACCTGCCACTCGGCACGCAGCATCTCTGCCACCTGCCTGCGCCGCTCCTCCTCTGCCTTCTTCCTCGCTGCCCCTGCATCACATACCTGTTTTGGTTTTATTGCACCTGCATCACTATCGTGGTAAATACAAACGAGTACCGGCGTCACGCTTCCCACTTCCCGCAGTCGGCACTCGTTTGCATTCACCACGGTATGTGATATTGCATCTCTAGCACTCCATGGTTGCTGTCACGATTGCAGTTGCTGCTTTTCGATGCAAGGCATACAGGCAGGGGGAGTCAAGCCTTCTGGTCAAGCCTTCTGGAGTCGAGCCTTTTCGCTGCAAGGCATACAGGCAGGGGGAGTCAAGCCAAAGGCTGGCGCGCGACGTGGACTCCACGCCGGACGGATCCACGTCTGACAGACAAGATCACAACGGAAACTCATACCTTGTGCAGCCTCAACACGGGCAAGCTGAGCGTCCAGCTCCTCCTGAGCCTCGCGCCCCCGCAGCCGGGAGAACTTCTGCACAGGCAGCATGGCCTTTGCAGGCTGCGATGCCGCGGGTGTTGGCAGCGGCGCATCCGCCGGCTCCAGCTCAGCGTCTTCAGGCCTGCTGATCACCTCCTGCTTCAGAAAGTCCACGTAGCTGTCCCACGACCTCGTCACTGCTTCAGCCTTGGACACAGCTGAAAGAGGGGCTGCAGCTGTGTTTGCCGTGGTGGCTGCGGTCGCATGACCAGCTGGAGGCATTTCTGCCTCACTGGCACATGATCTCACGTCATCACATGGGTAATCGAGCGCGCCGTTCGGAACCGAAATCCGTGCCGGCGGAGGGAGGATGTCAGGCTTCGCCTCTGTGTGTCGCTGAGTGGCAGGTACGTGTGCACTCTGACCAGGGTCAACCTGAGCCTGCTCTCCGCTGCGATCAATTGCTAGACCACGAAGGTCCGAGCTGGCACAAGCAGAGTCTGCATCAGACACCGCAGCAGCAGGACTGGGCTGGTCCCAGCCGGCTCCGCATGGTCTTGCACATACTTGTCCGCGCAAATCTGCGCTTGAGGGTGAGTGGCCGTGCGGACCAACGCGTGCATCAGCGAAAGCTGTGTCGCTGCTGGCCGCAACGGCTGACCCAGCCAAGGCATGCCCGTGCGGCCGGAAGTCAGGCTGCCGTCTAGCACCACCACACCGCACCGCAGTCTCCAGCGCGTTACCTCCGCTGACGTCCAGCTCTGCAGCTACCACGACACCCCTGCCTCCGCACGCAGACTCGATTGATGCCCAAGCGCGCGAGTCATCATCAATGGTGTTCACTGCAGCCGCGCTCCCGCGACCCTGACCGCGACCCTGACCGGCACCGGCATGAGTGTCTGCACTCTGAGGTGCCGTTGCAAGCCGGCGCGTCCCAGCTGCTGTGGCCCCCGTCTGGCTGTGCTCCTGCATCGGCTGGGTCTCCACGGCATGCAGGCGTCGGCTGGGGCCGGCGCTGTCTGTGCGTCGTGGCCGCGGCGGCACACTGGCCTGCTTGGACCCGCCGCGGCTGCTGGGAGTCTGCGGGCGAGGCCTGGGCGGTACTGGGGCGGGCTGCCTGTGTGCCTTGCCTGCGGTCGCCAGCCGAGCTGTCGCTGCAGGTGAGGCGGCCCGTGAACCAGCTGCTGCACCGCGTCCGGTGGCGGCCTGTGGCTGCGGTGCCGACGGTGCGGCGGAGCTGCGCATCGTGCCGGCGCGCTGCGCGGCGCGCACGCGGCTCAGCACGGCATCAATGCGAGACGTCAGCTGCTGCTGCCGCTGCTGCTCCTCCCGCTCGGCATGACCCGCGATGGCCGCCGCCCGCCACCCCCGCAGCACGCCATGCCGCCGACAGTGCACGTGGAACTGTGCCGCGATCGCCATGCGCTTCTCGCGCGCCGCAGCCTCGACCTCCGCCGCCGCCGCAGCCTCAGCGCGTGCGGCGACGGCAACCGCCGACACTGCCGCCCAGCTGTGCAGCACGGGGTGCAGCAGGCGGAGGCGGTTAAAGCGTGCTGCAAGAACTTCACGCTGGGCTTCCCTCTCGCGCTGTCGGCAGAACTCCTCCGCCTCGCGCTCCGCGACCAGCGCCACGACCGCGCCACGCCATGCTGTCAACATGCGCTGCAGTCTGGACCCAGCCAGGATTCGTGCACTGCGGTCGACAACCGCAACTGCCAAGGCTGCATCACCTGCACGGTCCACACCACATGCCAACAAACACACTCGAGATCATGCCAGGGTCATGCTACTCTAGACAGTGCATTTTCTTTTAGCATCACTGACAAACGGCATAGTAGCTACATGACCCCCGCAGCAAAACAGAGTAGCAAAGGGTTTTCGTTCGCGTGGACCGGAGCGTGCCTTTTGCCCACTTTTGCCAAACCGAAACCACGCGCCGCAGGCGGAAGACGTTGTGGTGGTGCTCTGCAACGAGGCTCAATGCATGCAGGAGCTGCATTTCGTCCGCTGCCGCCGCACCATCCTCCAGGACCCCCCGGTCCTGCAGCAGCCGCCTCCACGCATCAGATCGCTTCTGCTCCCGATTGACGGGCTTCCCTATAGCCAGTGCGTTTTCAAAGCGAGGGTCGTCGAACAGGCACAACGTTGGAGCTGACAACCCATAATCACTTGTGACAATAGGCAGTCTGTGGTAAGGGAAATACCGTAGCGTCTGGGCTCCGCGGTGACAACCTTCTGGCCCGTGCTGGTGACAAAGTACTGTACTCCAGTTGTGTGATGCGCCTGCACATTACAGGGGAAGCATCAAACACGCTGGACCTTGTCATGCCAGCTGCTGAAGGCTCCGAAGCACCACAGCCACACTCATTGCACATGCAGACACGTCAGTGATGTATGCAGGTGTAAGACTGTATGCATATATGCATACAGGACCGGGAGCACAGTGCGGCGACAGTGAAAGGAAACAGGTTTGTGATCAGAAACACCATGTCCAGGGTAGCACGGCTCACGGGTGCGCAGTTCGTGCCAGGTGATCGCCTGGCCGGCTCGCATCTGCTGGGTAGCATGTGAGTCTAGAATCTAGTTGTACATTCGCTTGGTGAACTGGACCGGAGCCCCTCGATGTAAGAGTGCATACAGGACCAGGTGTATGCGGGTGGCCGGGCCCACGGGCAACAGAATGAAACTGCAGTCACACCCCGGCGCCTGTCCGCTGGGAGTTCTGCTTCTGATTTGAAATGTCTTTGCCAGCTGCCCTGCGTCCAGGCTCTCGCACAAGCGCTGTGGCCGCTGGCCTGCCCACGCCCCTCTCAGTCATTGGCGGGACGGCACCAGCATCCGTGTTCTCAGGCTGCCCTGCTGCCGAACAGGCTTCCCGCCTGAGACCCACGTGTGCAGCAATCCCTCTGTCTGGGGTGTCTGCAAATGGCTCTGCTTGCTGCCACAGCTGCATGTGCCGCACACATTCCTCCTTAAGCGCTCCTGCATGCCTCCCGTGTGCCACATGCCCGGAACTGCGCCCCCCCCCTGCTGCTGCAGCCGAACTCCCGTCAGCCTCCGCCGTATGTGCCGCAGGCATGAGCATGCCAGCTCCTAGGCGGCTGCGGGCGTTGCGTTTCAACCCGTCCTCCTGTGGCAGGCTGCTGCTGCTGCAGCCACCATTGTCATCGCGCGGCCGATGTGCTGGCCCGTCTCTGTGACCCGGGTGAGGGTCTAACCATGCGCTCACTTTCTCCATTGCATCCGGCGCCGCAGCGTCGCAGCCAAGGAACTGAACAGCAGAACATGTGTGCATCAACACGCAGCACTGCCGTTGCCGTGTGGCATCATAGACATGCAACAGGCTGCAAAAGCGTTCATATACGCCCAGGCGTCTGTGTGGTCTGCACCTTCAGATGGGATGTGTGGTACACATTGCTGCTTGCCAACACAGGAGACCTCGGAGCCATACCTGAAGGGTAGGCAGCTGATGCGATCGCTGCACATCCCTGCCCATCCTATCAGCTGCAGCATAGCTACATCTGAGGCCACCGTCGATCGTCCATGACTTTGGCTGCACACCGGTCATGGCCGGCATGTCTGCCTCCATGCAGCTGCAGCCACCGTGGACGTTTAGTGCATGTGCCTTGCTCAATGTCTGATCAATGTCTGCCTCCATGCAGCTGCGGCCCTCGTTCGGCGGTTGCAGCAAGGCCGTCCGGCTATCATGTGTGGTGCGGTCAGCAAAGACACCGTCAGCATATGGACAGAGCATGGGGGAGCCCAACGGAGAGGAAGCGTCCAATGGGGCTACTGCAGTGTTGTAGCAATTGGATGTGGCGAGTGCTGGCATGGCGGCACACCGAGGCGCCGGGCCAGGTGTCATGCATGTGCTCGATGGTCTAGCTTCTGACTCTTTAAGGTCCTGCTGAGGGTCTGCCTCACATGGGAGTGATGCCATGGCATGCAGCGCATCTCTACCTACAATTTGCAGCCCTGGGTTCGGCGTTGTGGAGGACGGTGGCTTGCTGTGTGGCCTGCCTGATGAGGGAGTTGCCGCCTGCAAGGGTGCTTGCCGGTGAGCAGTCGGCGGGCCCGGCAGGGCGTGCGACTGTTCTATAGCCCGCCCAGAAGATCTGCTACTTCTGTGAGCGGCCGCAGTCGTGGCCTGAACTGGCGGAGGCCATGCAGCGCCCCTTGGGATGTCTGGCTCGGAGGGCTTGCGTGTGATTGGGACGTCGTCATCGATAGCGCGCAGTTCATTCACACATCGGAGATAATTTATCGACTGTTCATGGGCATCTGACAACGACTTGACCACCTGGCTCAGGCGCTTCTCGGGTGGGCGCTCCTGCAGAGCGATCAAAGTTAACTGCACATTGCCACGGTTGCAGTACTACGGTGGCAAATCCAGGTGGGCACCGCTTCTTTGATGGCCATTGCCTCATGCTGCAACTTGCTCTGCGATATAAGGGCATCAGCTGCTCTGTGAATTCCTCCTCGGCTGATTGACTCCCAACGACTGGGGTGCCGAGTGGGGCCTTGCTGTGTGTTTTCGGCGTTGGAGATGGGCACAGAGAGGCAGTCATTGAGATGTGCACGCCTGAGTACCATCTTTGCTGCAACAGTGCCTGGTCAAAATTTCTGAGAGAGGAGCGAACGCGAAAGCCATAGTGCGACACCTATCAGCAGGCATGTGTACCTTCATCGAATATAGTCCCATCAGTCGCACTTGCAGCACCCGGATACTCAAATGACTGCCCTTCCACATTTGCCAAGTTTTGATTTAGTACTTCATCAAGCCAGCGATCCATGGTCGGTGTTTAGGTGGATGGAGGTAGGCCAACGTACGTTACGACTTCGCCTCGCGCAGCCTAGTCAAAAGCATGAGCAGCTACTACATCGGCTACCCATCATGTCTGTGCATGCAGGCACACACGAACGTGCGCAACGGTGTTGACGCACTGCTGTTATGTGGTCTGTTCGCGTTCAGATGGGAAGACACATGCACTATAGCTATCTGCGAAGGAACGGCGAAAGGCACAGCCAAGAACTGCCAAAGGCGCAAAACTTTGGCGCATTGCAGATGATGAAAGGCGTCGCAACGCCGACAATGGATCGAAAGATTGTGCTTGTCGTGCTAACGCGTTCGTCCTCTATGCGTTTCCTACCTGCGCTCACGCCGTCAGTGGTAACTGCATGCTGATCTCGCTATATCGACTCACCTGGAAACCCATGCATAACATACGATCCACATCCATCTGTCCTTTCCTCTTACATTCGGGCAACAAAACGTTTTTGATTCTCACAGGCAGATGAAGTCAGCGCAGCTGGGCTGGGTTCAAGCATACCGAGGAGCAGGAATAACAGAAGGGTTGTCTCACAGCTTTCTAGCTGTGTTACACAGTGATAGATCTAGGACTCAGCAGCGCCGAGGCAACAGACCAGGCAACAAGCAAACAGACAGACCGGCCACCGTAAGCACCAAGGCCACGCGCCGCACGAGCAAATGCCAGAGCAAATTAGCACCAGCTTGAAAGCAGACACTCGCACACTGCGCAGTACCACACAGCCCACGCGCACACCAAACACACAGTCAGCACTCGCCGGACCCACAAGCGGTCGCCGACTCGACACTAGCAGTCTGCGCGGGCGCGAAGGCGCGCGCTACGGCCATCTCTGAGGCCGCGAGGCACCGGTCTAAGGAGCTGCAGCCACAGCCAGCCCGGCAGCACGAGCGGTGTCCGGGAAGGGGGGCAGAGGAGAAATGGCGGACGTGCGCTGGGAGGAGGGAAGAGGGAGGGAGGAGGAGGGATGGGTGCGGGGGGGGGGGGGGGGGGGCTGCAGGGCGAGACGGGTGGAGGGGGGGGGGGGGCACGACGCAAGCCTATGCGCGATGGCCTGTCAGCGCCGGCAGGCCGCCTGTGGGGACAGGAAGGCCCGGCAGCAGCGCCCCGCTTTCTAGCTGTGTAATGTTGGTGCTGAGAGAGTTGGATGATGTGTGTGGTGCAAGTGAGGTCCATGTTGGCATGGGCTTGCACTGGTGTGTGTGAGGAGAGGTGAGATGACACCTCTCCGGCCCGAGAGGGTCGTTTCAGAAACTTTGCAACTGCTGACGCAGCGTGACGGCAGCCAAGCTGCGTTGCGTTGAGCAGGCTGCTCTGCTTCTGTCCTGCCTACTTGTCAGTCTGTTGTTGACCACAGAGTGCACATGACTTGGTCCGCACTGCAACCGCGGCCAGGAATATCCTAAGGCTTCACTCGCACCACGCTGCATGTTCGCGCGTTGCTGTCGCGAAAAGTTCCTACAGTTGAATCTACGCGCAAGTCACGACCGCCTGTTATCACCAGTACCATCCGTGCACTCGATAACATCAACACAGATATATGTGAGTCCTGGATATCACGGCGTAATGGCACCGTGATCTATGCGGAGTGGCGGGAGTGGCTTGTCTGAATCGGAGCGCCCAATTGCGTTTAAAAACGACTGCCATGGCCTAGGTGGCTTCAGCCGCGGCTGCAGCCGCGGCTACTTGGCTCGCCTGCGCGCATGCTTTCGCGCTGAAGCATTCCGGTAATAACAGACAGAGTCAGTGGACAACATATAACCAGCACCTAAATGCATCAATGCTTGTGCGGTACTTTATACATGCGGAAGCCCGCATTTAGACCAGATCATCACCTCCTCGTCCGCATCAACGATGGCCACGCGTTCCGGTACGAGTTCTCGCGCAGTGCCAGTGACCAACACACCAGAAATAAAGCGCACGCGCGTACATACATAGTAGTCTTGCTGTGTGTCATTTCCACTGAAGCGACTGTCCTCTGTGCAGCGCTCTCATGCGGGCGATTGCAGATCATTCGACGGACAACTCCCTCGAAGCATGTGACGCGTAGGGTCGCATGCCAAGTGCAGCAAATTACCAATGAGGACATAGCTACAAATCCATGGACAGCCCCTGGCTGGCGGGGGGCGTATGTCTCGAGCCAGCCTGCAGCAACGCAAACGGCGATTGTGGCGGGGGTGACAGTGTTGGGAGCACTTCTCACATTCTTCACGTACACAACCGCCGGCCCGTGGGTCTGCAATAACATACCCTTGATGGATACATACATGGAGAAGGCTCCATATATTCAAGGACCGCTGATTGCTGCAGCTGGTGTTGCTCATTTCTACCCCACGCACAAGGTTTTCTGTGACTTCTACCCTCACCAAGGGGCGTGGGGTTTCTGGTACGGACCATCATCCCCCATTCCTTGAGTCACTCTCCGTTCTGAATTGTCATCACAGTATTCATACCGGTGTTGGCTGCCGTTCTCTTGTATGGTGTAATGCGTTTGACCCAGCTTGCTGCGCTTCAGGTACCTCCCAGGCTCACCAAGCTTCCATGTTTGGTGGACGGGGGTGGCTGAAATATTGGGTGGCGTTGGAATTGTCCTGGGGGCCTTAGATCTGCCTTTTGCACCCGATTGGCTTTTGCCTGCAAGTGCATTTGGTTTGTTTTTGCTGGTGGCGGTTGTGAGCCCATCCAACATGTACATGTGGACTCACAATGCCCCAGGCCCCTTGACGGATGAGGACTTGGAGAAGTTCCCGGGAAAAGTGATTCCCTTGCAGTTCCACCTTGGCCGTGCAGCCCTGCAGGTGGTCCTGCTCGCAACCTTCCTCGGGATTGCTTTCCACAACTACTGAACTGACGAGCGAGAGTGTTCAGTACAGACTTGATGAGTACCATGGAAACGTGATGATGGAGTTTGCGGGCATGAACCTACGTGGGCAAGCACGTGGTGATGTCCCGACAGCGGACCAGAGCAGGGCCTTGCACGGCTGGGACCAGGTGTCAATGTAACAAAAGAGCACGCTCTCAGGATTGACAGCATGATTTTGACACCTGACTGATGATACGTGCACTGCACATTTTGTTGTCTAGTACATGCCATCAAATTTGAGGCTGCACTTGATGGTTGCATGTCAACATCGATAATACAGGCAGTTCACTTAGAGTCAGGTCTGGTCAGCGTCTCTGATTCGGTCACCATGTCCAGCTTCATAATGTTGCACATTCTGTCCGTGAAGTATCAGATGGCCGACATTGGTGCAAACCTGTTAGCTCAGATAAAGACGCAGCACGCAACATTACACAAACTCAACATCGTGTTGACGGTCCGAATCATCACATGCAGGATCAGTCGATCCCCCCATCGAGCAGCCATCCTCACGAAGCCTATTGCCGGAGGCACAGACATGTTCAGGCGAGCCCGTGCTGCTGCATTGCAGCTGGCCGCAAGCAGTACACCAAGTCGACGGAAACACCGACATTGAAGTGCTGCTCCAGGAGAAACTCCTTCAGCGCATGCATGCTGTAGTGCATCTGCCCAGGCGCCAGGTGGGCCTGCACGTCCGCATCGTCTGGCAGCTCAGACGTCAGCAGGTGGTTCGGGGTCTGCTCTGTCCGCTGCGTCCAGTCGACATAAATGGCCAGGTCAGATGGTTGAACCCATTCCGCAGCTGGATAGTAGTGACCACGGTCGTGCCAGAAGTCTGGGTTCCTCAAAGCCTCCGCGAGGACCTGTTTCAATGCCTGCAGAGCATCCCCGCCTCAACATCACCGGGAACGACGTCTCACTGAACCTGGTTGCGCCCTCTCGCAGGCAGGCCTGTGTACGATGAGCCTGCTCTGCGGCCTTGCACGCAAGCATCAGTCCGGCCTCGCCATATGCGCCAAGGTGTGAAGAAGACACGAGCATTGCACCGCAGCATCAGGGTCATGCCTGTGCCGGTGTGGCCGGCTGACAGCTGGGGTGCAGCGCGGTCATAAAGGCCATGAAGGGAGCAGGCTCGTACCCCGAGAGTGACTCGTTCAAGAGGCACACGCAGGTACGGCTTGAGCAAGGCGGGCAGCCGCGCTGTCTCCTGCAGGAGCCCACTCGCATTGCCCCACTCCTTCATCTCGTCGCTGAGCGTCATCTGCATCGGCATGAAGAGGACGAGGAACATGTGGCCGCTGTGGCTGGCGTTGGAGGGCACGCCCGGGTGAATGAGTGGCAGCTGCAGCTTCAGTGGTGGGGCCTTCAGGTGCGCACTGCACCTCCGGGCTGCGATGACGCTTGCACCGGCTGAGGCTCGCTCCCGGCGGCCTGCTGCCATGCCTGGGTTCGTGGAGGAAGGATTAGCAAGGCGATCCCCTTGGACTGAGACCTCAAAATGTTTTCGAGCTGCTAGATCTTCTAGGCGCCGTTCTGCACGTGTTGGAAACGGATTGCAACCTGGTCGTGACCGCATGGCAGTTGCTGCCTGAACACAGGGCCAGTTGGAGTAGGAGCAGGACGCACGTTCGCGTTCTACATCTGCACTGACGTACTCCTGAACCCGTTCTGGCCACAGCATTCGAACAAGCGAGTCAGCTGCATCATCATACAGGAATTTGCTACCTTCTCGGGCAACCTTCCGATTATTGTTGGCATCAACCACCACTTTGAAGGCTCCGAATGCATCTTCATTGATGGTTGCACTCCCGCCTGCTCCACACGCTGGGCACTTCCGCAGCTATAAACAAGCACCATTTGACGTTTGCAGAGCGGCACAAGTGCGCTCAGCGAGGGGGCGTGCAAAAGCCACAGACTGGGAGCTCACCCTTCGTTCATACACAATGGAGTGCAAACATCTGAAACAGTACAAATGCCCGCAGTCCTTCATCAACCATGGTTCAATCAGAATTCCTTTACATAAATTGCACGTGCAGTAGGGCCGAAGCTTGGTTGCCAATTCTGCCATCTCTAGCTTGTCGTGCTCCGACATGCTTTCGCGGGCTCTCAAGGCCCGTTCACATTGTTCTCGGGACTCTTTCTCTTGCAGATGCAGGGCCTCTGTGTGGGCGGCAGCATCATGCGGCTGTGCCGCAACTGTAGGCGCCATCGCTGAGGGAGCAAAGGTGCCTGGCACACTGCGCGGACACAGGCACGCACTAGAACATGTGCGCTGCCCGAGGCATTGCAGGCCGGATATTCGTGCAGATGAAACTGAGGTGAACCTGTGGATGGCAGTCACAGTTGCGTCGGTAACGATTCACATCATCAGCGAGTCACAGCATAACGTGTGCCAGGCTGTCTAATGATGCTAAAAATCGTGCAGCGATCAGCGAAGCGCTCGGCGGACAGTGGACATGACTGCGGGTATTCATGCGTGTGGCATCATGATCGTGAACCTCATCCGATAAGCGCGAACTGCAATATTATCGACCGCCGCTTTGATCTGTTAGTGCGCATGAGTCGTAAGCAGTCTTCTGTGGTGATAGCGTCTGATGCTGCGCGAGTTGCAGAACTCGCCGTGCGTCGCGATCGCCGTGATGTCATGATCGGAACGAAGTACAGTACTCGACGGACCATGCTGAAAGCGACACTGCGCACGAAACACCTGCGCAATCTAGCAAATTCAGGAGCACAATCACGCATGAGCCAAGCGTGCCGGGCTCATTCGAATGCATCCCCGGGCAGATCTGAACGGCGACGGGTGAGGCGTGTGAAGTGCAGTGCGCCGCTAAACTCGAGGGTCTCCGGAGGCGCCAGGCCGAGGAGCCTACATAGTATGAAAATTTCACAACCCAGTGCATAGCAGCACTGATCGACCGGTGCAATTTTGATCGTGTTCGGGCCGTTCCTTCTCGATGCGAATCACACGCGTCCGTATAGCTACTGCTAAATTCAGCAAACGACGCGCGTACACCAACTACTAACACTTCCGAGCCAACGGCAAGCTGAACATGAATGCAGGCTCGGCACGGCTGACCACAGCACACAACTGGTGTCCAGGGTGCTCTGCGGGCTCACATGTAGAGCAGCGTGCACATTTCCAGGAACATTGCTCGCTGTTTCGGGAACGTAAGCCGCAATCTTTGCCATGTGGCATGCCCCTGAACTGCCATGGCCGCTGTGAAGACAAACAAAAAAGCATCCAGCAATCTGGCGGAAGCACAGGTCCGTTTACATAGCTGCTGCAGGTCTTGGTGACCATGCAGCACCTTTCTGATGCTCACTCTTAAAAGGCTGTACCCTTGTATGTCAATCTTGATGTGTTCCAGACTGCTGGCGCCGAGCTGCGCCCAGCTCCCATCCACCACTGCGCAGGAGGCATCAGGAGGTCGTGATGCAGTGCATGGCTGCAGTGCATGGCCAGGCATCAGTGCCACAGTACCCTGAGGCACTCCAAATCCCTGTCGCCGATCCCCAGGCATGATGTCCTCATGAACGAGCAAGCAAGCAAGCTCGAACTGGATCCACTGGTTTAAGTTGTGACTTCTGACAGTGCTCCAGCAGGACATCATCATGGTATACATGCCCTTGTATGTACTGCATGGGGTCCACATTACATGACAACGTTGCCTAGGTTGGCCAGTTCAAACCTTGATGTGCAGCAGAGGTACAGTGTTTGTACTGCCCCCTGACCATTCAATTCTCAAGCGCCCACACTGCCGTTTGCACATTGTGGAACCGCGTGATGCGCGGGGCGCTGTTCGAAATCGAGCCGGTGGCTACGGGTGAGCACTCAGTGATTTTTGAAAACCTTTCACCTCCGCCTGTGTACCTGTCAAAGGGCATGCAGGATACAAGTAGGCAGTTGCAGCCAGCACGAACTAGGTTTCGATTCGTAGCTGCAAGGTGTGTTGGTCGGTCGGCTTCGGGCCCACGTACCGATATTTCATCCCAAGTCGTCCATGTAGTGATTCTTTTGGCAACGAACCCGAATTCGTGATTAGCTACTCTTGTGAAAACGCTGTTTGTTTTCAGCATATGCTGTAGATCTCCACCTCCTCTCTTGAATCCTGCATCGTTTGAGACCGTTTCGGCAACGTGCGCGAGTCCTGTCGGGTGCGATGCTGCCCGATTGTCGCACGCCTTTAAGCTGCTTCATTGTGCGCTACAGTATATAAAAGTTTTTTAACGAAGCTATGCCCTGTGCCACTACGTCGCCAACCTTTTTGGACGGCGGATCTGTTCGATTGAGCTCGACCATGCAGTTCATATGCAGGAATACAGCCCCAAGAAGGTAAGGAAACCATTTCATCTCCCTTGTGCAGTGAAATTTGGCACGGAGCAGAGCAACGAGATGCTCTTGGCAGGTAAGCATCCTGTCTCTAGCGGCAGTACGCAAGCAACCACACGGTTGTCCGTCGACAAGTCTTCACTGTGTGCAGCCAAAAGCAAGTCAGCTCCGCTTTCGTCCATGACGACCCACACATCCGGAATGGCGTTCTCAAACACCATGCCGGCTATTGCGAATGCCCTGCCGGGCCACATGGCCCACTTGCTTGCCATTTCTGAAGCCATGGAGTCAGTGCTTGCAACCAAACGTGGTGGCCACGTGAAGCAAGTTCTATTTCGTGCTGACAAAGTTGCTGTTGAGGCATCAGCCAGACGCACATTCAAGGTGAGTTCGCCATCCACACGGCATCGCACTGTCAAGGCCACAGGACTCACTTCACTGGTCCATGCAGGTTGACCATGTCCTACAGCTGAAGACACTGCTCGGTGACTCCTTGGAGCTCTGTTGGGTACCGCAGGCATTATCAAAGCGCCCAGCTGGGAGCCGAACGTCCGTGAAAGATCTTGATTTGGCCATTCGATTCCGAATTCCGGACGTTGCACCGGCATCTCCCGAAACCGCGCAAAACACCGCGACCACTCCCTCCCCGGTTCGTGGCAGATCTGTCACGCGTCGCTCAATCACCAGCTCTGCAAGCACCCCTCCAACTGAGTGCAACCTTGATGTCGCCACACAGCCCTCAGAAAACAACGACTCCAATAGCACCGCTCCATCCACGCCGATCAAGGCCCAGCAGTCAGCGACACTTCCAGCCTCTCCATCCGTTCACCGCCGCGCCTGCCACGTTCGGCTCCGCAACACCTTGCTGCAAAGCTTTGCTGAGCACGTTGCAAGCACAAACTCCTTGCTGGCGCAACTGGGGAGCCTCCAGGACATGCTGCAGCACAGCGCATGGGACGCAGACACGTGTCCAGTGGTATCCCAAGCACCTCTACCCACCAGGCCTTCAACAGTGGCAGAGGCCCTGGCATCGTCAAAGGCCGCTACGCCGGTGCGATGCGGCACTTCCGCGTCGATGCTCACACCGTCCCCGTCCATACGCGGCCGCAGGGAATACCTTGGCGGTGTCCTGCCTTCGCCGCAGGTCACGCCGCAGTCGCTCATGCCTCCCGCAGATCGGCCCCTACCGTCCCCATCACCATACGCTGCAAGCCGCTCCCCGTCAGCGTCAGCCATGGGCAGAGTGCCTCCAATGTACACCCCGCCCGCCAAGATGCTGCGAGGCGCACCGGCGGGCGTCCGAGCCACTGTCATGCCGTTGGCCACTCTGGCAAACCATGCTGAAACGCAGCAGGCTGATGCAGCAGCTGCCAGCCCGCTGTGGGACCAGCATCACAGCGTGCCGAATTCCAGGCCTGTGACACCGGTGAAATACGCTCTTGCAGCTCCGCAGGCTGACAGCGAGCCCACAACCCCGCGGAGGGTAGCAGGCGGTGGACCGTTAGTCTGCAATACACCACAGCCGTCAGGCGCGCCGTTTGCAACGCCGTCACAGACTCCAAAGCGGAAGCGTGCTGAGGATGGCTCGCCATCCCAGTCAATGCCACAGACCCCGGCAAGCAGCCGGCCACCAGTGCGTGTGCTGCGCACGCCCGCTGGCAAGCGCACAGAGCGCGTCGCAGCAGGCACACCTGGCCGCACGCCGCGCAAAGAGCTGGTCGTGAGCGGCTCCACTGCAAGCCCGCATGTCCGCAAGGCGATCATGGCACACGCGAAATCGCCCAAGTTTGAGGGCGCGCTGCCAATCGTGCAGATGCGCACCCCAGCACGCAGCACATGCAAGACGCTGACAAAGGCTGTGCTGCGCGACGTGTATAGCAAAGATGCACACTGTGCGGCCGTGCTGGCCACGCCTGCTTCGACCAAGTCTGCTCAATCGCATCTGCAGCAGCTGGCCAGCCCGCTGACAAGCAAACGGGCGGTGAACTTTGCATCACCCGTGGCAGATGCCTCTTCCTTCTATTCAAAGTCGGGCTCTGCATCACGGAGCACCAGCAAACCCCGTATAGGCTGCCCTTTGAAAGTCAATGAGAGTGGCACCATGAGCGGTATAGACAGGCAGAAAGCCAGGAAAGCCAATTCACAGCCCCACCCTGTGTCTGATGCTGCCATTCTTGCGGCATCAATCATGGATGATGATATGGCTGAGCTTTTGCAGCGCAATGCCCGTTCCGCTATCGCTAAGCGAATTGCCGATGACCCCAAAAACATCAGAGAGGGTATTCGGAAGGTATGCAGTTGGCCTCCCCCGGAACTGCACCGTGTCTTCATGTGCATGGGTCTTCATTCCTGGGCACGTGCAGGAGGCAAGAAAGCAGCTGCCTGCGATGTATGACCAGCTCCGAGCAGAGTTTGAGAGGCGCCACAGTTTGAAGATGCCTTATGAAGAGTGTGTGGAAATGATATCTGACATGGGGCTGACCAAGGCAGGCTTGGCCAAGGACGCTGCCGGGGTGTACTTGCAGGTTTTGGCAGCTGCCGTACCGGACTGGCTCAGCATCAAGGCACACGACAGTTTGAAGAGCGTTTGTATTGCACGCATGTGTACCGGTGTGAGGAGGCGCCTCGAGGACGTTGCCCATGGGTACGCCGATGTTCAGATTTAGTTGTATTTTACATGTGGTTGCGTGATGTAGAGTATCGCGAACCAAGAGTCCCACCAATTTCTATGAGATGCTGCAGCTCATGGCAGTGTCAGACAGTCTGACATAGAGCGGCAGCTTGAATTACGTGAGCATAGATCTATCTCATCGCTGTAATAGTTTTGGCCATGATCCGACCGTTTCTGAAGTCCAAGAATGTGGAGTGATGTGAGCGTCTTCTGGGCCAGCAACATCATCAGGCAGGCGGTGGCTGCATGCTTGGGAAGCACCGTGCACGAGTCGCTTCCCGCAGGAACATGCCTGTGCGCCCATGCAAGGACACCTTGCTAAATACTGCTATGGTAAACAGAGATCCCGGCCATGAAAAGAAGCATGTGTTTGCGGAGTACTTCAAAAACAGGTTCTGCACAGCCTCATCCTGCATCCCACCAGATGGCTCAGCACCAGTTGAAACAACACAGGATGTGCCCCCATAATATCAGGAAAGAGGAACGTACAGTGAGTTTGACATACATGCGGCAAAACCGATCTGGAGCCACCGTTTCGGGGTGTGCAACCTTCGTGGGGATGATCCCAATCATTTCTAGGACTGGAGGCCACTTTGACGGTGGCACCGCTTGAGAAAGAAAGTCTCCAGACTGCAGAAGCAGCTCCACATTTCGGGCGATCACCTCCTGAGCCCCGTACTGCTGCATGCACAGACCCACGCTACAATTCCTCTGCACACACTAG
This sequence comes from Ulva mutabilis, assembly GCA_900538255.1. NCBI lineage: Eukaryota > Viridiplantae > Chlorophyta > Ulvophyceae > Ulvales > Ulvaceae > Ulva > Ulva mutabilis. The sequence goes on from UNSF01000061.1 coordinate 382,544, forward strand.
CAAATCCAAACATGTGCCACACAGTCCTGTCGGGCATGCCACCGCTCCCTCTGTTACAGACAGGACAGATCAACCCCATCTCGGTCATTGGCAGCATCAGTGTTGGTGGGCATGCAGCAGAGCAATGCCGGTGACCATGCAGCGCAGCGCGCAGCATACAATTGCGCAGCAGGCTTGCGCATGAGGGCAGCAGTACCTTTGTCACTCCAATGCTACCCCGCCACATGCACGCAGCCTTTGTGTCGCTCGTGGCCAGCCGGATCGGTTTTGCGGTGTTGTGTTTCGCGGCCTGCGTAATCGCCGCAGGCTTGCCCGGCTGTGCACGCGCCTGGTGCTGCAGCACCTCTGGCCGCATTGGCGCTCGTGCTGCGGCCGCAGCATGGCCGGCAGGGCCAGCAGGCCGGGTCGCGGCGGCGGGGACGGCCGGTTTTGGGGGAGGATGGCTACCGGTGCTGGCCGATGCGTGTGCCGCTGCGGCTGCATGACTGACAGGGGACGCCTGCGGCGGCGTCCCGGCGGGCGGTTTCGTGGGGGGCGTGTTTGGCGTCTTCACTTTTGCCGGAGCCACCGCCTTGGGCCGTGTTGCCTCGGTGCCATGGGGAGCGTTGCTTGGCGGCTGCATGTGAGGCGAGGCTGGGCTACAATGGCACATGCAAAGGGCCAGTTCGGAGTCTCACACTCACAGCTTTGCACGGCATCGCTTGACACTCGCCGTCGCACCCCCTGTCGCAGGCTGCCAGTTCGTAATCACAGACAGCGTGCAAGATGAACTACGTCTCCTGTGTGTGCTCAACAGCAGCTTCACGGCAGGCGCCACGAAAGGGGCAGAAGCAACGCAGAAGCGGTGAGCGTGTCACCTCTTGCTGTACCTCCTGCCTGAGGACTTGCTCGTGCATTTGCGTGGTATGCGGCTCCTGAACAGTGGCGACAGCGCACCTTGGCAGCGGCGTTGCCGGCTCTTGCGTGCTGAGTGAAGGCTTTGCGCTGCTGTTGAAATACGGGGTCGTTTGTCACGTGCTGGTGTATCGCCTGGAACGTTTTCCACACAACGGAGATCTGGCTGCTGCTCTTCAGCAGGCATGCCACCAGATCTGGGAGGATGGAACACGCTTGCAATGTGAAGAGCTCTTCCTGGTGCTGCCCGCCTGGCTGCTGCACACAAGTCGGGCATTACTGGGCTTCACGGGCCAGAACAGGCACACGGAGCACTAGGTGCTGCTCTCAATGCTATCCTATGGGAAGCACACCGTTGCGTTGGCCTGTGCGTACTCTTTTTCTACTCGAATGATCACTTTCCGGGAGCCTTGCTGCAGGCTCTGCGTGAACAGGAGGAGAGCAGTGTTGGGATGCTGCAGCAGCAGCAGTGGCAGCTTCTGCACAGAGCGGCAGAGTTAGAGGCACCGCAAGGGAACTGCTCTGGAGGCTGGATCCGCATATGTGGAGCGCACAAATGTGTGGAACTGGTTGTGGATTTGCTGATCTGGGCTGGCGATCAGGTTTGATTGTGCAGGGCTTGCATCAGAGAGCCAGAACATCATGATCTCGTGAAGCATCGGGGTCTGAGCCGCTGGTGTAAAGGCACTTGGCAGCTCCAGCATGGATATAGCTTCAGCCAGTGCTTCAAATGCAGCTACATAGCCGATGCCTTCCATCAGGGACGGAATGGCATCCAGCCATCCACTAAGGGTGGAGATGTCAGTGGTCCAAGGGCTGCAGCTCTGACAACTACGTGCTGTGCCATTAATTGCCGTGAATGTGAGAATCGCAACCTGCAGCAGGCTAATGGCGTGATGAACTGCTGGCTCTGACACATGTGCAGCAACCTGTGGTGTGCTCGGGAACAGTCACAGGTGATCAACTACACGAACGAACCTCGAATGATACAAGCGCAAGCTGCGTTGTAAGACGGTCCAGTGCTATTTCTTTGAACGCCGAGAAAGCGCTGCTTGATGTCGAAGACGTTTCGATTGCGAGCACAAGCCTGTGGTGCACATCCTCGGCGGACATCCGCAGAGCACACACGGGCGGGCAAAGAAAAGATATTAAGACTGTGGATCACGACTTCGGCTGGAGCATTCCCCTCTTGCCGACTCACTGAGTCTGTGGTACCTTGGCACGACTGCTCCACATCATGCAGGGCACACTGAGCGCCAGTGATGCGCTGACATTCTCTGCGTGCAAGAAAAACCATGGCGAAATTTTGAAGGGTCCACAACGACGACGCTTCGTAGGTACCGCGGCCAAGTGCGCCCTGGAATCATCGCGTCAATCTGCGAGTCGTCATGACGTGTCACGCCGGCGGGCGGTGGCCATGTACTTATTCACACCATGGCGCACCGGTCAGGGTAATGACATTGGACACATGATATTCCACTCATGCTTGTAAATCAAACGGTTCCTCTACATGTCAGAGGTGCAGTGAATTGCGTCGAGGCGCACACCGTGATCAGCTGTGCGTGCTGGGTATGAGCTGCAGCTGGGTGGGAGATGCAGTGGCAGCCGGCGTCTGTGCTTGCCGTGATCGCCTTTGCTCGCCCTCGACTGGCAGATCAGATGCTTTGTCAAACTGACCCACACAGCTGTGGGATCACACCCATGAGGGAGCGCAGCTGTGGCAAGAACTGGCTCACCCTCACACTTACAAGGCCGGGGTTGCAACACTCGTTGTGGGATGTGTTACACAGTGATAGATCTAGGACTCAGCAGCGCCGAGGCAACAGACCAGGCAACAAGCAACACTCGTTGTGGGATGTACAGCGCTATATATACTATTAGGCACAGGTGGGCGTGTTGCGGGCACAACTCATACACGCCAAGCACACCGTCTTTTGCGTGGCCTCTCAGGCTATGCCACATGGAAGACCTCACTGTGTAACACATGGAAGACCCAGGATGCCAACTGGCGCAAACGCCGCATGCACCACTGGCATCCGCTGCAATGACATGCGCTGCATCCGCTGCATCCGCTGCAATGGCATGCGCTGCATCCGCTGCAATGGCATCCGCTGCATCCGCTGCAATGGCATCCGCTGCAGGTATGACAGCATCATTTGCTGGTACAAAACTCAGTCATTCAATCCCATCGGAGGAGCATGAACAGCGGCCACGGGGCAAGCCGGCGGGACATCACAGGTGCAGCAAAGAGGCAAGCTCCATATCATGGCACATTACCACGAGTCCTAGATCTATCACTGTGTAACACATTACCATGCATGTGGCTGGTGTCAACGTGCAAGTTTGAACGCCTGAAATCATACTTCTCGTTAAAGAACAGCTGCGTATGCATGCGGCGTCAGCACTGCCATGCGATCGACAAGGGGCTCCGCAGGCTTCAGCAGCTGGAGCGACCTTTGCTACAGGGATCAGGGCCCCCACAATTAATATTGGGGGAACCCCATCTGAAGAATGGAGCCCGAAAGCATTGTGGCATTCGCATGTTGGCGCATCAATAGAGATAGCACAGTCATTGCCGCTCTACTGAGGTGGTGTGGAGGCGTTTGACATCCACGGCTGTAAGTATTGTCCACACTGTAGTTCCTTCATGTGGTGTGCAAGCGCTTGCAAGCCCAGCATGCGTCAACACCATGCATGTATAGAGCCTCCTACATTTCACGTCTTCATGCACACCATGTACACAGAAATCAACTGAGCTGAGTCCCATGATGACAGACACAGAGGAAGCAGAGGCATGTACTGATGGTGCTGTATCGGTGCTGTTGGCGGTGAAGCCTACAATTGGCGTTCCATTGTCGGTGCTGGTTGGAGGTGACGTGCCTCTTGATACACCTGCCCGCCAGGGTCACCAAATGCCAATCACGTCTAGACACGTTTCTGTCACTGATGTACGTCTTTCACGGCATGGCATCCTCCTGGCAGTGGGGGTTGTTTGTGGTGCTTTTGTTAGCATGCATCTGGAGGCCCGGAAATATGATCATGTTGACACAGTGAAGTATGTAGTAGTTGTAGTGGTGAATTATATAGTAGTTTTGTGATTGACATCATGCACCAAGCAGTACAAACAACCAGGTCGCGCCAACTGTTACACCAAGCTTGCATGACCAAAACTGTGGCGCGTGTACCACATTGAAAGTTGCCACAGTGCCAGCCATGCTAGCAGCACCAAATCCATGTCAGTTCTCCCTTCTGCTGTGTTGGAGCATCCCAGGTCCATGTTAATCCTAACAGTCCACATTCTGATCGCGTCAGACCATCATAGCCTCTGCCGGTTCATGTACAGCTGAAGGCGGGCCTTCATCCCCACTGCAGCTCCAGTTTCGCCCTTCTCCTCCTGGCTGAGCTGGAAAATGCTGACACCAGCATGCTTTTCACTTGGAACAGAGAATGAGACTGCACCACGCCCTCCAAGATGCCTGATTGATGAAGTAGGACTCCGAGGGGAGTGAGCTGACTCACTGAATCGCAGTGATCGTGAGGTTGAAGCTGTGTTTGACAGGTCCACTAATTCTTCCATAGAAGCCTTGCGCTTGTTTTCCAGGTTTTCAGACGACTCAATGTGGTAGATGGGAATAGGCTCCAAAAGACACTCAATCTCGGGACGCCTGACGGGTGCACCCACCTCTTTTGCCATGTTTTTCACCACCCACGGATGCTCCAACAGCATTGAAGCAGAAGGCCTGTGTCGTGGCTTTTTGTTCAAGACAGTTCTGCAAAGCTCAGCGGTCAAACAGGTGGCTGGGCCATCACGGAACAGAGACATTGCCACTGTGTGTACAGCACACCTAACGAAGCTGGCCCACTCCGAAGAGAACCATGACGGATATTTGATGTCATCAGATGTCAAGATCAGCTTGACTGTCTCACTCTCATTGTCAACTTCAAATGGAGGACGTCCAGTCACCAGCTCGAAAGCAAGCACCCCAGTTGCCCAAACGTCCACCTTTGATGAGTATGGCACAATGTTGCGAATGGACAGCTGCTCTGGGGTGGCATCCTGCTCCTCCAGGCGCGTGCAAGGGTTGATCAAAACCTCGGGAGCCATGTAGTCTAAGGTGCCTGCAGTTGCCATGCATGGCTTGAAGCAGGCCCGACATGCTGCAAGAGTTTCACAGTGAAGGCCATACCAGACCGACAAAACGGAATCTCCTTTGTTATGTCGATCGCCAAACCAAAGTCCCCCAGCCTGATCTGATCATCATGGGACAGGAAGATATTTTCTGGCTTGATGTCCCGATGCAATATGTTGAGAGTGTCGAGGCTCTCCAGAACACGCAGGAGAGGCACAATCACGTCCGTGCAGACTCGAGCCTCTGTCAGATTGCCTTGCTTCAGCATGCGCTTGAACAGGTCCCCACCAGCACAGTGCTCGAGGATGAGGTACTTCTTCTCCTCGTCCTCAAAGTGAGCAAGCAGTTGACACACATATGGACAGTCTCGGACTAAGGTTTGAATGTCAATTTCCCGTTTCAGCTTGTGCATCTGCTTGGGCGTCATCTTCTCCTTGTGGTACATCTTTACAACAACTCGCGCCCCCGACTCCACACATTTCGCACGGTACACAGTGGATATTGACCCTTTGTAGAGTTCGACGAGGTTGCTGAGCTGTGATATGCTGCTGTACGTGATCTTCTCGGCGGCAGCGGCAGTTATGCGCTCTTGCGTTCGCCTTCTATTTCGATCTTCTTGCTGCTGGTTCTGGGACTGTATTAATCAGCACAAGAATTGCAAGCAAACATGATGGGAAGAAAAGTCATGATGCGGGCATGGACGCGCGAGAGGAGACCTAGTGCGTGCGTCGCAAGCAAAATACTGTGGTGAAGGCAGCCGCGGTGGAACTTTTGCCCCGGTAAAACATAACGCACCTTGACAACAGATGCAAAGGAGAATGATTTGGCGGATGGGGCAGCTGAAGCCTGCAGGGGGAACTCCTCCCCGTTCTGGCTTGCGTCGTGTTTGTGCGGATACAACGACAGGCTGCGGTTACAAGCTCCCTCTGCAGCAGACGACTGATTTTTATTGCGCTTGAAAGCTGAAAAAAACCCCATATTAGGCTCGCCGGCAGGAATTTTCGGATAGAAATGAGCAATGTCTTCTCAGCTGCTTCAGCTGGCCCGCATCCTAGTAACCGGGCAGCGACTGGTGACGATCCAGATCGCTGCCAAGGTCTAAGTACTGCTCCATGGGTGGTTGTCCGTTCCGCGGGGGCTGCGCGCAGTGAGAGCCACTGTAATCGCACTGATGCCACGATGTACTCATGCATGGGCCACATGTGCAAGCCAGAGGCCTCTCGAGGTGCTTCGCGGCCTTTGAGGGCGTTTTCGAGGGTGCGGTGGAAACAGAGCCGCAGATGCCCTGTTCCAGCCCGAGTTCAGACCAGTGTCGGAATTTGTGGGCGGTGACAGAGGTGTGTGCCACGGCTGTGGCAGCGGCATCGCATCCTGCACCGTGGATTTGCGTGAATGTGCAGTGCCAACAAAAACACAGAAGATGACTGTATTCTGTGTGACGCCACAAGATCTGGCATCTACCCACCTGTCACGTTTGATGCATCATGCCCTCTGTTGCAGGCACAGCAGCACAGCAAAGATGCCACAATTGCAAGCACAGTGCCATGAAGGCTCCTTATGAGCAACACAATAGCACACTCTGTGCTTCAACACGACTGGAACGGGCTCAATCAGACCCTTTAGGAGGAATTTCTGCCAGTAGTAATGGGTGTTTGTTGGGTGTGTCAGCACAGATGACTGCTGCGAAGGCAGCGCCCACACTGCCCATACCTCCATCTGGTGAACAACCCAGTCAGCTGGAAGCAGCCTGGCCTTCCTAGCCCACGCAATTTTCCGATTGAATCTCTTTCTCCAGAGCTGGCCTGGCTCATTGCGGACAATCAGCTTCCTATTTGAATGACAGTGCCAGATGATCGAACAGCGGACGACTTGGCCCACAGATGCGCGTAACAGTGACCAGGCTTGTCCAACATGCAATTGCCACGGCTACAATCCTTGATTAAATACACACAGAAGTACCCACGCGGTATGTACCGCGAGCCATGGGTTCAGACACCATGATGCCACTGAAGAGGCGTGCCAAAGGCACGCAGCCAGGCCATCGTCACTGGGCCTTCTCATATGATGCAGCAATGTACAGCCACACACAGCATACGAAGGGCAGCTTGAAATGCTCCACCGTCGCGGCCACAGAGAATCTCAAGTCTGGGTAAGTGAGGCCTGCCAGGCCTGTGCGCCTGATGGCATCCTGCACGGTAACCTCCATTCTCAGTGCACGGCACACCTCTTGTCAGCCCTGAAGGCATGCTGCATGTGCAGCGCATTGCCGGATGTGGAAGACTGTCAATGAAACACGCTGCTCCCGTACCAGGCCCATAAGGTAAACCAGATAGCAAGCTCCATGCGCACTGGCACAGGATTCCATGCTCAGCAACTCTACAGTGATAGCATCAGCCAGTGAAAGCCCATACTGTTGGCTGCATATTGCACGAGGCAGGCACACGGAGCTGGGGCCTATGCGCTGGCACTGCATCCCACAGACTGCTGCGGCCGTTGCGTCAGACCACTTTGCTGGCACTCTTTCTGATTCTGGGTTCCGTGTGACATGTACGATGTGTGACTGGTGTGGCGGCTCTGTCCCTGGAAACTACGTGTTACACATTTTTGCAATTTGATTGATACGCAATGTCCACACTCAAGCACACAATTGCAAAAGTAACCGTTCTGAATGCTCGGATCGCGAGAAGCCAGGCCGCACGCACCTCCACATCGCCAGCCTGTCCTCCGTGCTGCTCCTGCCACAGCAGCCTCTCGCTGAACGGCAGCCGCAGTAGGTACCCCACGATCCCGCGGCCCTCCCGGTGCAGCGCAAGCTCGCGCTCATGCCGCTCATGCATCCGCACCGCCGCGCCACGGCTGCCCCGCGCCGGTTGCCCCGCCGTCGTGTCCACATCCGCCCCCGACACCTCCCGCGCATGTGCCTCAAGCAGCTCCACCAAGCAGTCATCTCCGACGCTCTTAAGCAGCTTGTCCTTGAGATCCTGACTCAGAGCGTACCGCCACGCGGGCACCCCCTCACACAGCGCCTGCCGTTCCACCGTCAGGAAATCCTTCGCGATGCGCTCCACGCGAGCCGCCAGCTGGTCGTACACGAGCCCCGCCAGGCTCTGAAACTGCAGCACGTCCTCCCCGTGCTGGTACTGCTCTAGACTGGTGTACTCCGCATCCTCCTGCACTGTCGGCAGCTGCGCTGCGGCGCGGTCCGCCTCCGAGTCGCTCCACAACGGCAGCCAGCTCCTGCGCAGTGACACCCCACCTGACCTCCGCGGTGGGTCCGCAGGCAGAGCTCCGCCTGAAACGTGTGCGGCATGCATGCCGGTCATCACCGCGCATTTGATCAAATCAAATTTGTGCGCAAGGTCAGCCGCGCATCATGAACAACACCCTGTAGTTGCTAGGCTTGGTGTACTTGCGAACCACGCTGTGCCCGTAGACGGTGCCACAACGCCACCGGACACAGGACATGGCATCCACTCAATATCCGCCTGGCAAGGTGGCCCATGTGTGCATGTATGGTGAGTGTCTGCCACCAGAACAGGCGAAAGGTGCCACAATCCACGCTTTGTCCCACGGCACCAGGTACGTTGATGGTGCTTGTTTGCGCACTGTCACATGGCTCAAGGGATGCAGGCTCGACTAGCGTGCTCGCCGAGACGACTGTATAGCGGCTCAACTAGCATGCTCATCGTGCGTGGAGCGCCACAAGCAGGAGGGTGGTCTGCCGCACCGGGTGTCTGTGAGGTTCCAGCTCATCGAGTGCGGAGTACCGGCCTGCTGGATGTTGGCCCAGATGTTGTTGGAGTTGTACACGAGCCAGACGTCAAGCAAGTCGGTCACTGCGGCGGTCAGCGGCAGCACGGAGCCTTGCACAGGGTTCCACAGCTTGCACGCGGACGGCGCGAGTTTATGGCTCTGCATCCCCGGCTGCTGCGATGCGGCGCGCGCAGAGACAGAGGGTGTGAGCACCGCGTAGGACGGCAGCCCTGCATGCACAGCATGCTTGCTCCAAATGTATGGTGTGGATGCTCCAAACGCTGTGTGCATGCTGTACACAGCCCTCTCATACAATGAACCTCTGGAGTTGAGCTGAATGGATGGTAACTTGAAGCTGATTGTGAAAGAATGCACCGTAGTGCCGCCATATTGAACCTCTCATCTCTGATTTTTTGGCTGTGCATTCCCAAATACAGCAGCTTTGATTGACACGTTTGAGAGCAACTTGTCCTATAACGCGGTCCATTAATTTCAAGAATAGCGTATGTGGGATCTGCAGGGTGGGGCGAAGCATGCCATGGTTGCCGGCGCCGCAGACGACGTAGCAGTCAACGCGCTCGTGCAGCAGGAAGCCGGCGAGCAGGTGCGCATGCTGCCAGGGCGGCCCGCAGCCGGCCTCAAGGAAGGCTTTGCTCGTGGCCCACAGTGGCACCTCCTTCGGCAGTGGCTGCCGCACCGGGATCAGCGACACAAAGTGGCACATCACGACGCACTTGACACGTGCGGTATCCTGCAGACAGATACGAGTCACCCCTTGCCAACAGCCACCTCAAGGCAGCATTCTGCTCTCTGTGTGTCGCTGAGCCCAAGCTATGGCCAGTATGATAATTTGGTAGTCATGCAAACGTGGCGGGGGCCGCACCTGCCGAGAGATGCCTTCGTGCCGCTGCAACGCCGTGCACCGCTCGAGCACCTGCACCGGCGGCTGCACCACCGCAACAAAGCGCGTACAGCAGTGCGCCATGCCCTCGGTCGAGCACGCCCAAGGGTCAAACCGCCGAGGCGCGCGGCACGCCGCCGCACAGCGCAGCGCCCAGCGCTCGAGACGCAGCCGCACAGCCGCGTCCTCCGCGTGCGCGAGGCAAGCGCAGCCGGTGGCGTCCAGCCCGCGCTCGTCCACGGCGCCCGGCAGCTGCGCGCGGCCACGGACGGCCACGTGCGCCCGCACCTGCGGCGTGCCCCCCGCTGGCCGGTAGCCGAGGAGGTTGCGCGGCACAGCCAGCGGCAGCGTGGCCTGCAGCGGCTCCAGCGCCAGCACCGTTGCTAGCGGCAGACAGTGCGAGCCGAGCAGGCGCCGGGTCATCGCCCGCGTCTGCGGCTGGTCCGCTCTGCACCCGCCGCTGTCCCGTCAACATACAGCACGCAGCACGCAGCACACCCACCCCCGCGCCACACCAAGGAGCAGCAAGGTTGCACTACGGCTGATGCTGCGTTGAATGTGGTACTGCTGAGCGTGGTGCACGGCGCGTTGCACTGTGTGTGGGGGTGCAGTGAGCAGCACATACCTGCGGCGGGGGTTATGGGTACTGGGGACCTCATCATAGACGCGCAGGTGGAGGTCAAGGCCGCTGCGGCGGTGGGCGTCCAGCAGGCCAAGCAGCGGCACCGCGATCTCCTGGTGCCAGAGGCGGCTCTCTACCGCGCGGAAGCTCACGGCCTCGGTGCGGCGGGTGGCGTCGCCGATGGACACCTCTACAAACGTCCAGCTGCGCTGGTTGCTGGCGCCTTCCGCTTGAATTGCGGATGACTGCGCAGTGTCCTGCATCCATGTGATGTCAGAGGCAGGTGTGCCCGCACGCGCCACTCACTGGTCCACTGCATGGCGGCCCAAGGGTCCAGCAAATGAGGGCACGCATGCTCCGCGCGCAGAAGCGTGAGGCCATGCAGCTGATGGTCAAACGCATGCACAGTGATTAGCATGGCGCACGTCATCCCTGCCTATGCGTTCGAGATGGCATGCAAGCTGCAAGCCTGTGGCCATCAGCCACCGGAGCTGCGATCCGGGTCCCAGCCTCCCCAGCATGATACCATGCATGACTGGACTAGAGAATGGTGGCTGCTCAGAGCGCCGTGTAGAAGTGTAATGAAGGACCTTGGCAGAGGGCGGAGGCTGTGAGAGCGCACCAGCGCTGCTCGCCTGGCAGTGGTGATGGTGGCAAACCGCCTGCGGGTGCCGTCCTCTGCTGTCAACCGGGGCGTGGCGTCGGGCGACGGCGCGGCGAGGTGGCAGGCCTGCTGGATGGTGACTACCAGCATCGGCTCCATGCCGGGTGGGCAGTTGGCCTGCAGCTGCGGCCGCGGCCGCGGCGCGAGGCGCCGCTCCGGCGCGAGTGCGGCCGCCAGCACCTCCAGCATGCTGCCGCTGCCGGCGTCGTAGAGGAGCTCGTCTACGTAGTCCGACACCTGCCTGCATCACGGCCCCTGTTCCCATGGAAAGGGCTCTCATGGAAAATATCAAGGCAATGCGGTGTGTATACCACGAGCTCTGAGTACAGCTGCTGATGGGGCACGACACATATGCATCTGATCTGCATGGTGCGATCCGTGGACCCGCTGAACTCACGGGCTGCTGTTGCCGTCTTGGCCGCGGCAGCAGCCGCTGCGGCGCTGGCAGGGTTATGCAGGGCAGCCGTTGAGATCGGTTTATGCATGCATTGCTCATGTGGGGCCGACATGGGGCGCAGCTCAGGAGCGCACGGGGGCGGCGGCGCAGAGGCGAGCTCCGCCTGCAGTGCCCGCTGCAAGTCCAGCTGGTCATGGACCCGGTGCTGCCAGATGCGCAGTGCGACCGCGAGCTGCTGCCCGCCCTCCGTGCGGCCCTGCGGCCGTGGTGACAGCGCCTCTGCTGCCGGCGCGGCCCCCGGCAGCCGGCCGGGGCTGCGCGCGGCCGTATCGGCCCAGCGCATGCGGCAGCGGACTTGCCGATCACGCGTGCCGCGGCGCGGGGGCGCCATGTAGGAGGCGTCGCGCTTGCGCAGCCGGAAGCACGGCTCCTGGCCAAGGTGCACCTGAGTCGAGTCCAGCAGCCGCCGCAGCTCCACCAAGCTCGCGTTGTCAGGGTCGTTCGGGTCCAGATCCGCACTCCGCAGCCACTGCACGCGTGCCTCCACCGATCTCACAGCTATTAGCTATTCACCCCGTACAGTAACACTGACATCGATCAGCTCATTCAGACAATGCTCACAGAGCATCGACCGTGTTTGCAGGGACATGTGGGGTGGTCGGACACCGTGCAACGCTGCATGCAAGGCCGCACATGTGCCGGCAGGCATCAACTCTCTGCCTGCTGTGGAGATGGCAGGCAGCTGTAAGCTCAGGCACTATCTCTGCTGCAACTCGTTTCTTGCAAGCTTTACGAACACTCCAAAGAAAGCAGCAGCATGCATATGCCCTGCAATGCGCGCTGCAGGAGGGCCGAGGGGGGCAGGTCAGCCGGGGCACGCCTGGGCGAACTGCAGCCGATGGTGGTCGGCACGCCGCCGCACGCGCGAGTCATGCAGGTCCTGCGGGTGCGGCGGCGCCAGCGGCATCTCGACCGCAATTGCATCTGTCACGTTCTCTGACGGCTGGAACACAGGGTTTGTTGCCTGCGAGTCCGCAAACATGGGATTCTGCTGCATCACCACCCGGCCAGTGTTCGCCGGCCGAGCGCAGGCCGGCAGCGGCGCCCATGAGCACCGGACATGCAGCCTACCTGCATTGCACACAGCACTCTGTCTGGCAGAGCGCACAGCATGCAGCAAGACCATACCATCAAGCCTGCTGCTGCTGCTGTGCATGTTGCACCGGTGTGGAGTCTTCATGACTGCCCCTCACCACATGCAACTTGGAGAACCAGCGCTTGCGGAAACGGGTGTTCAGAGCCGCCCAGCACGGTCACAGTCGTGGTACCAGCACATGCATACATGTGCCTACACCACCACCCCACACGCCAGCAGCAGCATCTGCCGGAGGCTGCTCAGCACAGTTTGCTGGCCCCCCCAGCAGCCCGGCGGTGCAAAGCACGCGTGGCTGTGCATTTCTAGGCGAACACATGAGCATTGACATGTGGGGCATGGGCGCACGCCTACCATAACCAAGCACTGTCGGGCAAGCCATCATGGTTTCCGGCAAACCAACAAAAGACCCCTCAGATGTGGCCGATGTGCGGCCAGATCAGGTACACGACCCTTTTACGACTAGCAAGTTGCACAACGCTGCCGCTGGCCCCTTTCCAGGTGATTACAGCGGCGCTGCCAGGGCGCCGCACGCACCTTGTGGGTACACCGCCTGCTCAGCCTGCCCCGGCACCGACACCGGCACGGCGCCTTCCGGCAGGTCAACATCGTCCCACTCCCACCCCGGCGGCATCGTCGACTGTGTGGGGCACGCCCACTCGTAGCCGGTGGGCACGGCGGCCACGGGCGGCACGCCGGGCGCGCCGGGGATCGCGATCGGTATGTCTGCGAGGAGGGCCTTGGAGGCGAGGCCGAGGGCGCGCGGCTTGCGCACGACCTCGTAGATGCGCATGCTGACGGAGCGAGGCCACGTCTTGAGGAGCACCTGCAGCTGCTCCTGGATGGGGATGAGGGTCTGCACCGGCACGCCACGGCCGGGGTCCATCAGCGTGTGCGGCGCCGTTGACGCGACGAGCCTGCAGCCAGCTGACCCATGATCCAAGGCTGAGCCAGCGCCACCAGCTCGAGCTGGTGGTGGTCCACCAGTCGAGTCGTCACGGCAGATCACAGGGTGTTCAGCTGTAAATGTAAATGTGAATGTAATTACTTGCCGTAGCCGATTAGGCCATTGACATCTCCGGCGAACTGAGACCCAGGAGCCGAAGCTGTGCAGCGGCGAAAGTTGCTCCTGCAATGCCTGTGCTGTGCTGTACAGAGGCCGTGCCAAACTGCTTGTACGAGAACAGTCATAGCATCAGCTACCACTATGCCTGGCTTGGTTCTCTCCCACACAGTAGAGCATGCCCATGTAATGTGTCTATCGTTCCTGATGAACCGCTGCAGCACAGGGGTGAAGGCGTGATGCATACAGTGCTGCAGGTGAGGTATCAGGGAGGAAGGGGGGCGCACTGATTGTTGACGTGGACGGCGATGGTGACGTTGCGCACAGGGAGGCCGGCAGGCAAGGCTGCCGCGCCGTCGGCGTCATGGGCGGGAGGGTCACGGACCTCGAGCAGGGTGGCAGTGCGGGGCCGGGGCCGCTCCGCGATGCCGACGGGGTGGCCCTCCTGGTAGCAGTAGTCGATGAATGCGCACGCGCTCCTGCGGCAGCCGTGCAATTCTGTGAAACCAGTTGCTGTATTCCACTGTGCAAGGCCCCAGCAGTGCTGAGGGAAGAAAGCACGGAACAAAAGCAACTTCTACAAGCAGCACAGTCACCCTATAGACACATTGGCAAGAACCTCCTGCTGTGTAGACATGGGACTGTGTATCGTGCTCTGCATGCAGACAGATGGAGGCAGCACGTAGCATGTAAAAGGCGAGCACCCACAAGTCGACTGAAGACCTTACATGAAGTCGTGAAGTTGCCTAGTTGTCTTTGGGGAGGTGTTGTGTTTGGGCTGGGTGTTCACACGCGCTCACCGGCTTGTTTCCGCATGGTATTGTGAGGGGTGTTGCATTGGTGTTGCACAATCTCATCATCGGCACTTATACCAATAAAGCATCTTCATTGGTACCATCACAGCACCGGCGTGCAGAGGGGAGCGCACTGCCTCATGCTGTGCCAAGCCTCATCCGAGTTGCTCGCCATCGGATGCGGGTACGGCCCCAGCCGCGCCAGCCGCGCCTCAACCGCCGCCGTCTCCTCCGCGCTTGTGCTCTGCCGCGCCCGCAGCTCGTCCAGCTGCCGCTGCGCTTGCGCGCGGGCCTGCGCGTGCGCCGCCGTGAGGCACTCGATGCGCCGGGGCATGTGTGCCTGGCGCGGCGGTGCCGCTGGTGGCACGAGGTAGCCGCTGAAGGGCTCGTTGGCCACGGAGGCAGGCAGCTGGTCGTAGTAGTGCGTGTTCTCTGGGCAGCAGCTGTCGTCGAGGCCACGGATGGCGACATGCTCGGCCATCCACACAAACACATCCATGTCAAAGCGGCTGATGCCGGCTGTGCGAGTAGGGTCGTCCGCTCTCTCCTCATCCTCAATGTCCAGCTCCTGTGCATCCCATCACACACTGTGTATCTAGTTGAGCGAGCATGTAAGTACAACCCTGTGTCTCTCGTTACTGCCCAACAAGCCGGAGTCTGGCTGTTGTGACCATGGCCGTGCTCTATCTGCTTCAATGCCAGGCATTTACTTCCGGCAAACATTGAACCCCTCTCCACTGATTGCTTGGCTGAGCATTCCCAGTACAGCAGCTTTGATGGACACTTTAAGAGCAATTTTCAGACAGGGCGGTCCATTAAGTTGCAAGTATAGGGTATATCCAACACGGTGCATACCCACGGAGTGTATCGCTGCTGCTGCTGCTCCCGCACTGTGTTGAGCTGGTCCCGGGTGCGCTCCAGCTCATCGATCACGTCCACATACAGCAACCGCTCCTCCGCCTCCAGCAGCATACGGTACACACGCACATTCTCCTCCAGCTTGGCCAGCTTGGCTGCCACGTCTGCCATCGACTCCTGCTCGTCCTGTGGCTCGCTCCCCCCCTCCTGTGCCTCTGCATCCACCTGCACCAGGTGCTACAATCGTCTACGGTGACCGCATGGGCATGGACTTGCTAGGCACTTATTGACTCGCAGCTCGGGTAGCCCAGGCAGCCAGCTGCCTGGTGCAGATGACCAGCTAGTGCATCTGTATGGCGTAGGGACAGACCGCCATGGCGAGGAGCTGATGCCGTGTCTGCAGCAAGGCGTCTTCCAGCCCAATGAGCCGGTCAGAGTAGAACTGGATTATGCCAGCAGCCTGGCGCTTCTTGTAAGCTGTGTACAGTGACAGCAGCTTTGCGCCCAGTAATTCCTCACGCCGCATGTACGGATGGCTGAGGATGTCCAATCGGTGGACCTACACGTGGCATGTGGCGTCAAGGAGGCGGAGACCTGAAGCGAAGACGATAGTGTGCAAACTGAGGCGGTTCACATTACCCAAATTTCCAGACAGAACAGCGAGTCGTTTTCTGCTTCATCGGTGTCACGCTTACTGGGAACGGTGCACTGTGTTTCCATGTAGCCAGGAGATTCGCGCGGGAAGAACCGCCAAGGCCTCTCCAGGAAGGCCTTGACCGCAATGGGGAACAAGCGAAGCAAGCCCTGCTCGTCCACCAGATCGGTCTTTGCGTCATGCTTAGATCCAGACCCTTCCGTTAGGACATTTCCATTCTCATGAATGGGTTGGACAGTTGCTCCATGCAGAAGGCGCTGCTCCAGTGCAAACACACTCTCCTTCACCAGATCCGACATGTGCCATTGGTGTTCGACCATTCCGGAAGGTTTCTCAATGATCTCGCCAAAGAGATCCACTCGTGTTTGCGTTGGCAACGCATATGTGGGGTTGGCCCAGAGCTGTCTGTTGATAGCAAAACAGGACTTCTCTGGACTGCTTGGTGCTGTGGTGGCTGACTGCACCAGACCAGGACCAGCGAGATCTGCAACAGTGCCTGTTTCCACTGCTGCAGGCAGGTAGGGGGGGCTGTGTTGACAGCAGCTGCTGTGGTTCCGTTGTTTGCAAGCCATGAGACTGTACAGCCAGAGATCGTACCGTCTGCTTGCGTTTCCTCCACTGTTCCACCATCCTCGTTCCCAGCATAAATCAGACGCTGGACTGAATTGTACAGCGCGCGCAGTGTGCTCCAACCGCCATTCTCTGTGGCAGCATCTGGCACTGCTGGAGCTGTGCGCGCTGTCTGAGAAGGCTTATCTAGCGCAGGTTGTGCGGTGTCACCAGGTGACTGTACCATGACATCACCACATCTACAAAATGCTGTATCAAACCCTTTTGACATCAAGCTGTACGTCGGTGCGTGGTGCTCAAGCAGACCACACACGCTAGGTATGCGCAAAACGAACCAGCAACCGTTACAAGCCAAGCACACAATTAAACAACAAGAATCCACTCATAGCACGCTTGCAGCATCACAGCGACTCCTGCAGCTTGCTAGCAAGCCATACAGTTCGTCGTTGCAATGCATGCAGCGCCCGTACGCAACGATGCGCGCGTGCACCACGCCGCTCCCAGCAGCCGCGACGTGCAACGTAAAACTCAATTCCATAACAAAAGCATCACCTCTATCTACAGTAGAGATGCGCCACACTGAACCTTCTCGCACAACTCTCATCTGGGCAAGCGAGCCCAAAACACCGAACCATCCTTCACCCCCCTGCTCCTCCCTGCTCCAGACTCAAACAAAGTACATGCGGTTGAGGATCTGCTCATTCGGCATGTGCATGCGCGCACCGCGCTCGTCGCTGCCGCTGGCCACGGACGGCGCGCTCCGCTTGCCAGCACTCTTCGCGAAGTCCTCACTGATGTTGTCCCGATCCAGCAGTATCCTGCCGCGGTCAGCGACCAGATGCGCATAGTACGCCGGAGGGCAGTACGACACAGACCGCGTGCAGCGGCAGAACCCATAGCAGAGCCAGTACGTCGCGATCTGGATCGCGTCCGAGCCGAACGCATTCTCATCGTGCAGCACATGGTAATGCGCCGGCTTGACGGTGCCCTGGATGCCCTTGTGGGAGTTCAGGTAGAAGTCAAAGCCAGAGGCGAGCGAAATACCCGTGTCCACACACACGCCCGGCCGCACGTTGCCACCGCCATCGTCTGCGTCGGGCGAAGACGGAAACAGGCGCGCGCGGTGCCGCTTCAGAACCGTCATGTAGGTGATCGGCGGTGTGTAGCCATCCTCCAGCGCGAGCCCGGCGAGCCGAATGGCGGTGTACTCTTTCGCAAGCACCTGCATGCATGCCACACACCTCCGGCACATCACTGTGTAACACACACCTCCGGCACATTTTCTCTATTCTCAGCTGAGAGCTCAGTTCAACCATGCCGCACGAGCCCCGCCCAGGTGCACCATGATAACATCAACGACACACAGACAAGCACATGCACTGTGGGTCTCATGCACACTCGGACGCGGGCGAAACAGGAAACGCGCCACAGACAAACAATGGCCAGGTGCGATTGACAAGCAAACGTGCTAAGCCTGCACGACGCAGATGCTGTACTGGCGGGTGGAAGGATCAAAACGGTACTCCTCAACACTGAACAGCGCAGGGAATTGTGTGGACTCCCAGCATCAGAGCAGATATGGAACCAAAAGCTGGACCAGAACAAGCACCGGACCAGATGCTGGAAGGAAAACCAGACCAGGGGAGGCTCAAGACCAGATGTTCGACCAGACACGGCACACGAGCTGAACAAGCAGGCAGGCACAGTACCTCTTTGAACTCGCCCTGCGAGATGCCGTCACGGTAGACGACGATAGACTCGGGCTTCACGCCATTGCGCTCACGGAAGAGGCGCAGCAGGTCCATGATGTCCTCCTGCATGCCCTGCACGATCTCCTCGCGGTATCCGATGCGCTTGATGCGGCACGCATACTGCGCCAGGCTCCTGCACAGCACAGCATGCCGTCTCATGCACAGTCGCCGTCTGATGAACTATGTGTGGGCAGTAGTGTGCCGCGCGGTGGCTAGCTACAAGCAATGAACACGCGCGGAGCTGGTCGCGTTGAGCACGACCAAACCCGCCGCGGCGCCACTGCTGCTGTGATGCGCATGCTGTGATGCGCATGCTGTGATGCGCATGCTGTGATGCGCATGCTGTGATGCGCATGCTGTGATGCGCACGCTGTGATGCGCACGCTGTGATACGGCTGCTGTGATGCAGCGGTGTGGAGCAGCATACGAGCGGCAGGTGGCAGATGAGGGGGACTGTGGGGGCATATGAAACAACTGGTGACAGGCTCGCGCTTCAAGACGAGGCAGATCACTGAGCTGGCATGGAATTGCCCAAACAACTGGAGAACATCTACCAGAGATGCGGGGCTCGGCGCTCATGTGAACGTCGGAATACTTTCACCCCCGGAGCCAGGCAGCACGACGCCCCTCCCCTGCGCCTGCGCCATCAACTCAGTTGCGCACCAGTCCATGGAGGCGGCATGGAGCCGTGATGTGGCTGCGGTGCTGCGCACACGAGAAGCAGAATACCCCCGACCGGTGGACCGCCGTATCGGACAATTGCTCCAAAGAACGACCATCAAAGCTGCTGTATTTGGGAATACACAGCCATAAATTCAGAGACGAGGGTTCAATATTTGGTGAGAGTACGGTATGAGTGGCAGGCCGCTGGCGAGGAGAGCACGGGGGGTGGCAGGTGCATGGACGAGCGGCGGTGCATGGACGAGCGGCGCGCACCGGTCCATGGACGCGACGATGCCGGCGATGGACGGCTCAGACCGGTCGAAGGACTGCGGGTGCGAGACGTCGATGCCGATGAGCATCGTGGGCTTGGTGCTCCAGATGGGCGGCGCGGTCTCGGCCTTATCCCCAAGGCCGTGGATGCGCATGTTGGTGCCGCCGAGCTTGTGGTTGACCTTGAGGCCGACGTTGGCCACGTACTGGAGCACGCTGTTTGGTGGCGTGGCCTCGCCGGCGCGGCCGAGGCCGGAGGCCTTGCCGGCGACGATCACCTGCGAGATGACGCCCTTTGCCGAGTCCATCTCGCGCTTGATCACCTTGTAGATCGTCGGATCTGCAGCGGCGGGGTGGATCATGCGGGTGGCTGTCATTGTAGCGCTGGTGTCGATCTATGCGTGGATGCGGTGACGCCGCAGCATGTCTCGACGGAAACACGGGCCGCATTTGGGAGCACGGGGGCGCGGATACATCATCAGTGGTGCGGAGGCTACTGCCAGTGGTGCTCAGTGGTGAGCAGAACATAATGATCGAACGACAATGGGTCCGCTGTCAAGCGGAGCATTGCCTGAAGGCGAGCATCCAGATGTTGAGTGGAGTGACAACTGGAAGAGGTGGAAGTGCGACTGGGACATGTGAACGCAGCTCTGGGCGTTGCGTTGCGGGCAGGTGTGTGTTGTTGTGTGCCATGCATCTGAGGGTGTCCTGACGACACCTGCTGTGGAAACACAGCGAGGACAGCAAGGGACCGCCATGGACTGTGGGCTGGGCTGGCTGCACTCCATTGCTGACACACCGTGTGGCACGCGAAGAGAGGAGCCACCAGACGGTGTGAGTAGGCAGGCGGGCCACAGCTACAGAGGCAGGTGAGAACCCAGGTTGTGGGGATGATTCTGGTATTTAGACACCACACCACAAATCCCTCGTACATCGCGATGTACATGAGATTCGTGGGATAGTGTCTAAACGCCAGAATCATACAGCCACCAGCCAGGTCGGCAGGCAGCTGTGCGCATGGGACAGCGCAGAGCAGCGCAGACTGTCGTTGTGGATCGTCAGCGCACCCTTGCGGGGGATGATGAAGAAGGCGATGTCGAGGCGCTTGCCCTTGGCCTGCAGCGTTTTGATGACGCGCGTGACCGCCTGGTCCAGCTGGCCCTGCTCCGGGTAGCGCCCCATGTCGCCGACAAACTCGACGCGGTCCGGCTTGGGCGGCATCTTCATGCCCATCGCTGTGAAGCCCTGCACCGTCATGTTGAGCCAGTTCTCCAGGGAGCCGCCGCCGGTGCCTTTGAGGTCATTGGCGTTGCGCAGCACCAGCACCGCCCAGCTGCGGATGGTCACCGGCGACAGCATCTTGAACTGCACACGCACACACGCTGTGGAGTCAGCGGTTGCGCTTTGCAGGCTGCGGGTGATGCTTTGCAGCCACCACACTGCAGTTGCCGACAGTGCTGCAGAACGCAAAAACGACACACACTTTTCACCAGATCTCAGAACATTCACTGCATGAGAGAGCCCGCAAACAAGGTCGTATTGGCAGGTGAAACTGGCATTGCATATCAGCTGAGTGAAAGCTCTGGGGGATGACGCTGTCACAAACGCCACGATGGTCCACATACACATCGAATGCGATATTAGCAGCAAGGAGTCGGTGGTCAGCGGTGGTCAAAGAGGGTCACGCACGTCTTTCATGTTCCAGGCGCCGGTAGTTCCGGCGTAGTAGTTCTGTGGGGAGCCATACTGGATGACAGGGGCTGGCAACAGACGTCCCTGCACCGTGACGGGCTGCTTTTCAACCTTGAGCCCGAAGCCCTGCTCGACCTTGCCCATCATCGTGGACGCCTTCTGAACCCAGGTTCCGATGTCGTTGCGCTTGTCCTCGGGGCGCTGCGCTGCCTTGCGCACGAGGTTGGCCTGCTGGTCCCCGATGAGCAGCCCACGCCGCTTCTGGCCACGTTTGATGGTCAGCAGCTCCATTGGGACTGCAATCACGTCCTTCGGGCCGCGACCCCGCCCCTGCATCGCGACGTACCGCTGGTTATACGTGTTTACATGATGAGTGTGAGATGGCTGGTGCTGGTGGCCCCTGCTTCATGTTCGTCTGTGCTGAGGTTGGCTAGACCTGGGGACAGCCTCACAAGGGCAAGTACCCCAACGGATGACATGCAGCTGTCTCATATATGTAAGAATTCCGTTAAGAGCTCGGTGGGAGATCTATTGCTGGTAAGCAACATGCGTTGGTTTTCGTTGACCGGCAGGAATGGGCTAATGGGAGCGAGCAGCACCGTGACACATTGCAGGGACGGGAACTGAAGAGGGACGCCGAGGGTCTTCGCAAAGTACTGAGCGACGCTGGTGTTCTTCTCTGTCCCAGTCTTCTTGTCCTTCAGCATGAACATGTAGCGGTCAGCACCCTCTTTGGACAGTCCGGTCGCTGTGAAGGTTGTCTCCCTGCCGCTCTTTGCATACTTGCCCATCACCTGCAGCAATAGCTGTGTTGTGAGCTCTGTTACATACCCGCACTGATGCGTGGCATAACATCTGGTGCTGCGTTCACACCGGTGGAGCTGTTCCAAACAATATGAATGACCACAAGAGCCGCACAGCTCTGTGCCAGCACAGCAAAACAACCTGGCCGTGCCTGACTACGAGGACCAGGCAAAACATGGCACAACCAGCGGATACGACACAATAGGGCTTTTCAGACAACACGGCGTGAGCAGACGAAAGTACAGCAATAAACGAGAACTATCTCCGCCAAGATACCAACAACCAGCCCACGGACGCGGTCAAGGTGTACAACAGCTCAGTCCTAATGCTGGCGAATTAGTCGAATAAGCATAGGCATGGACACAGGGTGAGCGATCAATGCAACAACAAGGCATACCAGAAGGCCTCTGAGCTCCTTGGCCACCTCCCTGGCCTCGTTGTCCAGCAGATAATCATTCTGCCATTGCCACGGGCTGCGCTGGTCCTTTGTGAGGACGGCCTGTGCATAGTCAACGACGTTCTTGCCCTCATAGAACACTGAGAAGCTGGGCTCGATGCTCAGCATCAGCCCGTACTGGCACGGCCGCAAGTCTTGCTTGTAGCCAATCCAGGCCTCTCCACCACTGCCCACATCTGAAGCTTTCTGCATAGGTGGGATCAGCATGAGCAAGCATTCTGTCCGTACTCATCCTTGCCACAAGGAATGCTGGCCATGGTATTCACAGTGCTGATCGTGTGATATCAGCAACTATTGGTCTGTAAGAAACAAGATAGAACAGCAGCAGCTCTTGTCCATTGCTGACTTCTGCTATCGGGACACAGGCACGCCATGATTATGCCACGACACAGCCTGTGCTGGCCCATTCAACACCATCATGGGATCTCATCGCAGTCGGCTACGGGAGGCTCGCTGCCCAGCTCAGGCACAGAGAGTAGGATTTTGTGTAGCACTGGCTCTGCGTACATGTGAGGCTGCCCAGCAAAGTCAAAGAGAAACGGACCTGCGCCAGCTCAAAGAGGGTGCGGGACTGGTAGAGCAGTCGAGGATCGTTGATGAAGGGGCTGTTCAAGATGATCTCAAGTGCCTGCAGCTGCCTGGCCGGCCATTCATCCAGTTTCGACTGCAGATATGTGACCAGCTCGTCCATGGTCACCCGTGCCACCATCTTCATCCGAAGCCTGCAATAAGGAACTTCGTGAGAAGGGCCCATGTCTTGCGCACCATCACTCCCAGCCACTGATTCACTGGATTGGATTGAGCCAGTCCAATCAATTCGTGGAAGGCAAAGGGGGGGGCGGAAGTATCACATCTACTTGCGATACGCAGGCCACAGCAGATGGAACGAGTGCACATGGTCAGATCAGCTGCCAAAGCTTTGAGCCATGGCTGCAGCAAGAGACTGTGGCAGATGATGACCGTGTTAACTTCTCGAGTCTATCTGATCTCAAGGATAAAGAAAAAAAATTTATCTGCCATGTGCAGAGGTGCGGCAGGTCTTGACAGACTGCAGATGCGGCATGTCTGGTGACAGCAGGGGCGCACTGGAAGCGCGATGGGAACTTCTTGCCCTCGTTGGGAATTTCCACAGTGAACTCTTGGTAATTGTCCTTCTGGAGCTGCTTGCCATCAACGAGGGTTTTCGTGGCGTACAAGTTGTTGCGCCCATCATACGCCCATGGCCCAACGGACTGGGCATGCTGCTTCAGCCAGGCGTGCACACAGTCTGAGATGACCCTGGGCGGGATGGGCTTGGCAGCTTTGCCTCCGTCGTCCTTCACGACTGATGCCTGGCCTGCAGCAAGACCAGCCAGACTCAGCACTTGTCTGTGACAGTCAGCAGTCAGCATTTGCACCACCGAACGACTGCCGATCGGGCAGACTCAGCCTTGTAGGTAAGCTGTGAGACATTGCATGGTTTGAGGGGAAAACAGGTCGCATTCGCTGTGCTTGTGGCTGGGTCAAGCTGCTCTGGGCACCTGTGGTCACAAACAAGCCTGCACATGTTTCTGGCTTCAGCAACTTGACAGCCTTGCGCAAGATTCTGGGAAAGCCCTACTGACCTCACTGCTCCCTGCGACGCTGCCTCAGCGGCTAGTCTACTGTGTGGGAGGGCTGTGGCAGGGCTGCGAGTACGACAGCCGTGGCCATGCTGTCCCTGAAACCGATGCAGAGGCTGTGCCAGGCCTTGCTACAGTGATGACACGTGCCCGTGATCAGCAGAGTGGCACACCTGCAGCCAAGGCAGAAGGCCACAGCCTGTCGTAAAACTACAACATACAACACAGGCCATACCCTGGCCTCCAGTCTACTATTCAGTCTTTCCACAGAGAGAAATCCCACGCCAGTCGACTGAGCACAGGCAGCACAGCTGACAGCCAGGAAGTCAATCAGGCCTGGCCGGCTGCACTGGTCAGCTGCCGCCACACGAATGACACCATATGAATGACACCTTACGAATAAGAAAATGACATGAGCCCCAACAATCAAACCGCATCGCATGGACCAGAGCCTCAGCGCCGCATGGACCCAGTTGCCTGTCCCAACCATGTGAACATGCCACATCCACAGGTCTGAGAAGCAGGAGTGGTGCCAGAGATCCCCTCCTCAACCGCTCTACCTGGCAGGTGCCACAGCAGCACAGCTAGGCGCTGCGTTTACCAACAACGATCAGCACAGCCAACGCTACGGTCTTGCCTGACACGGCGTGTGGTGTGAGAAGAGGCTGGCTTGATACATCGTGAGGGTGAGGACAGCCAGGGGTGCACACCTGTTTCGGGGTCAAACTGCATGCGCTCGACACGGATGTCGTGGTGCAGGATCGGCGGCACCTTCTGGAAGTTGGCCTTGTAGAAGTTGGTGACGAGCTGCACGGCCTTGCCCTGTTTGCCTGCCTCCTTGGGGCGGGACGCCAGCACGATGTCCTCAGGCTGGACTGTCTGCACAGCAGCATTTTCATTCAGACAATAAGGTAATTGTACTTCAGTGAAAGGCGATTGATCTAGCACCTCAGCTCCTGTAGCTGAGTTCTGATTCTGCCGTACACTGGATGCGGCGTGCATCGGGGAGGATCCCTGTGCATTTGTGTGTGAGGGACCCAGCTGGAGGCGGTGATCTGGTGGAGTTTCGGCAGGTTTGATTTTTTTTGGTGGCCATCCTGATGCAATCAGACGAGAAGTCGGCCGCACAGATAGGCCAAAAACGTTGAAGAACAAGCAGTCGAGGTGGTAGCACTCGCGCTGGCCTGCCAGGTAATAAGCACGCATGTGTGATTGCTGAGTTGCTGCTGCATCACGCAGCTCAGACACCTTTGCATGGGGGACACCACGTATGTGTGGTCACAGTGCCGCCCAGAACGCCTCGCCAAACCCCTACGAAAGCTGGGGACACTGCAGACATGCAGCAGCGTCGCTGCAGGCGCAGGCAGGCAGAGCTGTTCCACGTTAAACACCAAACACCGGCAGTGGCAGGCACACATGTCGACACGGAACGGAGTACCGTGGCTTGCACAGTGTGGCAACACACGGTGCAGCTGTGAACGCTCCTGCCTGAGCATGGTCACCCCGAAAACTTTGGGCGGGAATCAAAGCAGCATATTCAAAAGTGTGATTTCCTTGAACAAGCTCCTGGGTCCCGGTTTGGCGGAGATGTCACAGGCCTAATCGGCTACGGCATGCCGCGGCAAGTAATTACATTTACTTGAGCGAACAGAGGAGAGGAATCGCACATGTGGCATGGTGATGCCTGCGTCCTGGATGCTGAGCTGAGTGATCTGGCGGATGATCGGCGTGATGTGTGCGTCCGTCTCAGGCTTCTGGTACTTGGCCTCGTCGGCAACCATGCGGCGCCCGCCACCGCGGCCTCCCCCGCCGCGCCCCCCATCGCGGCCGCCGCGGCCACGGCCACCGCCTCCGCCGCCACCACCTCCCTGATAGCCGCCTCCGCCACCCTGTGGCCCGCCACCTTGTCGGCGTTGGCCGCCTCCGCCCTGGTAGCCGCCTCCGCCACCGCCACCCCCACCCTGTCGCGGACCGCCCGCGCCCCCGCCACCCCCACCCTGTCGAGGACCGCCCCCTCCACCCTGGTAGCCGCCCCCTCCCTGTCTGGGGCCACCACCACCGCCACCGCCCGAGCGACGGTCTCCTCCTGTAAGGCAGCTGAACAGTTGTGACATCAAGCCATCGGCTCTGCTCCCAAAGCGGGATAAAAGCGTGCGCGTTGAAACTCAAGTGAAACATTTCCGGACTGGACTTACATGCTTTGCTCTCAGGCAGAGTGTCGACGCGGACGATGAGCACTGTCGTTGAAGCAATGAAGCCAGGAGATTGTTCAAAGCCCTAAACCCGTCACCCAAAGTGCAAACGCGACGCAGTTGTCCATCCACATTGTGTACATCCTTGTATAACATGGCTGCTTACGCGATCTCACGGCGGACTGGGATTACGGGAAGCTGATTTCACCCACAGAGCCCGATCGCGTGAAGTAGCGACGACAACAATCCGGGTAGAAAGTACATAATTGCATCCCAGATTAAGATGAGCACGGTGTATACATGAAGGCGCCTCAACGAGCTTTGGCCCGGCATGCGGACATGCGCGGGCTAAACACGTTCTCAGCAACAGGCTGACGTAGGCAAACGCTGGCACACCTCGCCTATCGCCCATGGTTAGGCGCTAAGTCTCTCAGCAAGCCTATTATTCGGTTGAATTTGCGCTCTGGCCGAAAAGTGCGGCCAGGAGGGCGTTGAATCTTTCGGCACACACGCGCACTTTATGCAGGATCCTCTTGTAAGAGACAGATGAACCAACTAAATCAGAGTACTATCTCGTGCACGTATCGTGGGGGTTCGCAGCCTGTGCATGCTCTAAACCTGTTTGGTGTGAGAGACATTCTGGCCCTAGCTCGGGCCACATCTCAGCTGCGCGCAGGCTTCGATGTGGCCAATAGAACCGCGCTACCTCAGATACCCGTCACAGGGGCGCGACTCTGGGCGTGAGCCACGTGACCGGTCCGCTAGCCAATTGCAATCATCACGAGCGTCGGTGGTATGTGATACGTATACGCCAGAAGGAGTACGACCAACCACATCTCATTTTACTTAAGACCGACACCATGTGATATCGATATCACGCTGTCACACTGGCAGTCTCAGACATGCCCAGGCTGTAGGCGGCTGCCGCGGCGGTAGGCGGCTGCCGCCGGCCGTTGCGCCGGGCCGGGGGCCACGGTTGCTGTGGCACCTGGTAGCCTGCCCCACGTCTGTCTGTGGTCGCCCCTGTTTCCCCACTTGTGGCCGCGGGCATGAAAGATGCACTGTGCAGCATGCATGCATATCTATGCGATGCCGTGCAGCTTCTGAAAAAGAAAATACACGAGGTACGTTACAGAGGCATGCTCCACAACATGGTAGAACACAGAGGTACGATTCATGGCAATGAAAAACATAATAAACAAAAATCGGATATCACGCCAGACCCAGTCCGGCATCGGCGACGAAGCCCCCCTGTGGACAAGTGAGGACAAGAAGGAGCTTCTAGGACACATTCTCAAAGGCACAAAAAAGCCGAAAGGAGACCAACAGCGGCCTGGAATTCGACAGGAGACAGCGCGTAGGCTAAAATAGGGTCAGCCACCACCCGGGCCCGCACACGTGCATTCATCGGGGGCATGCCCACAGCGGCAGAGCTCGCATGCTGCGCCGATATGTCAGCGTAGCCCTCGACGATCGTGTCAGCCACCAAGAAGCGCACAGGCACAGTGTACACGTGCCACCGAGCACATGCAAAGCAACCAACTTGCATTCAAGTTGAATGCAGTGCAAATGTGTTGGGTTGTCGGAGACAAGCTCCTGTGAGTGCAGAGACGGCATTCTCCTAGGGGTCACGCAGGAACGGCACCGACGTCAACGCTGCGACATATAT
The DNA here is from genome assembly GCA_900538255.1 of Ulva mutabilis. Classification (NCBI taxonomy): domain Eukaryota; kingdom Viridiplantae; phylum Chlorophyta; class Ulvophyceae; order Ulvales; family Ulvaceae; genus Ulva; species Ulva mutabilis. The sequence goes on from UNSF01000061.1 coordinate 410,097, forward strand.
ATTCTAGTGGGATGGCCGCTGGGAAGCCATGAGAACAATGTCGCCGTATATAGGCACTGACCTGGCTGCCTGGGCCTGTGGATAACGGAGTGGCAAGAATATCCTGAGAATGCGTTGCCCATTGCAAGGTCGCGGTGCTGGCGCATCTATCGCTCGAGCTCGGCGTGCTGAGAAATCAACATGGCTTCAATTGCAAGCTGCCCTCAGGCTGACTGACCCAGCTGTAGCTCTGGACATGACTAATTGTCAAGTCACTGACACCGACCAAGCACACGCTCGCAATATCGAGCGACGTCTGCGAACGAGCTTGTCTTGTCCGCTTGCGCACGTGAACGCTGGTGCCAGCCCAGGGGGCGGACGCTCCCATGGATCCGTCCAGCGTGGCATGCATGACTGTGCACCACACCACTGGCGCGCTATGGCGCGCTAGGCGATTGATGCCATGACCAGCTGTGGCGGACCGTCACGCTGTGTATCAGCACTGAAGACGAGCCAAACTCTGCGCAAAAGTTCAATCCTTTGTTGCGTGTGGATTTTGTGCTCTCCATCGCCTCATGGTTGATGCGTTCGATTCCCGACACAACCGGCGTGACCCGCAGTGCAATTCTTGCGGCACTTGTTGAAGAATATCCTGGTGCGTCAGGGGACCTGGTTGGCTAACTCTCAGAATACATGCAGCTCTGAGAGGCTGATAGTTGGTCTCGGAGCCATGTTCAATCCCAAACGCGACACCCGCGGGCTCATGGCCGCTGCCCGAGGGGAGCATGCACGCAAACAAGCAACCAATGCAGCAGGAAGCCGTAAATTTACATGCAGACATACATGTGGGGCGATCCATGACTGTATGTGTAACTGTTGGCAGCTGATGCAGCGCTACGCGCCTGCGCTCAACGTCGTGGCCGCGCGGACGCAGATGAAAAGCGTGTACTGCCGACTGCAGGTCGCTGGAAATCCCTGTGGCCCAGATGAAAGCAGCAGAGACGAATCGGCTGGAGCCCATTTGTGCTTTCCTCAAGAGTCTGACGCTTGAGCGGGTCTCGCCCAAGAATGAGCAGAATGTGGTGGTGCTGTATGAACAGATGTCGCTGGAACAAGCCCTTCTGGTACGTTTCAATATTGCTCGTAGTGCAGGTGCATACTACATTCACGCCGTGCAGTACGATGTGTTGGCCCTGCGGGCGGGGTGCTGGTGACCTGTGAATGTGGGACTGCATCATCACAGTCATGAAAACGCTTGCAGGCGCTTGCCAGTCGGCATATCCTTTCTGCCCCTGTCATGACGGGCCGCGCTCAAGATGAGGGCAGTGGGGACGGAACAATGCAATTCTGCCATGATAGAGACGTCGTTGGCTTTTTAGACATCAGAGACATCCTGCTCAACTTCCTCGGCACCGTCGGCCCCGTACATGAGCTGTTGAAAATGCCCATGCTGACGCGGATGAATGCACTGGAGCAAGCAGGGGCAGTGTTCAGCAGGAAACTGGTGTCAGAGATCCATCTGTATGGATCAGATGGCAATTTCCTCCATTCGGGTCGGGTATGAGCGCCGCCACCTCACCGTTGATGCACGGACACTGTACAGCACTCCTTCCTCTTCAGGGTCAGCCAGGTGTTACACAGTGATAGATCTAGGACTCAGCCAGGTGTAGTCCGACTGTATGTTGGTGTCACGACAAACTTGAATTCGAGAATGACGATCTGGCATCGCAGCTGCCTCTGCAATTCTGCAGCACCCCCCAGCCACCTGTGGCACGTTGAGGCTCAGCAGTCTGCAGCAGCAGTTGAGTATAATATCAATGACAACATGCCTGGGGCAGCATGGCAGCCCAGGGTGGAGCGCGCTCGGCTTCACCACCAACCCTCCCAATGTGCCTGGCCAGACACACTGCTGCCTGAGACACTGGCCTGCCCAACACAAGCCCTTCACAAACTCTCTATCACAGCGAGCACCTGTGGTGTGCAGACAGGGGTGTCCCTGTGGGAACTCGTGTATTCGAGCTTACTGCACCCCTCCCGGCGGAACCCGCCCAACAGCGGGCGTACCTCGGCCGTCCACCACCGCATCGCCCTCTTTGACAGCACGTATCGGATCACCCAAATCATCTCGCAGACGGACGTCATGCGGGCACTGCACTCGGGGAAGGGGCAGCTTCAGGACTGTTTGCAAATCCGCCTCCTCGACATCCCGGGTGCGTTTCTGCCCTCTGGCCGCTGGCAGATGCTTCCTTGCGGACACTCCGCTGAGCAGCACCTGCAATTCTCAACAGCTGATATGCGACCAGATGCACAGACGTTGGGAGCAGGCTTGGGAGACAGTGCCCGGGCTGTGAGAGCAGCGGCACCTGTGTAGCTGTGAGCCATCAACCGACAGGTTGTCATGTAATTGAGTCAGATTCTGGCAGCTCTGGATGCAATGCAACAAGCACACCAGGCTGCTACAGCTGTGGCAGACTAGTCCTGTGCGAAGCAGGGGCATGGGCAGGCTCATGCTGTCGTCACGAGCATTGAGCGGTCGTTTGTGCCATGGGCACCAGCACATGTACAGCAGTGTTGCCTGGCGGCATGAGCCTGCGCCTGTACTACTGTTAAACCACGATTGGCAAACGTACTGGGTAACAGCGCATGCAGTCAACCTGCAGTTGATAGACAATGTTCAGCTCGCAAGCTTCCCAAGGTCACAAGCGTCCCGGCACGCAGCCATCACAGCTCCACGCACAGCGCCAGAGGCAGGTGCATATGCATGCAGGCTTGTGTAGCAGCTCGCTCGTGGCGATGAGTGCGCACAAGAGCGCGCTGGAGGCGTTGGCGATGATGCACAAGCACGACGTGTCTGCGGTGGCTGTCGTCGACACCAAGGGCCGCCTCATGGGAAGCTTCTCAATGTCGGCGATGCGCAGCATCGTGGTCGAGCACTTTGGCGCGCTCGCTCTGCCGGTGGCGGAGTTCCTCGCGCTCGCGTGTGGGGAACCCGGGGCATACGGTGCGGCGCTGTTTTTTCTGCTTCTATCCCTACATGTACAGCTGTGTGCCAATTTGCTAGTGCTGCGGCCCGGTTGCTGCATCCGCAGCTGGTGCGGAGGGCACTACTGCGCCTCCATATTCCGGCTGCACTGAAATGTGGCCGCGGCGCAGCACAGCATGCATCGCGAATGCGCGGGCGGTTCTGCGCGGCGAGCCGCGTCTGCTGCGTGACTGTAATACGCGTGTCACATGCATGCAGAGTATGTGGCACACCTGGCCGACGAGCTCAAGGAGGTGGAGGGCAGCAGCGCAGGTGGCCGCAACCTGCACTATGTTCGCGGCTCCTTCAAGCGGAGCCGCCCCGGCTCCTGTGACGGCGGCAACGGCGCGTACCTCAGCAAAGAGGGCACCGTGGAGGACATGCTGGAACTCATCATGCGGCGCAGGGTGCACAGAGTATACATCGTGGCCGCAGACGGCAAGCCGCTCGCGACGGCGACGCTGACGGACCTCCTGTACAGCATCGCTGGGGAGCAGCCGACGGGCCGGCCGCAGCTGTAGCCGAGCTCCGGTTTGGCGTGGCCACGCAGGAGGTCCGGCAGCGTGCCACGCCGACAGGCCGGCCGCAGCGGTAGCCGCAGCTGTTCAGGTAGCGCGGTCACACAGCAGGTCCGGCAGCATACCACGCGGCAACACAGCACAGCGCAGCGTGCCGCGTGCCAGGTGGGCGTGAAGCAGTGGGTTGGGGGGAGAAGGGCGGTGCCCGGAGCGCCCGCAGCTGTGTGGCGAGAATGTGCGACACGTCCCTGCTTGATGTGCCATGCGTCGATCAGCGGCGGATGTGTATCAGGGTTGTGTGGCGAGGCTGGGGCTGCTGCCTGGGCGCGCGAGGTGCCGCTCTGGCGTATGCAAGGAGAGAGCCGATCTGGATATCCGGACGCTGCACTAGAGCGATGGGTGCGGGTGGTTGGTGTGGGTAGTTTGATGGGTGGCGCTGCTCTTGATGCTTGCCGGAGCGTGGTGCCGATGTGGCCGAGGGGGACACGGGCACGGCCGGGGGATTGGTACGATGCATCTTTCGCCGCCTGTGCTGCAGCGCTCTGAGAGCCCATGAGCTGAGGCCGGCGGCATGGGCTTGATGTCTGGCAGTCTAGCTGCCCAGGATCGGACGAGTGAGGTGGAGGTTCAGAGACGGGATAGTCGGGAGTTTGCATGTTTGTGCGCGGCTGTGCGCGGCGAGACCAGTGGGGCCGGGGCGCGTCGGCTTCGCGCGGCCAGCGTGCCCAGAACATCTGTTACAATCTATGAAGACTTCTCTTCGCACTGTCCGCTGCTGTTGTGCTGATCCACGTGTGGCCACAAGTCCTCTGACCGCTGTCATGCATTCGATCAGGCGCAGGCCTTCACACACGATCGGTCTGCCATGACCGCGGCATCCGCAGGCGTTGCTCGGCTCGTGCTCGTGTGTGTGGTGCCCTCCAGGCAAGCTTGCACCCTCTGCATCCACAAGCTGCCACACATGGGAGGAGCCGAGCGGCTGGCTGGGGTTTGTCATAGCATGCGGCACAGGTGGGAGCCTCGCAGGCCGCATCTTTGTTCTGCCCCACCCTGAAGCTAGGTGTTCAGAGGATGGGTGGGGGTGAGGCGCGGCTCGTGAGGTGTTCAGAGGCTGAGGCCAGGCCAGGGCGGATCTAGGGCGAGCCGTTGGCCTGGGGGAGCTGATGATGCGCAGCAGCCGGTTCAGGTTGACCGGTCATGATCAGTACTGCACGTGCCCTGCAGGGGGTGTGCTCAGCATGATGTGTGGCCAGTGAGGTTGGCCTGCGTAGCCTGCGCGTGAATGTCCTCACGGATACGGCGATGTAATCATACATACGCGTAGCATGTAGGCTGTGAGTCTAGGCTCTAGTTGTACATTCGCTTGGTGCGCTGGATCGGAGCCCCTCGATGTAACGCTACATGTAGGCTCGCTGTTGACAGTGGAGACCGGCGTGAGAGTCATGAATCTGCAAGAAGAATCAACGATTGCGCATCATGCCACACCAGGACGTGCGTCGCGATCCCGTCGGTTTCGTCAACCGCTTTCTTAGGATTCGACCAAAACCCTTGTCAAGATATCACTTCGAGAAGCCGCAGAGGTGCCAGACTGGCAAAGAGTGCAGATACGCTCATGGTGTACATATGCACAAAAGTGTGATGCTTATCGATTTTTGCTGAAGGCTGCGTGAAACAGCTGTGGTTTCGGTGATTCTGTAGCATGCTCGCACGCCGGTTGAAGTGGTGTGGCCGCAGGGCAGTAGCCTGTTCAACCCCCTGGTAGCACAGCCTGTCGAGCTGGCTGCAGCCCACCGTGATCGAGAACACCCACGTCCACGTCAACGAGAGTTAGAAGAGCGTGTGTGACGAGGCAGGGCCGCGGGTGCAGTGCCTGTGGGCTAGGACCAGGCCGTGTACCAGCATGAGTTTGGGAGGACACACCTGTCCTTTCCTTTTACATTCGGGCACCAAAACGTTTTTGATTCTCGCAGGCAGATGAGCCAGCGCAGCTGGGCTGGGTTCAAGCAGACCGAGGAGCAGGAATAACAGAAGGGTTGTCTCACAGCTTTCTAGCTGTGTAATGTTGTTGCTGACGGAGTTGGATGATGTGTGTGGTGCAAGTGAGGTCCATGTTAGCATGGGCTTGCACTGGTGTGTGTGAGGAGAGGTGAGATGACACCTCTCCGGCCCGAGTGGGTCGTTTCAGAAACTTTTGCAACTGCTGACGCAGCGTCACGGCAGCCAAGCTGCGCTGCGTTGAGCAGGCTGCTCTGCTTCTGTCCTGCCTACTTGTCAGTCTGTTGTTGACCACAGAGTGCACATGACTTGGTCCGCATTGCAACCGCGGCCAGGAATGCGCGAAGGCTTCACTCGCACCACGCTGCATGTTCGCGCGTTGCTGTCGCGAAAAGTTCCTACAGTTGAATCTACGCGCAAGTCACGACCGCCTGTTATCACCAGTACCATCCCTGCACTCGATAACATCAACACAGACATATGTGAATCCTGGATATCACGGCGTAATGGCACCGCGATCCATGCGGAGTGGCGGGAGGGGCTTGTCTAAATCGGAGCGCCCGATTGCTATTTAAAACGACTGACACAGGCTGGACTTGCTGTGGCTGTGCTGGCGTTTCGACGCGATCCGCTCCGGTACCACTGATCTGCAGCAGCTGTGGCATAGCAGTGTACACAAATTACTCTGCCTTTGCGTTTTCAAAACCAAAACAGGCCTGAGGTGCGCGTCGGCCTGAGGTGCGCGTTCTGCAAAAGCCATGATCCACACCTCTCATAAACCTGATCTTGCAGCCAGAACAAGTTGAAGTGTACATATGTTGATGTTGGTTGTGGGTTTGGGCAGTGCTGTGGTGTGTGGTCGTACATGAACCACTGGACTGAATCCTAAGATTTATTTTGATGTGACTGCCGTGTCCTCGAGGACATGCGCATGCATGCCACTACCCCAATGCGGCGCCGCGGATAATGTACGGTATACGGTTACAGCTAAGGCCTAAGCGCCCGGCCTCAGCGCCCGGCCTAAGCGCCCTGTATACGGTTACAGCTAAGGCCTGAGCGCAGCGCGGTCCACCGGCCGCCCAAGGCGCTGCAGCGCGCTGTCCCGACACGTGCCGCCGTTCGTGACGCCCTTGCTACGCCTTACCGTTGCGTTGTGTTCGCACGTTCCTGAAACAGCAGTTTCGGGATTGCGCGTGCAAGGCCAGTGAGACCTGCGCGGTACCTTGCAAGGCCTTGCTGCCAGTCAGTGACTCAGCCTGATTCATGCTGTCGTGGCGCATGTGAGCACTGCAGCGGCGCTGTGGGCCCGGGTGTGTTACACAGAATCAACACAGACGTTCTGTTGACCGGCAGAATGGCCTGCTGAAATTGAGCCAGCAAGTGTAAGCCGATGCATGCGCAGCACATCTGGGTGTTTGATTTGGATGGCAGCGTCAGCGTGTGTCTTCTTGTTGTTTTGCATGGGCGCAGCTGCGCGGAGGGAGCGAGTGGATCACGGAGGAGTGCACACAATTGTGGCCACGCATGCGACTCGTATACGATCGTATGAAGTCCCGTCTGGTCGTGCATGCATGGCGCTGGGTTGACGCACTGAGTACTCTGGGAGGACGCGTGCACGCGTCACGGGCACATCTATTTTGTGAACATACTCGGAGTTCAGCACACGGACAGCAGTCGAGATGACACCAACGCACAAATTACGCTGCTCCACAAAGCCTGGCATGACGGTCTTCTGCGCCTGGGTGCGAGCAGGTCAGACATTTCAGCGGCAAGCATGGGATCGTGCGTCTGAATCCGCGTACCTGCGAGCCAGATCTGCAGGATGGAGGAGCCATGGAAGAGGCTGCAATTGCTCACGGCCAGGCGTACAGTGCTTTGCTCTGTTTCGGAGGGATCGGGCTATACATGGTGCGTAAATACATATGCCTCGCACTCCGGAACTTGAGCGCGGCATGTGCTGAACCAGCTGGCAATAATGGTTGCCGAGCCGTCAACCAGTGGGAGATGCAGCAGACCCGCGTTCGCTAGACGGGCTGTGACCTGGCACGGCATGCACGGGGCCGTGGCTGTGAACAGGAGTGCTCCGTGTACACACCGCACGTCCCCGTACATCTCGGGTGCAAGGCCCCTCAGAGACGGGGCTGCTCTTTTACCTATCAATCAACAATGTCTGGCGGGTGATCTGTAGGCCTGACTTTGGAGTCGTTTCAACGGCTGTTCGTGTGTACGTGTGATTTTTGAAATCTGGGCGCACGTTGACAGGGCTCTTCGGCGTCCACACCCGGGTGCACCTGGACCCAACCCTTTCTTGGAACAGGAGTATGAAAGGCTGCGAAACGCCACCTCTGCACTCTGTCCCTACGCAGAAGCGCTGTCCTCGTTATTCGTGGATGGAATAACCTTTGCCTTACATTTCCATCGACCGCGTTCTGGGGACCCCGCCAAACGACAACAGTCCTTCGTGAAATACTCATACTCAAGGTTACACTGGGAGAGTGCTGGGTGATTCATGTGCGATGATGTAATCAGGGCTAGGCGTAGCAGGTATGAGCCACTGTGTTGCGCTGCGTTGCTTTTGCTTAGCTGGCGGTGCTGCCTCAGATACGCATTTTTCCAGACATCGAGGCCCTCATCCGCATGCAATGCGAGGCCTCGAAGTTACAGCATTTACTCCATGTAGCTCATAGGCCAACAGGGGCTGCGGCAGTCAGCGACCTGCGACATGGCTCAGTCAAGCGCTTTCCATGGAGCATCTCCACGCCATCAAAATGCAGAGGGGCGTTCATTGTCGCGAGAGCACTCAAGCCCGTATCTTCGTCCGCATTCGCCCGAGCATGGCACCAGAACGCTGTCGGGGCCCGCGTATCTTGCGGCTGTCTTCCGGAAACTTGGCATGCGGCTGTTGCCGGTATTCTTCATACTGAACATGTTGAATTACCTCGACAGAGCTAACCTAGCGTTTGCGTCTATCAACATGTCGCAAGACCTGGGTCTGACATCGGAAGGTACGCCCTGCCGGCTCGTGTACTGCCCCGTGACTGCCAGGTCAGCGTCGCAGTACGCCCATCGCGAATTCAAAACAGTCCGGGTAATCCTGTTTCAGCCCGCGGACCCCGCCACCTGCCGCGATCAGATGTGCTTCCGTGACTGCCCAGGGAGGCGACCTCCAGCTTGGGCGACGCGGTCGGCTCAGCCTTCGGAATGATCAAACCAGCACCGCGGTGCAGAGTACGGCATCGGCTCGGGCCTCTTCTTCGTGGGCTACACCACCTTCCAGATTCCCAGCCAGCTGATCGTGCGTGCTGTTGGTGCTCCGACCTGGCTCGCAGTCATCGTAACAATCTGGGGCATCACAGCTGCCAGCATGTCATTCATCACCAGCCCGAACACCTTTTACATCGTCCGCATGCTGCTGGGCTTTGCTGAGGCCGGATCATTTCCTGGCTACTGGTACTACCTCACACACTTCTACCCGGACTCTCGGATCACGCTCCCGTTTGCTGTCACTGACTCAGCCATCATGGTGGCCCAGGTGTGTCCCCACACTACCGTGCCCTCATCGCAACCACCTGCTCACACCACTGCATCATCGGGCAGTCCATGATCCCATCTTCAAGAGGTCATCAATCGCACTGAACTTCATGATTTGATCATGATGCATGCACTCTCCGTGCCTGTGTAGGCCAGTCCGCCGCACCCTGCATCCCAACGTTGGGCTCCTCTGTGCCTATGCAGCTCGGGCATGCCCGCCTCCACAGCCACAACATGACAGCAACGATCCGCTGAATTCAGCCCTGAGGTGCCTCAGGACACCCACTCTGCGCCGCTCCAACACATGCCATCAGATCGCCACGTGTCCCCAGATGGAAGCGGTTGGATCCCCACTGCTGCACGGCCTCTCACGCACCTCCAAACCTCAGAGGTGGCTTGCTCCAGCCTCTCCAGCCGTTCACGTCACCTCTCAATCAGAGCCCCTGCTCTGAGCACCCCCCCTGGTCCACCACTGGCACGGGCCATCGCACCGACCCCGCTTTTCACAACCCCCATACCACCCAGCCCTGCGGACCCCGGTCTGCTGCACACAACTCCCGCCTTCTCCCGGGACTGCCACATAGCACACAGCACACCACATGTACACGGCAGGGCAACTGACACCCGCAGGTGCATGCACGCCCCGCTGCGCATGCATCACTCGTCATGCTCCGTCGCCGCAGCTGCCACGCATCGCCGGCTCCTGCTCACGCGCGCCGCCGCCGCCGCCCCGCAACAGCGCCGCCCGGTGCAGGTGGTGGGCGCACCGCTCGCGGCCGCGCTGCTGCGCATGGACGGCGTCGGCGGCCTGCGCGGCTGGCAGTGGCTCTTCATCGTCGAGGGCGTGCCGACGATCGCACTCGGCCTCGCGATGCCCTGCCTGCTGCCCCGCCGCCCCGCCTCCGCGCGCTTCCTCCGCCCGAGCGAGGCGCAGGCCGTGCAGCAGGAGGTCGATGCGTGCCGCGCACAGCACGCTGCCGACCCCTCCGTCACGCGGCTCCTCATCGAGGCTCTGACCAACCCGTCGATGTACGTGCTTGCAGCCGTCAAGTTCACGAAGGACGTGGTATCGTACGGCTGCATGTTCTGGTCGCCGCTGCTGATCAAGGACATGCTCCACCGGCACAGCGGTGGTGAGAGCACGTGCGAGGCGTTTGAGCGCGACGAGGGCGCGCTCCCGGACACGGGGCACATCGAGGTGCTGCTCACAGGCATCCCTTACACGATCGCCGCGGCCGCCAGCATCTGTGTCAGCTGGCACTCTCAGGCGCGCCCCCCCCCCCCCCCCCCCCCCGGCCGCCTAGCGCCGGCCCCCCGGACTGTGTTGTTCTCACATCGGCAGCCGATAGCAGCCAGTGTTCCGGTGTAACGTGCACGCAAGCAGCTAATCTGTGGCATATGGTCGCGCTTCAGGCAGCCATTCAGAGGCTGTCCTGTGTGTTGTGTATGTGTTAATTGTCGGATACCGAGCATCCGCGTGAGCTGGTACTCCTCCCCCCTCCCCTCTCTTGCTGTTGGTGCTTCAGTGCCATCAGGCGGCTGTTGGTGATGTGGCAGATTGTCGGGCACGAGCAGGGCCTGGCGGCAAAGTGTGCCTGCCCTCAACTGGTGCGGGTGCTTGCGGGCTGATGGTGGCAATGGGCTCGACCCGTTGTGCCGATTCACAGTCAGTGGTGTCGGCTGCCGGAAACAGGCGTCATGGCGTTATGGCCACAGTGTGTGTGTGTGTGCAGTTGCTCACGTGCCTTAGGCTGCCTCATGGCTGCCTCATGGCTGCAGTGCATATGCGAGCATTCTCGTAGCTAGCAGACCGTCTCAGCCTCTGCTGTGCCCTCGCTGCCCTCGCTGCCGCCGTATCGTGTGCTCTCTGTCAAAGTATGCTAGATCTTTCAAAGCCTCCATTCTTGCCCATAGGAGGCTGTTGAGCCCGCGCGCACCACGACACCTGCGAGTTCCGGCATCAAACCCCAGGCAACCCCACCAGCTGCCACGTTTACATGGCCATTTATTACACTGGCACAGATGGATCACAGCCGTGGCCGTGTGTGCAGAGGACGAAGGACCGCAAGGCGTACGTCAGCGCGGGGTACCTCGCCGGCGGCGTCGTGACGATGCTGCTGCCCGCGGCCAGCGCGCACAGCGTGGTCGGCGGCTTCATCACGCTGTGCGCCGTCATCGTGCTCGCGCTCTGCCCCAACGGCCCCCTCCTCGCGCTCGCCAGCGCCAAGGGTGCCGGCCCGGCGCTGCCCCTCAACCTCGCGGTCTTCAACAGCGTGAGCAACATCGGCGGCATCTTCGCGCCGTGGCTCATCGGGCTCGTCGTGCAGGAGACATGCTCATTCGACTGGGCGCTGTACATCATGGGCGCCGTGCTCATCGCCGGCGGTGCGCTCGCGTGCTGTGTGTCGGACGAGCACGCCAAGCCGGAGCCGGCGGCGGGGATCGCGGCGACGTCGCCCGTGTTAAGCAAGGTTGCGTCGTACGTGGAGCTGACGAGCACGCACGGCTCGCACACGCAGCTGAACTACCACCACGACCTGGATGCGGTGGATGAGGCGTGACATGATGGGTGTGGGGATCGGGCCGGCCAGCGCCGTTGGAGCGCAGGCCATGCACCCGAGACGTATCGGAGAGAAATGTGTGCTCGGTGAGATGTGTGACATGACAGATGTAACGGATGACCGGGGTAGATCGTAGTAGACGGTTTGGCAGGTAGGCTAGCTGGGCGCCCTGCCGGTGCAGTTCCGGCCGTGCAGCAGTTTTGGATGGCTCAGTGTATTTGTGGCTAACGATGTAAAGCTGTGTCACTAGCGCTACACCATCTGTTGGACCACGTCCAGTTCCCTATACTTGCATCCTGTCATATCACCCATCAGTTCGATCACGTGGTGCGTCACTTTGCACTCCCGGCTCATGCCTCCCCAAAAATGCCTCCCCAAAAATACCTCAGGTTCAGTCAGCCGTGAACAGCTAGTCAGTCTAAATGCGCCCCACAAAAAAAACGGCAGACGACCCAGTTGGACGCCCGGGTCGCACCCTCGTCCACCCCACACTCGACGTTCCACCACTGCCACTACACAGTGGTGGCTCTACTCCGGCATGTCAATCACTCGACCACGGTTTGCCGCCGGCTGGCCGGCACTCCAGCAGCCAGCCTGCGGCCGCCTCGATCGCTCGACCATTTATCACCGGCCGGCACAGCAGCAGCCAGGCTCCCTGAATCAGTGATGCAATTGCCCCCAGCTGGCACCCGCCAGGCCGCCTGAATCGCTTATGCATTAGCCGCGGGCTGGCAGGCCGGCAGCCAGGCGGCCTCAATCGCGACGGTCCCCAGCGACGCCACGTCTGCTGAGTCGTCCTGGCCGATCAGCACGCTGTGGCTCAGCAGCTGCCACACGCCCTGCCCCGCCACGTTCGGCCGCGTCAGCAGCTTTGCAAGCGGCACTCGCGCCGCAGCCACAAACGTCGCCTCGCTCACGTCCACCGCCTCTTCGCGGTGCCCCCCCCGCTCAAAGCCCCCCCGGGCGCCATCAGGCCCCGGCGCGAGCACGCCACGCATTCGGCCCTTGAGCGACTGCGCCACCTCCATGACCTCCACCTGCACACAGCACACAGGATCAGTAACTCTCAAACGCAAAACAACAAAATCAGGCACTCGAGGAGGCACGTTGGCGTTGTGAACTTGGCTGGCGTTTACCAGCGCTGGAGCTCGCAGCACTGCGCCTTGCACGACGGCACTGCCATTGTGCTCCGCCGCTGCGTGGAGCTTGACACACGGTATTTCAATAGCAAACACGGTGTTACACTGTCAGTGTCGCACAGCTCACCTGTAGGAAGCGGTCGTCGGCGAGGGGCCGGCCGTGCTCGTCCTCTTCGACCTCCACACAGAAGGAGAAGGAGAGGTCCCAGTCGACGGAGCCGTGCCGCAGCGACGTCTTCTGCCGGGCCCAGCGCTCGCGCACGCCAGAGCGGCGCAGCTCGCGGCGCGCGCCCACATGGTCCAGCTGCAACACCACCTGCATCGGGCCGCCTCGGTGTAGAGCTGCAAGCATAACAGGGCAACGGAACGGGGGCTTTCATTTTCCAGCACGCCCGAGAGCGCGCAGTGGCATCACACGTGTCGGGAGGGCTGCGCGCGGCGGCCACTACGCCATTGGCCTCACAGGGCACGGTGATGTGCGTGGACAGACAAAGGCCGGCTCGCGGCATGCATGATCCGCGGAGCGCTGCGATGGGGCCTAACCAATTGGGACCATGTGGGACATGCAGGGCAGCGCAGTTGGTGCGGAGGAAGGGGTGGGGGGGGTGGAGCGTGCCTGGGGGCGGTACATCTTGGTTCCGTACACGATCGTCCGCTGCAGCCGAATCATCAGCACGCCAGTGGCCATCCAGACGCCGTTGCGGCGTGTCCGGGACAGCGGCGGCGCCGGCACACCTGCACACGGCAGTCAAGTGACGGACATGTCAGGATGCTTGCATGCCATTGCCGCGACGCCTCGGCTGCGTGCTACGCATGAGGCCAAGGCACACGCCAACAGTCAAGCATGCTGGGCCAGGGCCATCACAGCGGAGCTCCGTCGTGGCACGTGGTCGAGACGCGACACGGCAGACGCGTACGTGACCGCACACGGGAAGCAGCGGTGAGCACCATCGGCAGAGCCATGGCGTCTCTGTGTGACTGGAATCGGGCATCGGGCCTGATCAGCCACACACCCCGATTTATCAGGCCCGATTTCCAAACCCCCGATGTAGTAATTCCCGATCCCAGATCCGCTGACACAGAGACACTTCAAATGCAGCTTTTGAGGGTGCCACACGATTAGAAATTGTCAGCGGGGATGTAAACACCTGTCAGTGGGGATGTAGCTACCACATGCTCACACACGCCCCAGCAGGTGCAGAAGCGGAAAGGGGGGTGAGCCGCACCGCGTGCGAGGTAAGTCCACTGCAGCGGCAGCCACTGAAGGTCGGCCTTGATGCAGCCGGCAAAGCCGCGGAAGATGCCGCCGCCGCGCTGCACGCTGAGGCTCGCGCTGGCCTCTAGCTGCACGTCTGCCGAGCTGACGCGGCCGGGGTGGTCGCCATCGAGATCGCCCATCACCTGGTCGGCCTGCACGATGGCCTCTACGAGTTGTGTTTCAGCAGGAGCGGTATATATGCAGGCCACGGAACGCGGCCTCTATCTGTCAAGGGTTACCTTGACCCATAGCTGCTGGCTGGCGGCGATGATCTGCGACTATCTAAAGAAGCCATGAGAGCAGGGCCGGGTGATCGCAGATGATGGCACCGGGGTTTAGCATGATTGGCAGTTTTGCCACTAGGAAAGTGCGAAGCAGGGACTGGCACATGACAAAACTGGTGAACAAGTGGTAGGTCATAGGCCACTTCAAGCCAGTGATGCAGCAGTGTAGGCATAGTCTAATAGAGCAGATTGAGCGGAGTACGTCAGATGTCAAGTACAGTTTGGCCGCAGCGGCATGGCTGCTGCTGGACAGCACCCGGGCCTGAACAAGTCAGCCTAGTGTCCAATGTGAAGCGAGGTCAGATGAGCAGCAGAGTATCAGCTACTAGCTAGCGCTATGTGTATATTAGGTGGTACAGGTGGTGATACAGGCAGTGGGGATGAGGAGGAGGGAAACGTTACAGAGGAGTGCTCCACAAGGTGGCAGGTATGCTCCACACAAAGGCAAGCAAGCACGCAAGCAAGCAGTGGGTGTGAGGAGGTATAGGGAGGGGAGGGCAGGGTAGTGGGGGTGAGGAGGTATAGGGAGGGGAGGGCAGGGTAGTGGGGGTGAGGAGGTATAGGGAGGATAGGGCAGGGCAGTGGGGGTGAGGAGGTATAGGGAGGGGAGGGCAGGGCAGGGCAGTGGGGGGGCTTGCCTGCACATCGTCTGGGAGGTGGGAGGACACAGTGGGCCGCCGCTGCGGAGAGGCGACCATCGGCGTCATTGCGATGCTGCGCAGCGTGTGAAGCATGCCGCCGACGGTGCCGGAGACGGCGCGCGCCATGCGTGTGCGCTTATGCTGCGAGCCGCCCGGCTGCGAGATGCTGCTGCCTTGGGTCACGGAGCGCGACGACAACACCCTGCGGGTGCGGGACTCCTGCACACGCGGCGGTGGTTGGGGAGCGACTCTGATGGGTGAGCTGTGGTGCTGCGGCGGTGGTGGGGGAGCGACTCTGATGGGTGAGCTGTGGTGCTGCGGCGGTGGTGGGGGAGCGACTCTGATGGGTGAGCTGTGGTGCTGCGGCGGTGGTGGGGGAGCGACTCTGATGGGTGAGCTAGTCTGACAGACGCCGGCTTGTGTGCTCATCTGACACACAGTCCGAGATACAGAATGCAAGTGGGCCGCAGGCCAAGAGCCCGGCGCCGGTGCTTTGCAGCACCCAGGCAAATAGAGCAGAGAGGTGCAGACGGCTTCACTGGGGTTATGACCGAGGAACATGGCACGTGAGGACTGTGTATTGAGGGAGGTGAGATACGTTACAGATGTATGCTCCGCAAGGTGGTAGAACACAGAGGCACGATTCATGGCAATGCACCAAAAATCAATCACCATGGCCAAGCGCCGTACACAGACAGAAACACAGCGGCTTCTGTATTGCGCATTGAGGGAGGTGAGTGTTGGCCCGGATGAGGGGGGGCTGTGGTGCTGTGTGCTGTGCGTGCTGATGATGCATTGCCATGAGTGTCGGCCGGCCAGCATGTGACGGTGCTTGGATGGCATGGTGAAAACACCAACAGCGGACATGCCACACGCAGCAGGCCTGAAAGTGGTGGGGCATGCTGCGATAGTGGCAGCATGAACAGACTTGATGCATGAGGGTTTGTGGGGTTTGAGTGACTCCCGGGCCATCCCCAGACTCGCAAGGTTGTGCAAACTGACGCTGCAACATGATGCAGCAGCTTGCAAAAATGTTCACACGCCCTATGCAAACAGACACACAAACCCTTGTGCCTATTCGGTCGTGCCACCCGGTTACTCCACCCCATTAAACGTGTGTGCCACTTTGGCACGTGCAACTGCTGCAACTGAAGCCACTGTGCGTCTGCGTGCGTGCGAGCCCGGAGCTACTCATGGCGCAAGCTGCAGAGTGATGCAGATGCATGGCCTCTGCCAGCGTTGCCTCTGCCATCCATCCTCCCTTGAGATTGGATGCCTGCTGTGCGCTGACCGTCCAGGTACCAGCCTGCTGTGTGCTGACCGTACATCTATCAGCCATATCACCAGGGCTTTTTGCTGACGCACACTCACGTGCTACCTGCTGGTATGGCTGTGGATGCTCAGGCCACAAGCCAGAGGCTTCATGGCAACGCTCATTTGTGGAGGCACCCAGCAGGCACCCAGCAGGCAAGGCATGCGAAGCGCACCCCGAGGACGTGGCGATTGTAGGAGCGTATGAGCGGGTGCGTGCCGCAGAAGCCCTGCGAGGCCTCAAAAGAGAGGATGGCGGCGGCACAGCGCTTCATCTCGGCGATCGTCGCCTGGGGCAGCTGCTGCAGGATGTCTGTCTGCCACCGCAGGCTCAGCTGCCGGTACCACGCCTTCTGCCGCAGCGGCCGCATCATGATGTACGCTCCGCCCGGGCCTGAACCGCGCCTGATGGACTCAGGGAGGGAGGCTGGCAGACGTACGCTGTCATGCTGGGTGCGAAGTGCAGCCTGGTAGGTTTGCGGGGTGGGCGCAGCATGCACAGCACGCAGCATGGTGTGGAGAGACGGTGCGCACCCATCGCTGCGACGGTGCCGTCAGCGTCAGGGAGCCACAGCGGCACTTCGCAGTGCTGCTGTGCTGCGCGGGCGAGCAGCGGCGGCCCGGCCCAGGCAGGGGCGGCGGGGCCAGAGGAGGCCCGTGGAAACGGGATCGCCCCAGGTAGCTCATCCCGGTCCTCACTCTCGGCTGCCGCCCCCCCGGCGGACCAGCCCATGTCTGACATGCGGTCTTGTGACGCGCTGACATGCACCGGCGACCCCCCGGGCCGCTCCATGGCCACAGGGGAGGCTGGGGCATACTGCGTCACGAGGCCCTGCCGCAGCGCGGCGATGTCCCAGGCTGACGCGCGGCCCCCCCAGAGCTCGTCAAACGCGAGCGCGTCAGCCTGCGCAGGGTCCTGCAGCGGCGGCGGTCGGTGCCGTGGCGGCGGCTGCGGAGCATCCGTTTCCCGCGCGGGGGCCGCGTACGGCACGACCGCCGCTGCGCGGTGCGGCTGCACGTGTCCACGGCGGTGCCGCAGGCCGGGGCTCTGATCGGGAGCATGGCCGGTGGTGTGTGGCCGGGGGGACTGTGCGGGGGAGTTGGAGGAGTGGAACAGGGGGCTGGGCAAGGGCGCCGCGGGCGCGGCCCCCTGCTGTTGCAGGGACGCGTCCTGCATCGCCCACGGCCCCCACTTGTCGTCGTCATCGTCGTTGGGCTCGTGCGCTTTCGGCGAGTACGTTCTGCTTTTCCTGCAGCCACTGCAGGCAGTCACCACACCAGAAGCGAGAATGCACAAGGTAAGCAGACTCGAGGGCACCAGCGGAACGATGCTGAGCAATCAGCCGCTGTGCTCTCCGTTTGGGTGAGTAGCCGGATGCAGCCAAGGCTGTGACGTGAGAGGTGCACATGCTGCCGCCGGAGATGTGTCCCGGTGATGAACGGTGATGAAAAGACACAACAGGGTGCACAGCGGCGGCGAGGGTGCGCTATGGAAGATGTGGCGCACGAAATGGACGCCTGTGCTGCGAAGGAGAGCCGCGAGCAGCGGCGGCAGACGCGCGGGTGCTCCAAGAGGTCCTGCTGCAGCCACGCTGGCGGGTCCGGCCGGGCTGCACCCGGCGGCCGCAGCGCCGGCGGCTGCTCTGCCTCCGACAGGACCTTGTTGCACACGCCGCACCGCAGCTCGCCAGGCAGGCGTGCTGTGCCTGGCAGCCGCGCTGGGCCCTGTAGCTGTAGCTGCACTGTGCTGGCCTCCTCGGAGAGCTGGCCACTGGCCAGCTCAGCGCCAGAGGACGCCGTCGCGCGCGACGGCTCTGCGCGGAGCTCCTGGTGGGAGGCGTTGCGGCCAAAGATGCGGCGGAGCACATTCTTGCGGCGGCGGGGCGCGTCGGTCTTGCCGGCGGTCGACGGCGGCGTGCCAGAGGCTGCCGGACCGGCGGTGCCGGACATGCCCGCCCACACGCTGCTCGCGTCGGACCCGGTTTCGGACATTGGGGGTGCTGCGGGTGCGGCGCTGGGGTGCTCGTTGACGGTGAGGTCCCGCAGGGAGGCGGGCCGCACGGTGAGGCTGGACTGTGCCTGGATCGTGAGGGAGCTGTCCAGGGAGGCGCGGCTGTTGTGGCCGGCCAAACCACCCTGCATGCGCTGCCGCTGATGAGGGCGTCTGGGGAGTGTATGCTGGTATGTTTGGGCGCCTGTGGAACAGCTGCGGGTATGGAGTGGCCACCTGTGCTTGGTTGCCACCGGCAGTGGCGGCTGGAATGCAGCGCCTGCCAGGCGCATGATCGGGTTGCTGCGGGAGCGCAGTGTGGGAGCACAGCATGCATGCCGAGACACTGGTGAGGGTGTACGAAGTGTGATGCCATGTTGCACCCTGCAAGGTGCTAGCTGTGCTGTGCCGCACGGTGATGCAAGGGGGGGGGGGGGGGGGCGGGCGCACCCGCTGTTTCTTTGAGCGCCCAGAGGAGGCATCCTCCCGGTGGGGCCGGGGCGGCCGTCCCGACGGGCCGTCGTCGCCAGCCCCGCCCGCTGCCGCCGGGATGCCGGCTTCTGTGCGGCTGCCGCTGGGCCGCAGCAGGCGCTCAAGATCCGCAGCGCGCACGGCAGGCCTGCTACCCTCGCTGCCGGACGACAACGACGACGGCACAGACAGCATCGGCGGCAGCATGTTCGGCAGCATAGAGCCGCTCTTGGACTTGGGCATGCTGCCGTGCTTTGCCGCGGCATGCGGCACAGCACGCACTGCACACAGCACGTCATGCTCCCGAGCCAAAGCGCATGCACCAGCACGCAAAGCATGCAGGTGGAGCTGGGGGCAGCGGTGGGGGAAGCTGTACCTGGGTCTGTGCGGGTGTGGGGGGCGCCGGGCTGCGGGGGGGCGCCTGCTGCGCTGCTGCGGTGGTGGTCGCCGAAGAGGGGGGACAGCGAGATGGGCACGATGGTGATGGGGTAGCCCTTGTCGCCTGAGATGTTCTCCACCAGGATGACTGACAGCACCTGCACGGCAGCTGCTGGAGGCGGAGGAGTGGGTGGGAAGGGGGGGCCTCAGCTGAGCGGCAGGAAGGGCCGGGCTGCTGAGCGGGCGGCGCTCGATGAGCGGCAACTGTCGCCGGGCCACACAGTGACGGCTGCGGCGGCAGCAGCGGACTGGGACGCTCACCTGGCATCCCTAACCATGGCAGTGTCTGTGCAGCTTGACCACCGCGTGCTTCAAGAGCGGCACAGGTGCTACAACGGCAGATGTGATGAATGCAGCTGTGATGAACGCAGCTGTGATGAATGCAGCTGTGATGACACCCGGCCCATGAGGATACCCGGCCCAGGATGGCAACAGGTCTGCTTGGTGCAGCAGGGGTGCCTGTGGGGGGGAGGGTGCGAACCTGCGCGGGGTCAAAGACGGGGAAGGACGCCTGCCAGGGCTCCATGGACTCAGGGCGGCGGGGGTCCATGACGAGGGGGTACGTCATGGCGTGCACGTCGCACGCAAACGCGGGGTCGACCCAAGTGGCGGGCTGCAGCACCATGGACGGCATGCATGCCTGCGTCTGACCGCACGACATGTAGACCGTCTGCAGCTGCAGCGTGGCGAGGCCGCGGGGCCAGTGATGCTCCCGCGCCTGCTCCTCCACGGGGCCCTCCGTGAAGGAGAGGTCGACAGATGCGGGGTATGTCATGGCGCGCGAGATGTGGCTGCAGATGAGCGCGGTGAACCACTCCTGTAGGGCGGGGGCGCTCATGATGTCCACCCCGCCGAGCATCTTGAGGGACATGTCGATCTGCAGCAGGGCGGGCGGTTAACACGATTCAAATGCTAGTGCTGATTGGCAGTGATGGCAGGTTTGACTGGCTGTTTGCTGCCGCCGAAGAAGGCGAGGAAACGGGGCGGTATGACATGATTTGGGCATGTGTTGCTGGGGAGTGGTAGGGGGAGGGGTGTACCTCGGGGCGCTGGAGGAAGCAGATGGACATGCCGTTGAAGATGGGCAGAGTTTGCTGGAGGGGAAAGACGAGGCGTAGGCGGCCGGTGACTGCGAGGTGGTCCACCCGGAGGTACATCGCTGGCCGGATGTCAAGGTGGGACATCTTCCAGCGCTTGGACGGCATGAGCTTGGCGACGATGTCAGGCTTGGTGACCCACGCTGCGTCGACTTCGACGGATAGTGACATAGGCTGGCCTGGGCCTGCAGCAGCATAACGTTGACGCAGTTTGAGCCTGGCGATGGCGCTGTTGCTTGGTATGAGTTTGCATAGCTGCATTCCGTGCGCAGGCCGGGGAGGGGCCAGCCGGACTAGGCATGGTGCACCATGGTGCCCAAGGCGCGACGCTCGCTGCGACATCTACCAAACACGCTGCATGGATACGGCATGTGCAAACGCGGCTGGTCGAGTACCGCACCATCGAACAAAGACGCATGCTTAACACCGCGGATCTGAAACGGAGCGTCTCCAAGCGCAAGCTTCTCGAACTCGAAGCCGGACACCGGGAACGGCAGATTCTCTTGTATTGATGGTTCGACGAACTCTTTGATGGCTGAACATATGGTGGCGTCCAGATATGCCCACATGCCCACTAAAATCTGGTTCACAAACGCGACCCTCTCGAACTCCTCGAACTGCATAGTCAGTGGACGGGTGACCAAGTCTCCGTTTTGGCCCCTTTCCGCCGCGCCGAAGCACTAAAACGAGCAGAGTCCGAGCACATGCGTATGCTTCGGTCGCAGTTCATGGTGCGGGAGGCATATGCCCGGTCGGCGCGACAAAAAACTAACGGTCCTCCCGCACAGACGCTTACCTTCACCCATGCGGGTAGCTCGTCGAGCAGCCTGCGAAGGGAATCCTCGTCAAGCTCGTTGATGAGCTTCCAGGTCATGTATCGCCTGGCACGTTTTGCTGCTTGCCTTCCTGTACACAAACACGCTGTCTCGGAAGGCTTGCAACGCCTGTACTGCACCAGGGCTCTAGTTCACGTCCAGGGAGCGCAATCGAGCTGAGTACAATTGCTTAGCATACCTTGGCGCAGGAAAACGTAGTGCAGGCCAAGGAGAAAAGCCATCGGCCATCTCGCAAAGCATGCCTTCACCGGCTTGACACACGCAACGATGCAGCATCGCAGAACGGGCGTCAGGAAGTGAATCATGCGCGATGATCAGAATGCTTCCGCAACCAACGTGCGCAGTGTGATTGTGACATCCTCGAGACTCTGGAGCAGAGTGCTGGGCGTTGGCACAACAACGGCAGGGCTTTGCTATGTCTCATTAAAGCCTGTCACCACTCGACGCATCTTAGAAAGATTGACCAAGAGCCACGCTATAAATTTTAACCATCACGCTCCGCCTGCAAAGTCCACGCCTGCAGCATCGTATGTCATGCATGGCCGTGACAGCGACAGCCATTCCTTTCTGCGCCTGCTCGAGTCCGGCATGATTTAATCACCGCCTCGCCTACAGCAAGCTTTCGTACTTACGCATGACTTTCTTAGCCGTCACGAATGCTCCATCTGCATCCACTGCAAGGTGATATCGGCGAAGCGCTCGCCAAGTGCTGTAGACAACTCTGCATTTGTTCCGTCGCGGGCCAGGCTGGCTTTCTTATAGTGGCAAAGTCAGGTCTCCGATAAGAGAGCAACTGACTGGAGACAACCCGCGCTCAGCTCGTGCGGTGTTTTGCAACGCCAGTGCTGCGCCGGCCACACTACACGTGGAAACAGCCACTGCTTGCTGCTCCCAATCTATCTACTCACAGCTCTTGGGTGCATCCCTTGGTGGTCACTTCGCACCTCGGCTGCCCAAATTAAATGCCGCGCACTTCTGTAGCTCCCAGACTACGACGGCATGCCCACTGAAGTGGAGGACTTGGTGGGCTTCGTGAAGCCCGGCAGCAATGCAGAGGTGCTGAACTGGTTAAGGGGCCATCTACCCGACCTCGCCAATTTTAGTAGATTTGCCAATGCCATGTGGATTGTTGCGGCCAGTGCGGCGTCCTCGCTCAGCCAGGTTTCAGGAGTGTTGCAGGTCGCACGTGAAGCCCTCCAGATAGTGGAGGGCCTGTCCGGCAGCCCAGATGGGATTGCACCGCTGCGTGCGGTAGCGCCAGAGCTTGTCTCAAACCTTCTCCTCTGCCTGCCCCGGCCCCAGCTGTCCAGGCTCGCTGCGACAGCCCTGGTGAACCTTTCGCAAGATGACCGGATCTGCATGGAGCTTGTTAAAGCCAAAGCCTGCTCAAGAATAATCACCTACGTTGTGGAGGGTAAAACATCCGACCATGACGTAGCATTGATGATCCTGTCCAACTTGACCAGAGGCCCAGAAGGCATCGCACAAGCGTTACAGGTATACACTCTGCTGAGTTGTAGCAAACCCAGAAACGCAACCAGATACAGGAAGCGTGACTATATGTAATAACTGGCAACCCAAGTTGCCCCAAGTTGGCCTGCTCTGTCTTCATGGCTGCAACACGACAAGGCAATCTCCTCCTGCAACAAAGCGTTGAGTCAAGTGTTGTCGACCACATTGTACATCTCACCATATTGTTTATGCAGGAGGGGCAAGGTGCCATTGAGCAGACTGGTATGCGGAGCTTGTTAGGCCTTGCCCTCAACCCGGGGGCATCAGAGGTCATGTACGAGCACATCGGCGGTGTTCTGTGCAACATCACGCAGCATGAACTCGGCAGGCAGCTGCTTGTGGAGGGGAACCTTGGGGGGGTGCGAGCAGCAGTGGCAATGCTCGGGGCACGGTCAACTGTGCTCAGAACCGGGGCAGCTGCAGCTGTTAAGAACCTCGTCATGTCAGCCAAATCGGACGGCTGGTTTGAGAAGCTGATCAGCAGCCACGACGTGCTCGAGAAGCTGCTGGTGCGCTTGCTGCTGTCGCCTGCTGATGCGAATGAGGTGCACTCCGATGTCGTGTCGTTTCGTGCAAATGTATGGATTTGTTCGAATAGACAATTAGTCACTTGTCGCTGCGGTAAATCCACAGATGCTTAGTGAGGCTGAGAAGGACACTGACAGTGCTGTGGTGGCTCGAACGAGTGCCTGGGGTGCAGGTGCCAATCAATGGGGAACCCCCGAAGGAGGTCGAAGACTCTGTACGGGAAAATGCGGCTGTGAGCATCAGTTTGATAGCAGAGGACGAAGAAGGTCGAAAAGCGCTCATGGAGGTGGGAGGGGACGAAAAGGTGAAAAAGGGATACGAGTACGAGGAACACCCAGCAACCATGGAGGCGATGGAGGCCATGTGGCGATCTTTCCTGGGTGTGGAGGCAGGCGATGAGGATGATGACGATGTTGACGGGGTGGTATACATTCGGTAGGCTCGAGTTCTTGCGCCTCGTACATAGCAGGCCGAGGGGCATAGGCAGATGCATAGCGAATGCCAGCGTTACCAGGCGTGTGAACCCATGGATTGTGCTGGAGGTGCCAAGCAGTCTGTGACAGTGTCAAGTCGACGCTCACACTGGAGTATGAATTGAATGATGACATGAAAGCTGCTTGTGTGTCCGGCAGCATTGGCCAGCCTGCCAGCTTGTTACATGCTGTGATCTGCAGAATTTGGTGCAGCTCGGTTGGGCCGTCAATAATGCAACAACACAAAACAGCTGGCCTGGGTAAAGGATGCAGTAAATTATTTGCATCGTTGCCCTCCTGCCATGCAGCCGGGCCAGCGGTGCCGGCATAACGGCAGCCTAACGAGACTTGTCTGTCTTCCCGCTTGACTTGTCGAGGGTGAATTTGAATTCCCATCGCCCGGCCAGGCGACGTCTCAACACTTCTGCACGACTTAGTTGTAAAAAGGCACACATACGCTGCAGTCGACAGCCAGCATTCGAGCCCGAAAGCCAAAGCGTGATCAGCCGACCAAGCGTCTACGTCAGTGCTCGGGCACTTACACAGCGTCTCGGTAGATATACATTGCCAAGGCGCCTGTCTCTGTCTGGGTTCACATCGTAATGAAGCAAAAGCAGCAGAGTAGCATATCTCAATTTTTCCAGACACCCGGACCCCCGGACGCGAAGCGGAAGCGCGACAAGTCACTTACCCCTGCAGGCGAGCGCCCGCGGACACAGGTACTTTCGTGAAAGCCGCTAGTAGGTGTATCGACAAGCTTGGATTTTTAAGTTGTCATCGCTAGCAGAGGTCAGTGATTTCTACAAGTGACGTCGCGCGCGATCAACCATGGCTGATTGCATATGTAGCTTTCGCGACTACAGCTTGCGATCTCCATCTTGACAAGTGGAACATTCATGCTCTTACACTTTATCTCAGCTTGCAGGCTCGCGCCAGTGGCGCTTCTGCCTGCACGCCGTTGGCTATCAATGGGCAGAACCTGAGTGTCACTGACAAGTCTGGGACAAATGGGCGCTCCTCGACAGCCTGTGCCGCGGCAACACCACTAATTACTGCACGGAGCTCGCATGTGGAGTCTCACACCCCAATGCCGGTGCCACCCAGCACAGTTCTGTCGGACATCACCAGAAGCAAGCAATCCAAGCTTCAGGATCGCTTGGCTGGTGACAATGCTGTCAGCAAAAAGTTCAAGGAGACCGCAGAGCGTTTCAATTGGCAACATAGTCCAAATGTGACAGATCGCAAGGGGCGAAAAAAGACGGTGCGGATCCTGCCTGCTTCAACTCGCCAACACCCATTGCCTTCTCCTTTCCATAACATCTAGGCCCATGACGGGAGAATGCAGTTTGGGTATGTACAACTTTGGGGCAAGCAGTGTGTACAACTTTGGGGCAAGCAGTATGTGCATGTAGGATACAGACTACGATCCACGCACTATTCGTGTGCCCCAGAAGGTCATGAGCGCATTCAGTAGCAGTCAAAAGCAGTACTGGGAAGCCAAGTCACAGTACATGGACGTAATCCTTTTCTTCAAAGTGGGGACCTTCTACGAACTGTATGGTGCGTTCTTGCCACAGCACGTGAGCCCAGGGCACACTCCCACATGAGTGTATTGCCCATGGCATCCGTCCTGGTGATTTCAGCTGTGGTAGTTGCGTCATGTGAGGCTGTTCTGGAGGTTCCATGAGCCAGCACAACGGTGAAAGTGGCACTCGGCACGCTACCGCATAAGCTGAACTCACATGCTGCATGTCCTTGCAGAGGACGATGCACAGATCGCACACGATGTGCTGGACTTCAAGATGACTGTTTCCGGAGTCGGGAAATGCAGGCAAGTTGGCTGTCCAGAGCGCGGCTTGCACGATGCCATCCGGAAGCTGGTCAATGCGGGTGTGCTTGCTTGGTTCAACACTACCATACGCCATCACTGTTTCCATGCTCCGCACGAGAGTACAGCAGTGGTCATGTGTGGTAATGCAAATAGCAGCAGGACATACTGCAAGCCTGAGTGCGCGCTGCATGCAGGTTACAAGACTGGGGTGATGGAGCAGCTGGAAACGGGGGCGGAGGCGAAGAAGAGAGACCCGAAAGGAATCATCCAACGGCGCATCACCAGCATCGAGACGCCGTCCACCCAGCTGGAGCCCAGCAGCGACGACGCCATCCACCTGCTCACCTGTCACATTGTCGCCAGATCAGGTTTGCTCTTGCCCATTGTCCTTCTTGCAGTCTCTCTCCAACCATGTGTGCTGCGAGTGTGTCCACATGACGATGCCCACATGATGATACTGCCTGAAGATGCATCTCCAACGCATTTCCATCCGCTGCTGCTCTCGTGATGCATGCGCGTGCCAGTGTTTCAATCGTGCAATAATCTGGTCCGTGGTATGCAAACGCACCTGTGACACAGCTACCGCATGGGGCTGTGCATACCACATGCCCACATGATGCTCAAATGACCCGCCATGTGTGAGCATGTGTGACCCGCCATGTGAGCATGTGTGACCCGCCATGTGAGCATGTGTGACCCGCCATGTGAGCATGTGTGACCCGCCATGTGAGCATGTGTGACCCGCCATGTGAGCATGTGTGACCCGCCATGTGAGCATGTGTGACCCGCCATGTGAGCATGCAGCCCCTGCTGCGTCTCAGGGCGGCGGCGGCGGCGGCGTCGCGTTTGCGCTGCTTAACGCTGCCGAGTCCTCCCTGAAGGTCGGCTTCCTGCCAGAAGACGCAAACCACAGCGCGCTCAGCACGCTGCTCAACCGCAGCGCGCCCACCGAGGTGCTGCTTGCCGCGTCGCAGCACGACAAGCAGGTCGCGCGGTGCCTGGAGTTCAACGCGCCGGATGCCCAGGTCACGCGCGCGCCCGCCGACGACTGTATGGAGCCGCAGGCGGCCGTCGCCGCGCTCGGGGGGGACGCGGGCATGGCCGGGCTGGCGCGGGGGCTGGAGGCTCACGTTGAGGACGCGCGTCGGCCGGAGGTGGCTGCGGCGGTCATGCTGCTGATGAAGCACATCAAGCGCATGCACCTGTCCGAGCAGCTCAACCCGGATGTGCTCCAGGTGCTCATGCTACGTGCTGTGTGAATACATTGCTTGCAGACGGCGCACCTGCATGTCCGCGGTACTCCTGACATCTTTTTGTTTATGGTATTCGCTTTTAATGATTGATAAGCAAAGTGCCGGGGAGACCATTGGCGCAAATTCGATCTAACGAGATAAACAGTCACCGGAAAGCCAAAAATCCACAGCATTTGATGCACTGCTGAGATTGGAGAGCTGAATTGAGCGTTTCACACGGGTTGGCGAGCCGGGATGAGTGTGCAGGTCAGCCCCTTGGTGGGCAAGGCACGGCACATGCGGCTTGACGGGTCAGCCATCTCCCACCTCGAGGTGCTCCGCAGCTCCTCCGGCTCGACGCAGGGCAGTCTGCTGGACGCGCTGGGCACATGCTCCACAAGCGGCGGCCGTCGGCTGCTGCGGGGCTGGCTCTGCCAGCCGCTGTTCGACGTGCAGCACATCCGCCGCCGGCAGCAGGTGGTGCAGGAGCTGCTGGAGCATGCTGAGCTCATGGACAGCGTACACAGCGGCTGCTGCTGCCTGCCTGACATGGACAGGCATGCCCCCTCGCCACCCGTGCCACGCGGGTGAAAACCCTGCATGGCACACGCAGCCATGTGCTGTGCTGTGTCGCCGACAGTGCGTGCGGGTTGC
This sequence comes from Ulva mutabilis, assembly GCA_900538255.1. NCBI lineage: Eukaryota > Viridiplantae > Chlorophyta > Ulvophyceae > Ulvales > Ulvaceae > Ulva > Ulva mutabilis. The sequence goes on from UNSF01000061.1 coordinate 437,398, forward strand.
ATGGGACAGGTCTCGGCGTTAGCAGGCCCACGTGGCATGTGCATCATCAGAACACTGGGCTGGTTGAATTGAGGACAGAAGTTGCAATTCTCACAATCGCGAATTCATCAGCGAGTGCTACGTACTGTGGTTGTGCCACCATGCAAGCGCGCATTTCTAGCAGCAGCCCCGGCTCGCCTATCGCAACATCCAACCAGCGGTGGCGCGGTATGTTGCTTGCCCATGTGCGGACAGCATGCGACAGGATGGTGCGGGTGCAGGGCGCTGGGGCGGCTGCGGACGACGCTGGCAGAGCCCAGCGTGGCGCTGCCGCACAAGTTCCGGCACCGTGCGCAACAGAAGCGGCTCTCTGCCATCCGGAGCGCGGTCACCGCGCTGCGGCAGACGATCGAGTTCCTGCGCGAGGTGGCCAGCAGGCGGGGCGCGCTGGTGGCGGCCGGCTCGGCCCCGCTGCTGGACGAGCTCTGTGCTGCTGTGCCTGCGGACGATGACGTGGCGTGCGTGTTGGTGGAGACGCTGTTTGACGTCGTGAAGGAGGCTGCCGGCGCAGCAAAGGGCGGCAAGAAGGGGGCCGACGTCGTCCTGCAGCTGAATGAAGCACTCTTCCCCGACTACGACGCGTCAGGGGAGGAGGAGGAGCGGCTGGAGGCGGAGATCCCTCTAGCCACGGAGATCATGGCAAGCCTGGTGGAGCATACGTCGGTGCGCGCAGCGGCCAGCAAGTGTGCTGGGAATCGGGGGCTTGTGTTTGCATTGGGGTGTGTCTGGCGCAGGCGTCCTCAGTAGCGTCGCCACGGATCGCAGTCACCCCGATGTTTGTATTCCGAGAGCCTGGTTGTGCTGAGGCCGCTGTGCGGCGTGCAGGTGTGGGATGGCATGAGCCTGGCTGTGAGCACGCTGGACGTGCTGACCGCGTTTGCACGCTTCGCGCAGACCACGGACGGGCCCACATGCATGCCCGAGTTCTCCGAGGCGGAGTCAGAGTTCTCGGCCGTCAGCATGTGGCACCCCGCGCTTGCGCACAGCAGCGTGGCCACCGCGGCCATCCCCAGCGACGTCACCATTGGCAGCCCCAGCAGCGCTGCGCACGCTGCGCCTGCGCTGCTGCTCACCGGCCCCAACATGGCACGCTCTGGCGCACGCGCCTCCTGCTTCCATCACAATCACTCTGCCCCTGCTCTACCTTTGTTGCAGCAATCAATCCACACCGGCATCGGCCAGCCCCACAGCAGCTCCCACTGGCGGCTCGGGTGTCAGCGATCGATTGCGATCCTTGGGTCGGACATGCCATGCATCACCAGCCAGGTCTGCATGTTCTGTGTTGACTGAGCTGCAACAGTCGACGCCGGAGGCTCCAGGCTGCCCATCCAGGTGCAGCCCCTCACGCACATGCGTGCGTGCAGGGCGGTAAGAGCACGCTGCTGCGCAGCGTGAGCATCTGCTGCATCCTCGCCCACGTCGGCGCGCCCGTCCCCGCGGCCGCGCTGCGCCTCTCCCCGGTCGACGCCGTCTTCACCCGCCTCGGCGCTACCGACCGCATCCTCTCCGGCGAGAGCACCTTCATGATCGAGTGCGCCGAGACGGCCGCCGTGCTGCATGCTGCGTCGGCGCGCTCCCTCGTCATCCTCGACGAACTCGGCCGCGGCACGTCGACGTTTGACGGCTACGCGATCGCCGGCGCCGTGCTGCTTGAGTTGCTGCGCGGCGCGCGCTGCCGCATGCTGTTCGCGACGCACTACCACCCGCTGACGACCGAGTTTGACGGCGACCCCGCGGTGCAGATGGGACACATGGGCGCCAGGTGCGGCCGCAAGCCACCTCCCCTGCCGTCTTCACAGCAGCCTCTGGCCAGCTGAACTCACAGCACTCCCCTAACAGGCTGTGTGCACAGGTGAACGGCCGCTGCCTGAACACGGACTTCCGCAAGAAAACAAATGCTTACCGTACCCGCGGCGTGGTGAGCCACATGCCCACCGCTGTGCCAGTTTCCGTACACCCGCTTGCCTGGATTCCGTAATCCCGCCAAATACTGAGCCCCTCATCTCTGAGTTTTTGGCTGTGCATTCCCAAATACGGCTTTGACGGACATGTTTGAGAGCCATTGTCCATCAAGGTCCTTCAGTTTGCAAGGTCCATTAATTTGCAAGTACAGGGTAAAAATCAGTCACCGCAGCCAGAGGCAGCAGGAAGCCCGCGTGTTTTTTGGGTTTTTTCCTCTGACCCAGAGGGGGATGGTGCCGTAGAATTGAGAGGGCGACCAAGGAGGCGCCGTTCCCGCGGGTGGTCTTCCTCTACAAGCTGCAGGCCGGTGCGTGCCCCAAGAGCTACGGCCTCAACGTCGCCGCGCTCGCCGGCATCGCGCAGCCGATCTGCCAGGTCGCGGAGCACGTCGGCACTGCCCTCGAGTCGCGCCTCTCCCGGAACTTCCGGCAGGCGCACCGGGCGCTCGCTGCGGCGGGCAACGGCAGCGGCAGCCCCGCCGCGCAGGGCACCGCTGCGGACGATGCCGCAGCGGGCGAGCCCGCGGCGGAGCCGGTGGCATCGGACGACAGTGACGTGGACGTGAGTGATGTGGCGCTACTCACTCCGCTGCTGCGCCGCGTGTTCGCAACCAGCGGTGCCGGGGGAGTTAGGGGCGGGCAAGCGAATGATGTCCAGGCCGTGTGGCAAGATTCGCACCGGCTGTTGCCCGCGCTCGGAGTGATGTAGTGGGCTCGCAAATGGGCGACGTCGTGGGCTGGATGATGGCTGTGACGCATAAGGGATGCGAGCTGTCAGCAAACATGTAGTGATGTGGGCTGAGATGGTGTGCCAACCACGCGGAACAGCAGCGCAGCTGCAGTCTGATTTTCAACACACACCTGAATACATACGACATCTTTATCATGTTAGACCACTTCTGATACTGTTGTGAACTCAGTGCTTGAGCTAGTCTGGTGCCCAGCAGGCAAGTGGGTGCTAAAGATTAAGCGAGGAGCAGAGGGTGAGATTGAGCGATTCAAGGCTAGATATGTAGCCAGGGGGTTTACGCAAGTGGAGGGCGTAGATTTGTTTGAGACTTGGGCTCCTGTGGGTAGCTATGCTACTTTCAGGGCTCTGTTCTCTGTTTGTGTTGTGGAGGCGAGACACATAGACATTAGGTGTGTCACAAATACAGCGATCTATGCTATGTGACCATCGGCCAAACCATTTGTCTGTGCGAATGACAGTGGTGTTACAATGGCATATCGGTGAGATTCGGTCTCTCGTGAATCCTTCGGTCTCGGGTTCGAAACCCACTCCTTGCCGAGCAGCGCCGCTCTAACACAAAAGCGATCTGTGTCAAACCCGTTTAGCTCACTTACGACTGCGGGTCGCGGTCTTCCCAACGGGGGAATTCTGTCACAAGTACAGCGATCTATGCTATCTATCCATCGGCCAACCCATTTGTCAGTGCGAATGATAGTGGTGTTACAAAGTGTGCTGTCATAGGCTGAATGGTGTTATGAAAGAGGAAGTGCATGTGGCACAACATCCTGTATTGGATGATGGGTCTGGTAATGTGTGGCGCCTGAAGAAGGCGTTGTATGGTCTGAAGCAAGTTGCCAGGGAGTGGCATAAAGCACTTGTAGAGCTCTTGCTGGCCACTACGGATGGCACGAGCGCTGGTAGTCCCAGAAGCAGAGCCGGGGCAGGGCTTGGGCCTTACTAGCGGCTACTGTCGTGATCCAGCCATGCACAGGACTACGGAGACCATGCATGGAGTGGATGCACGGTGCTGTTCCGGAGTGGCTATGGGACGCCATGCACCGATGGCTTACCATATGCACGAGCAATGCATGCAAGATTGTGTGCCGCAGACAATGATTCTGATCGTATCCGTATGAGACGTTGATGGAACGCTTATATAGGCTCTAATGATCAAAGTGTAATCACTCTTCTCTATTGTCAAAGTCTCACGTGTACTCACCTCCAACTGAAGGCACAGGCGCTGTCACGGACAGTTACCTAGACAGCAAGGTATGTGACAGCACCAACCCCTGCGCATGGCTACGGCATGCACAGGATCCCGGTATGCCACGGCGCACATGCACTGGACAATAACATCTACCCAACATAGCTGACAGTGGGGCTACGGTCAGGCGCTGTGTGCATGCATGTGGGTATCACCTTGTCACATGCATGGTCGTCTATACAAAAATAATCCCAGCGCAGGGGATTTTGCATGCATGCAGCCGCAGGTCAAATTGCCATGTCAACAGCCAACATGCTGACATGCAAATTCCCACTGGCTTGATCCCCAAGCAGCCGGATGTGTTCTCATGCGGCATGTACACGATCATGAATCTAACGCACCTCCTGGATAGATGCCGGCCAGGTGTGAACCTGGAATCAGGAGCATCAGCGACCAGAGGTCATAGCGCCAAGACCGTCAGAGGGCCCTCCCAAAGATGAGGCCACAATGAAGCGCGATTCGCGATCCGTGTAAACGGACCGCCGCGTCATGATGCCCTGTGGCACATACCGTGGCCCGGGATGAGACTACAGTGGTACAAACAGGGCGACGTGCAAGCCTGTAAGGCACTGTACCGGGTGCACCTTGCCTTGGTCATGCAAGAGAATAGCACAGCACAGTCGGAGTCCGGCTTGAAGGCAGAAGTTGATGCCGTCATACAACGCATCCCTGACGCTATGGCGCGTAGCCTGCAGGCCGCACGGTGCGATCACGCCACTGCCTGATGTAGGAGCTGAACAACGAAATGCGTGCTACCTGACCTGCCGTGGATTTGACCCATACTAGAGCAGGATGGATTCCCATGCGCCCACACTGCCGTGTACCGTACAGCGCTATGATCCAAGGCTCCAGCTGGATGGCCCTGAGACATGACAGAGCGGAATGTCAAGCCTGGGCTGAAGGGACGGCGAATCAAAGGACCTCGGATCGTGTACGGTGAGCGACTGCAGCTCCGTCAACCCCAAGCGGTGGCTGGAAAGCATGACCCAGCCCCAGCCGCACCCGACCAACTAGGGCTACGGCGAAGGGGAGTCGAGGTAAACCCAGCCCGGCAGCGAAGCCCGCGCATGCCAAAGGGAGAGCAGCTGATACCACGAAGCGGGGCGGTACCAAGGGCAAGCGCCGCACCGCGGGAGGGATGCAGCGCAGCCCGTTCTGCGAGCCTGCAGAGGAGGCCGCGCAGCAGGGCAGTCAGGGGGGCAAGCCGTGCACAGCAGCGGCTGTGCAGGGCAGCACTGGTAGCAGCGGCGACAAGGGCTCGTAGTGTCCTGAATGGGTTTCATTCGTAGTACGGCTGACTGGACAGCCTGACCTGACATAGGCTGTAATAGCAAGCGTGCCGGGACTCAGACCAGGTGGTGTAGCGTATCCTGTGCACACATATTGCGCTCCGGTGGATTTAACATGTTGCACGCACCACCTGCAGTTGGTCACTGTATTGGGCTTGTACTGCTTGCAGCACAGTAAGTCTCCGATACATATTCTAGCAAGAGCAGCAGCGGGGGTTTCACTCGCTTACATGCTCACCTGCCTCGCGCTCTGTTCCCGGGAACAACATACTTAAGGGGTGCTGCGTCGGGGCATGCATGACCTCTCCGACGTCCACAAGCCTGCACCACGTGTACTGCCTCTTCAATGGCACTCCAGGGTCCACTGTGCCGCTTGATTGGACCGCAGTAGCTACAAGCTCGCGCGGAAAGGCCTCCTCGCTCCAAAGTGCCCCGTACTCAACATAATCTGGGGTAAACGAAGTCTGGACGGCCGTGGCAGTGTCGACATTCTTGTCCATCGGCTCGCCATCTCCTTGATCGTCGTTGCCGATGACAGCAAAACATCGGGCAACCACATGATGTCTTTCCATTTGCGGGTGCAATCCAATGCAGACAAGCGGTGACAGCAGGAGTGGCGTTCGCATCTACAGCATCCACTGTACCCATACCCCTCCAGTACATGCGTTGTGCATCCGAGAGCTTGCACTTGCAGACACCCAAGGGCATTCGTGCCGAACGGGATCCAATTGGTGAAGGGAGACGATCACACAAACACCTGTGCGTATGGTGAACGTCCAGAATTCCTTCCACAGAGTCGATTCGGAACCGCACCCATCGCCGTGTACACAAGTGATAGTATGGACCGTCTTCCCGAGCATGCAGAACAGGCTGCACCTGCCACAGTTGAAAAAGAATCCGCAGCAGATGCAGTAACAGCCGGGACGGGCAAGTTCACCGCCGATACTATCGCGCGGATGAACCAGGAAGGTAAATTTCGCGCCATGGTGGAGGAGTGCACGGGCCAGATCATCTGCCAGGGCAGGGTCCGCGGAGGCGCTGTCAAGATCAACACGTACTGGGCATTGATCTTGTTCTATGCGTGGATGCAGCACTTCGAGGCCCTGACCCCAGCATGGCGTTCTGGCACCGGCGCAGACGGCCCTGATGATGGCCAGAGGATCATGGATGCCGGGCTACAGAAGACGTCTTCATTCGCAGCCAATAAAACTTTTCAGGTATGTTCCCATTAGTAGCTTGCATGACTGTGGCATGTGTGGCTGTCGAGGAGGGCATCGGCAAGGCAGCGAGTGATTGACACGGCAAGATCCGTACGGCGTTGCTACGCAGGTGACAATACACGGACGCGCACAGCCGCCGCTCACGACTGTACACAACATTCAGTCACCTAAGAGTGGCAGCGGTGCACCGAAATTTGCCACTCAGAGCCAGACGGCCGATGTGGGTTTCGATGGCCAGCTTGTTGCTGGCCAGAGTACAGTCAGAGAGTGCCGCGAAGCACTGAATGCGCGACAAACTTTCACGAAAGGTACGTTACAGGTCTACCAACACTTATGCCGCTCGGAACCGCAGAGGTCCTACTGTGTACACGTGATGCGAATTGGATGTCTCTCCTGGCAAGCACATGGTGTCCTTGACTGCAGAGTACGATGCAAAGAATCACGTGGAACTCCTCCGCCTGGTGGTGCATGCGATGTGCAATGAGCACCCCCGGGAGATACCACTAGGACGATGCTGCCAGTCGGAAAATGACGTACTCCGAGGACACAGGCGGCAAAAAGCACCAAGGACGTCATCGTGACTCGACAGGGAAGTCATCTAGCGATAATAACCCCGTCCTTGGGAGACAAGGGCGCCAAGATGACGTAACTGGCTGGTGGCCGGCTGGGTATGACGTCCCCGTGCCATCATGCGCAAGGCTGGGGTACATCCGGATGACCCACAGTTGGGATATCTTGATGACGTCACTGCTGCCGCCACTGAGACGGCTTGCATGCCGATGACGTCCCGGGTTGTGCGCGTAGACGGTGACGTAACCCGGACGTCATCGGGGACGTTCTGCTCGGGTGAGCAGGAGATGCCCTGGCCAGAGCACATATAGGACGTTCAAGTAAACTCTGTGTGGGAGAAATTACCAGTACTGGCCGTGGAATTTTGCGACTGTGGCACACCACAACAGAGACCTCGAAACAACGGAAGCCTACGATTTTGACAAGGATTGGATAGCCAATGATGGGGTTGCAATACGTCAATATGGACGTGAGGTCAACCTCATGGAATGGTCCATATGCTCCATATGCTCACATGGTCCACACACCACGTTGCCAGCAGGCGAGGTGGAACACTGTATGTCTGTTATGCACTGCATGTGTACGCGAGGGCGACATGAAGCACTTGTAGCGAAAAGGCAGGTGCCCATGCCACCTTCACCGGAGCGGTGGGTGTCCAAATAGGCCTATTCGGACACCCACCTCTCCGGTAACCGCTGCACCAGGCGCGAGTGTTCCCCTTATTGGGTAAACATACCTAATATCCGATGTCGAGGTATCTATCACGGATACCTATTGCAGCAGAGTACACTTGATTGTGCAGTAGCGGCAACGTGTGCATTCTGTCCACACGCACCTAGCATGCTACAAGACATCAGGAGCACAGCGGTGCTACACAAACACAGACGATGTTTTATATGGGAACGTGAGTAACTCGGCCGCTACTTGGAGGGCGGGGTTGCATCGCAGTCGACGATCTCGAAGTTGTGGCAACAACCGGAGCGCCCGGCCCGCAGACGTTTGGCTTGATTCACTGGACCTGCCTAACGTCGTACAAGAGACTCAAAGAATAACGATAGGCCGATCGTGGAGCCCACCGGCCGCTCGTTGGACAGGCGGCATCCTGGTAGCTACCAACATGCAAACACGCGCGCCGGACACACATCGAGCTTGCTAGGAGGCAGTACTGGCGTAGCACTGCTACCTAAACACAACATATGTTCTTAGAAGGGAGGTGAGTCACCTGCCCGCTAGTTGGATGGCGGGGTTGCAATGCAGCAACCGACGATCTCGAAGGAGTGGCACAGCAGCAATGGCTGTGAAGGAAGCACTGTGGGTGAGGAAGCTGCTGAGTGATGTCTACGGTAAGGTTCAGTGCATGCAATTGTACTGTGACAACCAGAGTGCGCTTCAGCTGATGAAGCAGAGGACTGCTGGAGTAGCCGGCAGGTCCAAGCACATTGATGTGCAGTACCATTTCATTAGGAACAGGTACTTGCGTGGTGAGGTGTCGGTGGAATTTGTGTCTACTGAGGAGCAGAAGGCTGACATGCTGACAAAGGCATTGTCCGGGCCTATGCTGACCAATGCGATTGCTGGATATTTGAAGCCACCACCAAGCGACAGTGCTTGAGGGGGTGTGTGGCAGATCTAGGCTTCAGGCAACTGAGTGCAAGCTAGTCGTTGGTGTGGCCGCAGGTGCAGTGCAGCAATGCATGAATGAGACTGCGGGAGTAGGACGTTGATGCATAGATTTGCATGGTGATCAAGAAGGTCGCTGTCACATATAGGACTGACTGCCAGTTCACCAGTCGTTGTGTTTGACCGGCTGAATGGCAGGTACGTGTCTCTTGGACTTTGTTTGCATACTACTGTGAGTTGGCATTGATACCTAGGACATTGATTGAGCTGTGTGCGAAGTGCAGGCTGTGACGTTGCATGTTGCTGCGGGCGAACATCGTAGACTCACAGTGCACATTCTGCCACAGGTGAGATCCATACAGCTTAAGTAGTGTACAATATGTGAAGCTGTAACAGTTGTGTTTGACTGGCTGAATGGCAGGCTGTGACGTTGCATGTTGCTGCGGGCGAACATTGTAGACTCATAGTGCACATTCTGCAACACTGCTGCACGTGTTTCCTAGGGCCGAGCAGAACCTAGGCTCTTGTGCATGACAGTTTGGTGGTAGTGCCGTCCGGCAAGATGCATACCTGTAACTGGCAATTCCTACGTGTGTTCAGCTGTCATGACTGTGGTCTCGAGGAGATATTACATGCACATGGAATAATTATTATTTCGCCTGCACGCTGTGCCTGCTTTGACTCGTGCAACCCTTGCACTAATAGCATGTACCGCATATGGTATAGTGAGGGCATATGCAGCAGGAGGGTTGCATTAACCGCCATGATATCATGCATGATATCATATGGGAACCGCGCTTAATCATCCGTCCTCCCACACTCCCAGGAGCTCATCAAATGCCCCCATCCGCGACACTACCTTTATCCGCGTATTCATCTGTCTGTCGGCTCGCCACTTCTCCTCCCGCCCCCCCGCTGACCAACCTCTCAGCGGGCCCCTCGCCGTCGGGCGGTGGCGAACCAAGATCTAGTGCCGCAGCGGCCCCCCCCAGGCCCCTCCTCACCCGCCTCAGTACCCTCATCGGCCACCTCGCCGTCGGCCGTTGGTTCAGCACCGTCTTGTGCCGCATCAGCAGCCCCCCCCCGGCCCCTCCTCGCCCACATCACCGTCTTCGTATGCCATGCTCCCCTGGGCCTGCGGGTCACCACTGTCTTGTGCCGCAGCAGCAGTTCCCCCAGGCCCCTCCTCACCCGCTTCAGTCTCCTCAGCGGCCACCTCGCCGTTGGTCGGTGGCTCACCACCGTCTTGTGCCACATCAGCAGCCCCCCCAGGCCCCTCCTGGCCCGCATCACCCTCTTCATCGGCCATGCCCCCCTAGGCCTGCGGGTCACCACTGTCTTGTGCCGCATCAGCAGCCCCCCCATTGCCCTCCTCACCCGCTTCAGTCTCCTCAGCGGCCACCTCCCGCCTTTGCCTCGGCGAGGGCGCGGCCGGTGGTCCGTTCTTCCTATGCCTCTTCTTAGATTTGGGCGTGAACTCCTCCTCTTCAGGTGAGGCAGCGGCATCTAGTGGGCCGGGCGAAATGCGGTCACGGCCGCCTTGCCTGCGGGACGACCCGCTGCCTTCATCCGTCTTGGATGTGATTTGGGGGGCCAAATCCTGAGTGGGCATGGGCAGATCCTCCCATGCTGCCCTCAACTCATCTCGTGTCAGGGTTTCCCCTCCAACCCTTTGCGCTGCCTCACTCATCTGGTCAATCCAGAAATCCCGGTGTTCGGGCAGTGCGGCAGCGTGCGCCGTGAATATGCAACTACTGAGTCCACTTCACTCTGTGCCCTTGCAAAGTCTTCCTCCTCCGTCAATTGCGTGTCCGGCGGGATCGGTCGGGATCGCTTGACAGACACTGTTATCCGTTCGTCGGGCGCAGTGAGGTCCACCCACGCTGTGCCAATTTCGTTGCGTCCTGCATGAACAAGCACTGCGACTGACCAGGTGTGCAGCTGGTCCTATGACCTTTGCGGGCATGCAAAGTGATAATCAGCAGAGTGATGATGGTGTGGCCCATTTGCATGTCCTACTTGACGTACGGCAGTAGGATGGCTCTGCGCAGCGTGAATCCTACGTCGTTCCCGGGTGGATGGGGTCGGTCGCGCACCTACTGCATTACCTTCTGTATTGATACTCTTCTGAGTGCCACCCGTTCCCCTGCCCTTGCGGGTAGGATTTCTTCTGGGAGTCCTGTCGCAGTCCTTTGTCGTCCTCTGTGGTCGTTTTCGTACTGGCGCCTTGGGTGATTTCTCCCCTTCTCCCCTGCCCTCGCCTTCGGAGCCATCCTCTCCGGTAGACATGGGATGTCTAGGCGGTGGTGGTGGCGGAGGTGCACGCAGTTGCGCTGAGCCTAAATCCGCCCCGTCCACCATCTGCATCATTGTAGGGTTCCGCTCGTCAAGCAGCCGTTGAATGCACTTTCTCGCAAGGTCGCGAACCTCCCTGGACGATGCAAGTGATGCAGTCTTCAACTGCTCTGCGTACCATGCCGCAGCAGGTCCTCCAGCCGTGCCCTTATTCTCATAGAACCACTCCATTGCGGTGAACGCCCACTGCCACCACTGTTCCGGAATGCATGAACATGCAATCTTGATGGCCTTGGTCTTCGGCGCGGCAATGCCGCATTGCGGAAAGAATAGGTTTCCTGCAGAGCACCAGTTGGGTTGCAAACTTGGGTTGACGTTGTGGGCAGTACAAAAGAACAAGTGTGGCATTGGTCAAGACTCAGCGTGTCACAAAGGCTAACCTTGAACAGCGATAAGCGATGCCATAGTGGCACCGGCCCAGCACTCCCAGATGCCCTCCCACTCGGGTGTCCCTCGTTCTATCTCCGGTCTCCCAGCCATGGTATCGTTGATGGCGTCAGCGAACGCCAGCTGGAGCCGTGCGAATCCGCGCATATTCGCCTCTACTTTCAACCTCCGGAGGTCGACGGACTCCCATTCTTGGACGAGAGCACCGACAAGGCGCTCTAGATCGGCCAAAATTACCGGCACCTGCAGGGATGTCTGGCCTTAGTTGTGTCTCACCCGAACGGCAGGTGCGCCCACTCCCTGTGGCGCACCGATGGGCAGTGCTGTGTGTTGCAATGGCAACCTTCCAGATAGGCAGGACACAGTGTCAGACGGCAGGACAGCGACTGAAGGCCGGATAGTACCTGCCCCTTGGGCCAACGCTTCGCAACATATGCACACGCTACGCCGCCGATCTGTTGTGTCGCTGCGCAGTACTGTCCCATGACTTGCACCTCCTGTACACTCATGCCAGCGGATGAATACCAGTGGGTGAAAAGCAGCCCCCGACTGCAGCTTGTCTGTGTTCAGTATGTATACAGTATCAGGTCATCGCACAAGCGCTCGTCGCACCGTCATCCCAGTGATGTGAGGAGCGCATCTGAGCATCATATGTAGTGTTCGGGCGGATGCCATGAACTGCAGGAACCGGGGCGCTGGGTAGAGCTGGTATGCCGTGCTGGCGGGATTGCTGGCTTTGGTGCCCTTTCTGATGAGCTGCATCGACTGTGAAGAACCGTCTGTGCCGCACAGCATGAAGCGCATCAGGCTGCGCATGTCTGAGTTCTGAGCATCTTCTGGTTGCATTGTGGCTGGGAGGAGGAAGTAGTGCACAAGTGTTGCACCTGCCGGGGCCCAATCCGTGGACTGGGCGCCAGGACAGGGCGAGTTCAAGTACTCGTACGTGGGAGGGGCTCCTGGCCGGCCCGGTGCGGTGGTTCTGGGATACTCGTTGCACATGGCGTGCACCACCAGCCGTAGGAGCTCCACTTGGTTTTAGGCAGGATACTCTGTGCACACAGGCTTAGTTCACCGTGTGTGTTACACGGAGATGAACGCAATAGCCCGGCAGCGAGGGCAACGGAAGGAAAGTAGACGGCCAAAACCCCCGAAAGTAGACACCAGCAAAAAGCAATCACTCTCCCAGGCGAAAAAGCCACAACGAACCGACACAGCCGACACAACCACACCCACGCACCCACACGCACGCGCACTCCCGCACCCCTCCACTACGGCACCCGCGCCACAACCGCGCACAGCAACAACCACCACCGCACTACTGCCCACCCCAGCAAAACCAGCCACCACCGACCCCCCTACAGCAGCACCCCCACTCCATCCTGCCCCACTGGAGCATTCCATCACGGGCCCCCCGCACATGAGAGCCCGGGGGCGCACGCCCCCCACAGTGCAAGGCGTACCAGCCCTCCCCCTCCGGCCGCCCGACAGGGGCCTCAGGGCGGGGCGCGAAGGGCACTAGCGGCGCCGCATCACTCCCCCCACGGTGGCTCGCGGGAAGGTTCGGCGGGCCAACACGACCAGACGCGGGGCCGGCCTGCGCTGTTGCAGCCGCGGCACCCGGTCCAGCAAGGCGGCCAGCGGCCGCCTATAGCACGTCCGACGGGACATCGTGGCCAGGCACCACCGCCCTGCCCGCCAGCCGCATACGCAGCGGAGCCGCAGCGAGGACCTGGCGCGTCACACCACGGCACAGAGTGGTGGAGAGTTCGCACATGGCATTCTGCAAGAACGCTCGCCTGGACACGGCCCCCGAAGCCGCAGCAAAGTCAGCGATCTTATTCAGGAAGGCGAACGCACCCGTGCCCACACGGCCAAACGTCTCATGCGACAGGGACACAAAACGACACGCGCCAGTGCCGGAGCGGCCGTACTTGTCTCGCTTCCGGTCGTCCATCAGCTGGGCGGCAGCGCCTGGCGTGTTTGCCGCGGCGACGACCCGGGAGGGGGCCACCGGACAGGTCACGCACACATCGGCCACAACGGTGTCGCAGGGCAACATCACAAGCAGATCACCCCGTTCCGGGTCGCGCTGCGAGCGGGGGGGTAGCGGCCGGGCGCAAGCCGCGGCCGCGCGGCCCCGTCGACCCTCGGGCAGGCGTCGCGGCGGACTAGTGGCCACCGGGCCCACCTGTGGCAGGTGCTCACACCGCACCGCGCACTCGCCGGCCGGGGCGGCCGCCTTCACGGCCACTGCGGCGGCGGCGGCAGCTGCCGCGCCGAGCTCTCGCGCGCCCTTGTAACCGACAGCCGCCTCGCCGGGGACGTCTACGTCCATGGCGCCTGCCGTGTCGGCCGCGGCAGCCTTGACCTCGGACGAGGCAACAACGGCTGAGATGGCAGCAGCGACGAGTGCAGCCGCGGCGGCTGGTCCCTCTGAGGTGCCGTCCGCCGTGGCGGCGTCGCCGAGCGGGGCAGCGTTGTCCGCCGGTCCGGAGGGGCGCAAGGGGGCAGGCGGGGAATGTGCCAGCGTCAGGGTGCCACATGGGGTGGAAGGCACGGCCGAGGCGCTGGGGGCCGGGGTGGGTGGAGTGAGCGCACCAGCGGCAGCACAGCTGGCAGGCTCACAGGAGGGGCCGGGCGGCTGTGCGGGCGGCCGTGCGCCCGGCACATCCGGGTACTGCGGGAGGCTCTTGATGTTGGGCTCAAGAGACGTGGAGATGCCCGCCCGCATGATGAAGCGGCGCCATGCCTGCGTGATCGCATCATGGCGGGCGACCACCGTGCGCCACACCGCATTGCACACCAGGGCATGCGAACCATCAGCAGGCGATGCCCGGCCGCACACGCAGTCGCCGTCCACCTCTGGGCCGGTGAACAGTGACTCACCTAGGCGCAAGCGCACATTCACGCGGAACTCTGTGGCAGTCAGCTCAGTCGCACCGGGCCTGGCTTTCAGGAAAGCTGAGGCCATCGAGCCTGCGCAACTATGCAAGCGCGCCTTGCTGGTAAGGCTGTGTTCGCGTGTTGCTGACGACGGGCTGCGCGTCCCTTGATCCAGCGCTGCAAGCAGCGCAGCCGCCCGGGCGTCAGAGTCGGCCCGGCCGACTGCATTCTGCAGCCGTGACATGCGGATGGCAGACCCCCCGCCGCTCAGGCCCGCACATGCCGCGGGCTCGGCGGGGCACTCAGACAGCCCCGGGATGCTTGGCCACTGCTGGCGCAACTCTTCGAGAGTGTGGCGCATGGCGACGCCCGCATCGCCACGGAACGGCAGGCCTCGATCCGTCCCTTCTGCGAGGGCAGCATGGGCGAGTGCAGCGGACGACAGGCGAGCAGCGTCGGCGATGGGTTGGGTGAACCTGCGTAGGCCCATGCCGCCGTGGCGGTGGGGAAGCAGGGCTTGCAGGCACTGTGCATCCGTAAGGCTGGTCACATCCAGAATGTCGCCGAGGCCCTTCAGCAGCGCTGTCTCCACTTGGTGCAGCGGCTGCTCCAGAAACCGCCACTGCGTGCTGCGCAACAAATGGGATTCTCTATGCTGCAGGCAGTTGTGCATGACAAGCCATTTCACCTGAGGGGACAGTGGCAGTGCGGTCAGCTTCGCAATCTGCGCGCGAGTGGCTGCGCAGCGGCGGGAGACATGTGCTGTGACGAACTCATCGCTACCCAGCGGGGTGCCGCACACCGCGATGCCGTCCGGGGCGACGCGCGCA
This sequence comes from Ulva mutabilis, assembly GCA_900538255.1. NCBI lineage: Eukaryota > Viridiplantae > Chlorophyta > Ulvophyceae > Ulvales > Ulvaceae > Ulva > Ulva mutabilis. The sequence continues at coordinate 452,546 of UNSF01000061.1, forward strand.
CCGAGCAAGGCGGCGACATGCGCAGCTGTGTCCGTGTCCTCGCAGTAGACGCTAGTCTTCTGCGGCTGGCACGGGTGCCTACCCATGATCAGTGCTGCGCCGGCGGCGACATCTTGCGGCCGTCCTTGCAGGTACGTGTCATCGTGGCATGCCGTGACCAGCGCTCCGCCGCTGACCTCGCTCGCTGCTCGCAGAGTCGGCTGATACGTCAGATTGAAGAGGAACGGCCCCATCGTGTCGCCCTGTCGCACGCCGGTCTCGCTCCACAGCACTTCATGTGCGCCGTCCGGGCGCCGCAGAAGCAGCGCCGATGCCTGTTGGTATGACATCCGCACGAATGGCAAGAGACCCGGGGCGTGCTGTGCAACGGCTGCCAGCATGGCGGTCCGATCGCACAGATTGAAGGCATTGCGGAGGTCCACTTGGACGGTCACAACATCGGGGTCATGAAAGTCAGGATACAGCGCATGGCCTGGGATCTCAGCACCCCCAGAGATGCCGACACCGGCCTGCAGCGGGGCAAACAGGCTGGCTGCATCCGGCAGCGTCGCCAGCGCGCAGATGCCCGCCAGGCGCATCAGCGACTCACCGATTGCGATGGGCCTGACGCCGCCTGCCGTCTTGGCGAGGGCGATCAGTCGGCTGGGTTGGAGGAGAGCCGTGTGGGGGATGCTCCCCGACAGGAGGTCATTGACAAAATGGCGCAGCGCGGCGCGGATGCGTGGGTCATGTAGTGCCACGGCGCGGATGTGCTCGTTTGTCCACCCACTGGGCCCTGCTGCCGTGCCCCGCGACAGGTTCAGCACGATCTGATGGAATTGTTCCTCCCCGATCACTGCGGCGGGAGGCGGGAGGTCAGCGGTGTGCGGCAGAACGGGCGGGGGGGCAGACGGGTGCAGCTCCCGCAACGCTGCTATAGTGGCCGCATCAACGGCTGCCAGCGGGCTGCTGTCCAGGCAGCGGGCCGCGCGCCCGTCATTGCCGTTGCGGCAGTGCCTATACATGCGCCCGGCCAGCTCATGGTCAGCCAGCAGCGCTGTCCGAGTGCGCTGGGGCTTCGCATCGGCGTCAGTATCAGCCGGCGCGGCAGCACGTCGGCGTTTATGGAGGTCACGGATGCGCGCCAGGACCCGCCGGCGCTGCCCGCTGCCGCCGCGGTTGTCCCCAAGCAGCTCGGTAGGGAGCATCAATAGCTCAGTGATGTGCTGCTGCTTGCTCGCATCATGCTCGCGCTTGACGGCATCGTGGATGGCCTCCAGGCAGTCGGCCGCGGCCGCGGCAAAGACATCAGTGACCGACCTGGGGAGTTCTTGAGGCACCCTGACGTCGCGGTATGGCGTAGCCACGCCCGGAGAGGAAGCCTCCTCCACGGCTGGTGCGGTTGCCGCCGGCACCCCAGCGGAGTCTGTGCCGACGTCCTGCATGACGCTGTCGGCGGGCGCGGAGCCGATGCGCAGGCCGGATAGGCTTGACTCGGCCAGGCCCGATGGCGGCGCGGGCGGACGCGGCTGGGCGTTGAGGCTGGGCTGCGTGCCTTCAGGGGCGACCATGGCGTGGTTCCCTGGAGGTTGACGGCCGCCTGCCGACCCGCCGTTCCCGTGGTACTCGCCATTCACGGCCAGGAGGTGCTGCGCGAGGCGGCTGGCGGGCGGCAGGCTATGTGGCCGGACATTGCTTCCCCTCCCATCTGCAGCCGGTGCTGACGCAGGCCCCGAGGCGGCCTCGCGGGGTACCAGGCCGCAGCGCGTGACCGACTGCGAGCGGGGACGGGCTGTCGAGTGCGGAGTGACGGGCGCCGGTTGTGCCGGAGGCTGGGTGCGGCGGTGAGCAGGCTGTGCGGGGCCAAGGCTGCACTGTGCTGTGGGGTGCCCTGCAGTGCTATTGCTGCGCCGTTGGGGGTTCGACGGGCACCGTTTCTCGTGTGCGCCCAGGCCGAGCCGCGAGTACACTTTCGCACAGAAGTGACACGTGGCTCCGTTCAGCTGGGCGAGGTCTGCTGTCGAGAACGTGTGACCAGCGTGCTGCCTGCGGCAGTGCTGCAGTAGCTGCTGCGGCGACCCGAACAGAGTGCCGCAGCATGGGCACGGCTTGCGCGGAATCACAGCGAACGATTTGCTGATTCGATGCTGAGTGGGTTGGACCGCCGTCCAACGCTTGCGCGGATCCATGGCCAGATCGCGCAAGCCAGAAAGTGGTGCTGTGCACCTGGTGCAGGCGCACCCACAGAAGGAGTAGGCTCAGGCGCTGGGGATCCTGTCGTCGAGACTACGAACGCCTAGTTGTATGCAGTATATTGACCTACTTGCGAGGGCTATGCGCGTGCTGCGCGCTCGGAAGGCTGGCAGGCGCGCGCTGCTACGCGGGCAGCCTTCACCGCAGTGCCAACTGAGCAGCGCAGAGCTCAGCCGGCGAAGAGACTATCAATACTGACAGAAATTAGCATCTGAAGCAGTCAGAATCTCCACTCGTGGCACGCCGTGGCGCGGACATGGGAGGTGACCATGCAGACGAAGACGTCGCTCGACAGCCTACCAACACAGTGTCACACTGCGTCTACCAAGTTCACCGTGTGTGGAGTCGGTGTTGACCACACGGACGTTCGAGTTCATAGCAGACACTGGCCCAATCCGGATGTCGTACCTCGTGGGGTATCCACCGCGCCAGCTGCCTCAACTGTGCTGCATTCGCGCACTAATCTATCTCCGTGTATGGGACCGGCACCACGGCCCGCGTCGGCAGTCTGACTCCGGGGATTGCTGGGACCGGCCCCACCAGCACTTCTTGGGGACGAGATGTCATCAATCCTAGTAGCAGGGGGCTGCTCCCGGCCGGTAATTTGCACCTGCTCATTCGAACCTAACGGCACTCAGTGTGGACCATCAGTACTGGTATGCCGCACACGACTATTCCATGCCAGTGACCTCGCCAAGAGCACCGCACTCAGCAGGAGAGAGTTTCGATGTGGTTGAGATTAATTAAACTAATATTGTGTGTGGTGCGCACTGGTGCGCTACATCGGAGCTTGGGAGTGCTGCGATATATTCGCTCGCAGATAGAGGCGCGGCGAAAGTCACATCAGCGGGCTCGATATCATACCGTTATAGACTTGTTGCCCTCGGTGAATGATGTGAGCTTCATCAGCCCTGCTTCCTTGATGTCCGAGCCATCCTGGGGGCAACTTGCGCCGGGTGTGCGCTGCCACGCCGGTTCCAGCGCCTGGAAATGCACCATCCACGCCGAAAACAAAATCATCGTCCAGTACGTGTTGATTTGGACCGTGTTCCCTAGCATCACGCCCGCTGTGTGTATCTGCATGGTGCTCTCCCTAATGATGCGTTGAAACGTGCCCTGCTGGTGAATCCCCTCCACCAGCTCTTTGGAGAACTCGGCCCTATCTTTCAACATGACATCTGCTACAACTGATTTGCCGTCGGACTCGGCAAGCTCGTCGTACTCGGACATGGTGATTATACGGTATTGCGTGTCGACCGTGCTGTACTACTGGCCGCAAAACTCGGTGCACGTTGAAGCGGCTATTACCCGTCAGGCGACCTATTGCAGCCCTCATATCGCGTGCCAGTTCTTTCTCGTTCCGGTGGGACACCACGAGTGGTTGCTTCGGGACGTGCGGTGCACGTATGCATGGGCGACACGTCAAGGTATATCTAGGTATTCCTCTGTGGCTGGGGGGGGGGGGGGTGAGAGGGGGGGGTCTTATGCCGCAAGCGTGCCAGCTACGAGGACCTCGTCTCGCTTGCCATGCATCGGTGCAAGCTGGGGATATGATGCGGTACGCCGAATCAAACACCAGATTGATCATATGACTGACATATTGGGGGGATAGTTGGGCATTTCCGATCCGCACATGTAAACATACATACAAAGGTGTGGTGGTAGCATTGGCAACGGCTGGCACCCACATCGCTCGGTTGCAATACAGGGCACCCGGTATGTGTACAGTGGTGGTCTTGCCACGTTCCTGCAGACGAATTCTACAAGGGGTCTGATGTCCCCGTTTGCACCTCGTGCCACTCTGGAGGGGCGGATTCACGTGAGGTCACCTACCGCTTCCGACACCACCCTACCGCTTGCGGCATCACTGAGCTGCGGCCTTGCTGTCGGAACTCAACTTTTCCACCGATGTTTGGCTTCCCTGGCCTTGCTTGCTTCGTGCATGCGTTGCCCCCTTCGCCCGCGCCTTGCTGCGGGGACCCGGTGCTTCAGATGTGGTCCTACCACTCTGTTCTTTGGCCTGTCTTCGGAGTGCCGCTTTCACCCGCTGGCGACTCGGGCTCCGTGCCGCTGCCGTTGGGGATACTGTGGTCCTCAGCTGCCGCTTGCATCCCGACGACCTGGCCGCCTTCGAGTCGGCCCATTCACGTAGTCTGCCATCCCTCTCCGCCAGACAGATCCATCTACTCCGCTTTATGAGCTCCCTGTACGGTGTGATCCTGTTCTTATGACTGTTTTTATGAGATGATGTAGTCAGCCTCATGATAGCCGTTGCGCCAGCAGTGGCTAATGCCAGGCCGCTTACCCACGGGTGTCGAATGCATGCATGCACTGAGGTCCGGGCGGTATCGTACCGCGCCTTTGCAAGGTGCCCCCTCATGCCCGGAGGCAAGTCTTGCACAGCTTCATCTTCCTCCAGGGGGCTCCCCGCTCCGTTAACCCTGAGAGTATCCTCGCCCTGCTCTTGCCACATGCGGCAAAACGATACCCGGTGGATGGCCCTCCACGCCTTCGCATCGCCCGCGGTGAACCACACGCTCACGGGAAATAGCCCATTTGGGGCCCACAGCTCGTTGTACAGAGGAGGGCCTCGCACTCGTGTTGCCGCGCGTTCTGCCGGGGAGCAGGCATCGGGTAGACCAGTTGACGGCCTGGGGACATTGATGTCCGGCACATCAAACTCATGTTTCCAGATGAGCCCGGCCCCGCATCGCTCAAGGATGTGCTCCAGATTCAGAATCGTGTACATGCCACACGAAACGTTGTCCGGCTGCTGCGGGCACTTATCCTCCGAGACCTGCAAGTCCATCTGTTAGCGGACCCAACAGTGCCACGGAGTCAGGCTGAGGACCCAGCCTCCACGAGGCTGCGGCAGTGTACATGAGGTATGCTGCGGGAGTACACAGTCATGCCTGTGAGATGGTCAATAGCACAACTCGATCAAATATTGTCATGGGGCGCATCTCACCGCCCAGACCTTCACTGCCTGTTTGACCTCGCCGGTGTCTACCCCACACGGGCATGCCAGTGTCTTGATCCACTCGGACGCCAACGCGTCCGTATCGTGCGTCTTGTATCCCAGGCTGTCCACATGCAAAATGATGGTGTACTCGCCGGCACGGGCCATTGCGTCCCGGACCTGCCGATCCCCTTGGAGTCATCGGTGAAGGCGTTCTGCAAGGACGACACTAATGAAGGTTGCACCAGCCCACCCACACAAACATCAGCTCTCTCACGCGCAGGTCTACGTAGTGGTAAGTACACCACTGGGCGGTCATACCTGGGTGGAAAACCATCATCAGACTCCAGTGCGCATTCTTATTCACCGTGTGAATGACAGCAAGCCGTTCGTCTATCCCACTGGCAAAAAGATTTACCTTCTGGCACCACCGCTGAATTGGTCGTGTGTTGCCCTCTTTGTTGAGTGAATCCCAGTACGATTGCATGTCGCATGGGTCGGCCAAGATCCACTTTCCCCCCCCCCACGCCCGCGCCAGCGCTGGTGATGCCATGAACTCTATCGCCGTGTTGCTCACAAACTCGCCGGGGCGGAGACTGAACACGCACTTCGGCGAGAATTTCCATGGCGGGCCTTGCCACATGCCTCGGTACAGCGGGAATGAGACGATCTGCTGCACACAAATGGAACTGTACCTCGCAGAACTGATAGCCGGCTGCTGTAGGAGCATATGTGCATGCAATACAGGACCTGTACAACCAGAATAGCACATGTTTGCTATTAGGACGTACCCCCATCGGGTCCAGCCGCTGTCCTTGGCTGTCTTCGTCGCTGCCCTCATCGTCGTCGACAAGAATGACCCCGGTACGCTTCTGCTTGGCAGACTTCTTCGGGGCTGCCACCACCTTCTTCGGTTTGCCTGAAGCGGGGGGTTTCCCCCGCGGACTCCTCACTGGCAGCCCAGAGCGGCCGGCTGCCGCTTCCTTGGGAGATGATGACGGACCGATGCTTGTGACGTGTCCGCATGCAGCTCCCTCCCCCGAAGTCCCCTTGGTCTCGACCGCGGGAGGTGGTGGTGCTGTGGCGGGACCTGGCCCGGCGTGCGAAGGGGCGATGACCGGCTGCAGTGGTGGGCGGACGTCCGCTCGGGCAGCCGCCAATGCAGCCTGCCGGTGCCCCCACCGATTGCGTGGTGCGGCTTGCCTTGCTATACTCCTCGCAGGCACAGATGTGCCTTGTTTGCACAGCCAGGCGTCGTTGGCCGTGCCAGGTGCAGTAGTTGGCTCGTTCATTCTGGGCGGTGCCTGTGGTTGCGCCGGAAGCCCGCTAGATGCCACATCTGAATAAGCAGGGCGGTCGGCGAGTGGTGTCTCAGCCGTAGGCATGGGCCGTGGGGCTGCGCCAGGTATCAAATGGGCCGGGCCCAGTGCCCGCGGAGACGCATGCCCGTGTACATGCAACTCGGCGGGTGGGAGACGTGGGGGTGAGTGGTGGGATGGGCCCTGCAGCTGGGATGTGTCTTGGGCCCTCTGCAATGGCGAGGCCCATCCTATGCTGGCACTGGGCCCGGCATGACTGGCTGCAGTCTGCAGCTGTCGCAGGGACGCCAAGGTCCCTCGTGATATGACGCCGTGGAAAGCTAGCCGCTCTTGTATCGCTGGCAGACTGTACTTGCTTCTCAGCGACTCGTTTGGGCATGCTGTATGCTTCTGGCGGGCCGCGTCTAAGATTCTGATCCGGAAGTCCCAGTACGAAAGCTGAGTTTCGCTGTTGTTTGGCCTTGCCATCGCCACCTGTAGCATGTCCCGTTGACTACTGTATCTCTCCTCGGTTCCAGTCGCGCTGAAGTAATCTTCCGGGTGTATTAGAGCGTCCATGTCGCTGGGCTTGTCTACTAGTGGCCCGATCGGATCGCAAACTACCGAGGCACCCCGTTGAATCTGGTATCTGAGGTAATTATTGTAGTGAGGGCTTTGATTGGGGAGGCGTTGCACGCGCTCCAACTCGACACGAAACATATCAATCGACATGGTGATGTGTTGTGGATACAGTAGTACAACAAATCAGGCAAACCGATGGACTCTGTATGCCACAGCACGCTCCAAGTTCATGTTGCGTGCAACGAGGGGCTGGTATCACCGTGCAAACCAGTGCACCGCGGTGTTAGCACACCATATGTAGCCACGGCGTCCACACCTAGGTTGCCCCACCTGGGTGGGGAGGGTCCTTGTGTGGGGCACCTCATTTTAACTTGGAGAGTTGGGCAACGTTTATAGACTGTTCAGCCTATCCATCTGACGAGTCGGGTAAAAACGCCAATGGCCGCGTTGTATTGGATTACAGGCCTCCCAGATGCCCTGGGACTCTGTCATGTTCGACGTATGGTGTCCACCGGTGCCGTCCATTGGATGCACTCGTCGACGACGCTCGAGTATGATGCAGACACGCCGCGGAGGAAGGATATGTTACAGCAGGATGCAACAGTGGGACGACTGATACTGTACTGCAGCGGGAAGGCTGCATGTTATGCCGCTTTCATCGCTTAGCGAGATCGTTGTGATTGCGAGCCGATGGACAGGACTGTGGCTCCACCCGTGGCCTTAGATACGTCATTTAGCCGGGCTGGTGTAGATTTCGGGGTGCTGTGGACCGAGGCGGCCTTCCCGCGCGAGCCTGCGTACGTGTCTCATCGTGTGGCTGATCAGTGCATCGAGTCACCGGTCATGCCACTGACCTGGAGGAGGTATTACGATCACATTGACTGTCGATATGTCATGAAAGCGAGATGCCCGTGAGCGCTGCATGCTACTCACGAACCACAACTAGAGTATAAGCAATCTGCGTGCTGTAATCGCAGCTCTGATACCCAACTAGCATGGACTGGTACGTCTTGCAATAGCCACTCGCACTACCCACTCAGCACTACACAGTTGACAGCTTCTCTCAACATGATGATTACCGCAGCACTCCCCACTCTCCCGGATGCTTTGGCAACAATGGAGAAGATCCGCCCAAACGTGCAACCGTCACCGCTTCACTGCAAGGTGTAAGTCGATCAAATCATGAGCGTACTAGGCGTTCTACCAGACGCCTTGTACGCTGTCATAAACATATGCCTTCCTTGCACAGAGTTAGTGGCTGCGAGAGTCAATGTAACAGACCGGAGGTCAATGACCCAGCTGCCAGCAAAACGGCGGTTGCCGGCCACTGGCAACACCGACACCACCTTATACAACTCTGATGGCCTTCCCAGCTCTGCGTCTGGGGGCCTCGAGCCTGGGCTGGGAACAACCACTGCATGGTACAGATTGCACACCCCGGCGTCGATGACGTCTGCCGCATCGCTAGCAACATCATCCCGAAGCCCATGCTCATTGACCTTCTCGTATTCGACTTCCACAAAGTATTTGAACTGGCCCACATACAGCTCTCGATCATCGCCATTAACATATTCTATCAAGAACCATGTGTTGTCTGACACCTTCTGAGTGGTGTTTTGCAGACTCGTTAATCGGGAGCAAGGCACGCACATGCTTCCGGAGGTGGACCTTGGCATTTTCTGCAGCCTGGCCCGCCACAGTCAGACCTAGTGATGCACAAACGGCTGGGCGCCGTTCAGCAACATCCAGATCTGTATGACTGGGCCAGCCTCGCGCGGCAAAATCCTCATGCTCTGCACATATGAGGTATGGCAAGCCACCCAGTTCACGACGTGGACCAGTGGGTACAGGCAGTACCTCCTTCCACTCTTCTGTGGACAGGTCTTTTCCAGCCCTGTGGCAGATCTAGGCTTTAGGCAACTGAGTGCAAGCTAGTCGTTGGTGTGGCCGCAGGTGCAGTGCAGCAATGCATGCATGAGACTGCGGGAGTAGGATGTTGATGCATAGATTTGCATGGTGATCAGCAAGTTCGCTGTCACATATAGGACTGACTGCCAGTTCACCAGTCGTTGTGTTTGACTGGCTGAATGGCAGGTACGTGTCTCTTGGACTTTGTTTGCATACTGCTGTGAGTTGGCATTGATACCTAGGACATTGATTGTGCTGTGTGCGAAGTGCAGGCTGTGACGTTGCATGTTGCTGCGGGCGAACATCGTAGACTCACAGTGCACATTCTGCCACAGGTGAGATCCATACAGCTTAAGTAGTGTACAATATGTGAAGCTGTAACAGTTGTGTTTGACTGGCTGAATGGCAGGCTGTGACGTTGCATGTTGCTGCGGGCGAACATCGTAGACTCACAGTGCACATTCTGCCACAGGTTATGGGGCCCGTCACGAGAGTGTGAACCCGCTGCAGACAAATTCCGTAGTTGTGCCGTAACTGGGCAACAAATCCCGACGCAATACGTAACTGTTTGCGTGGCTAGGCCGTAACTGGGTGGCAATATGGGGGATGTCGGATTTGGCAGTGGCGTGGGTCGGATCCAGCAGTTGGGGCGGGATGGTAACTTCCGTCAGTGGTTCGCCCACATGGAGGCAGCCCTCACCATGAAGGGGTGGGAAAGATGGCTGACCGAGGAGCCAGCTGAGGATGATGACGCCGGGGTAGCCGAGGACAGGAAGGCTAGGGCGGTCATTAAGTTCGGTCTGAAAGAAGCGTTGTTGAGAACGGTTCAGGGCGCGCAAACAACGATGGCGGCGTGGCAGGCGCTGCATCATGAGCATGAAGGGAACTAATACATGCGCAGACACGCCCTGTTGCAGAAAGCAAACGACCTGCGACAAGGAGATAAGAGTGTCCAAAAGTACATTGATGAGGTCTTGATGCTCCGCGAGGACTTCGAGGACGCGGGCATGCAGGGTCAGGAAACTCTTCTTGTCAGTCAGTTTGTCAAGGGCATAAGACCGACATTGGGAAGTGTGGTTGGGCCACAACTGGGCGCGGATGTGCGGCGTGGAGCGTCATTGGAGGTCATCTGCGATACCTTCAAGGATCTCGTAACATTTCTGCCAGAGCGAAAGTTAACAGGGCATGCGGCCGCGGCGCGGGCTCCGACGCAGGGGCCATGCCACTACTGTGGTAAGGATGGCCACAGATGGCGAGCATGCAGAAAGAGGAAAGATGACATGTCTGCGGGTCGGGAAATGAAGTGGTTCCGGGATCAGCAGCGTGAAGGGGCAGGTGGTAAGGAGAGTTCTCAGCCCGGAAAAGCACTGTCGGTCAGGGCAGATGCAAGAGTCGCAGCGGCGACTGTAACGGTCCGTGCAGATAGGCCGGACATGCTAGTGTTCGACACAGGCGCGACTCACAACTTTGTGAGTGACCTGAGCTTGGTCCACGACAAGGAGGACACGCCGGTTGACATTGTGACTCTAGCCGGGAAGGAAGAGCACGTGGTGGCATGCGCGGGCAAGGCGTTGCTGGAGATGGAGAATGGGTCAACTGTGACGCTGAAGCATGTGCTATGCGTGCCGAGCATGGACATGAATCTGCTGTCAGGTGGCTACGTGAACTCCGTCAACGGTTCATGGGAAGGCAGACGAGGTCAGCTGACAGTTCGTGATTCCGATGAAGATGTGGTGCTGACGGGAACACTGCGGGACGGGCTGTACTATATGAACTGTCACATGGTACCAGAAACGTCAGCCAATCGTCATCCAGCCCACGCGTACGTGGCCAAGCAGGCGGAGCTGTGGCACAGACGCTACAGCCATGTGGGCATGCAGAATCTGCGACGCGCCGAGAAGGTGGTGACCGGCATGGGCGAGGTGAAGTGGCCAGCCGATGATGCTAAGGCATGTGAGATTTGTCCTCTGGCGAAGCAGCCGCGGGCACACTACCCCCGCTCAGACTCAGAGGCAGAGGCGCCGCTACAGCTTGTGCACACGGATATGATGGAGATCCGGGTGCCGGGGCTGAAAGGAGAGAAATATGCGGTGACGCTGCTGGACGACTACAGCCGCTATGCTGAAGTCATCTGTGTGCGCACAAAGGATCAGGTCGCAGAAGCATTGGTGACGCGCCTGAAAGAGTGGGAGAGGCAGCTGCAAACACCGCAGAAGCCTGTAATGTGGGTGAAAACTATTCGCTCGGACAACGGCACTGAGTTCAAGGGTGAGCTGAAGTGGTGGTGCAGCAAGCGGGGCATCATCATGCAGCACAGTGTGGCAAGAAGACCGCAGCAGAACGGCAGAGCAGAGCGGATCAACCGAACGCTGTCTGAGAGGACGCGTGCGATGCTGAAGGATGCGGGTCTGCCGAAGCGGCTTTGGGCACAAGCAATGGACACGGCAGCATATACTCGCAACCTGGTGCCGACAGAAGGCCAGAACAAGACTCCGCATGAGCTGTTCTGGGAGAAGGTGCCAGATGTGTCACACCTGAGGGTGTTCGGGAGCAAGGCGACGGAGCACATTCCGTCAGAGCTGCGCAGCAAGCTTGACGATGTCAGCAGAGACGTGATCTTCGTCGGCTACCCCAGACACATGAAGGCCTGGACAGTGATGCACAAAGCGAAGGGTGTGTGGAAGCTGTCGGACAGTGCGGATGTCTCGTTCCGTGAGGACGAGAAGCTGCAGCAGCCCAGAGAGCCAGAAGAGGCGCTGCCGGAGACAGAGTACGATGAACTCATCCTGTTTGATGACGAAGCAGGTGATGAGGACGCAGACCACGTGACTCTGGAGGACAGTGATGAGTGGTCACTGAGTGACGATGATTCAGATGCAGCATGGGACGGCCAGGGTGAGGACCCGGGGGCCGGTGCTGATGCTGAGGGGAACCCTGATGATGGTTCCGGTGACGATGGGCAGGATGAGCCCATGCATGATGATGGAGGCGGAGGGGCCGCTGGGGCAGGTGGCCAGAGGCGCTACCCGGCGCGTGCCAGAAATGCGCCGAATCTGCCGTACCAGGCTCAGCTGTTTGTGGCTGAGGGGGTGCAGACTGCAAGTGATGAAGACCTGCTGGTCGCACCGAAGTCGTATCAGGAGGCCATGAAGCGACCAGACAGGGAGGTCTGGGTGAGTGCCAAAGATGAAGAGTATGGCTCACTCAGGGGCAAGGGCGTGATCGAGGAATGTGATCTGCCGCCCGGTCAGAAGGCGCTCCCGTCGAAGGGGGTGTGCGATCTGAAGTTTGATGAGAAAGGCAACCTTGTGAGGCACAAGTACCGGCTCGTCGCAATGGGCAACCTTCAGCAGGAGGGGGAGTACGGCGATCTGTTCGCGCCTACGGCCCAGAGCGCAACCTTCAGGCTGATGCTGGCTCTGAAAGCGGCAGATCCCAAGCTGAAGCTGCGGCAGGTGGACGTGAAGACAGCGTTTCTGCATGCGGACCTGAAGGAGGTGGTGTACGTGCGCCCGCCGCCCGAGCTGCGGCAAGGCAACAAGGTGTGGAGGCTGCGGAAAGCTCTGTATGGGCTGAAGCAGGCGCCGCGAGCCTGGAATGAAGAGCTGACAAAGGCGATGATCAGCGACAAGTACACGGAGTCAGAGCATGATCCGTGCTTGTTCATTCGAGGGACTGGACGCGACAGGGTGTATTTCCTGGTCCATGTCGACGATGCTGCCATCCTGGCAGCTGAGGGGGAAGATGACAAGGCAGTTGCGGACCTCAGCAAGCACTTTGAAGTGAAAGACCTGGGCGAGCTGAGCTACTTTCTGGGGCAGGAGGTGGCAGAAGTGAAGGGCCAGGGGGTGATGCTGAGTCAGGGGCAGTACGCCAAGCGCATGCTGGAGAAGGCAGGCATGTGGGACTGCAAGCCCAAGGCGACGCCGATGGAGGAAAGACACAAACTGCAGAAGACGTCTGGTTCGCCACTGACGGATGATGACCAGCGCAAGGCGGGCTACTCAGAATCGGTGGGTGCACTGCTGTACCTCTCCACTCACACACGGCCAGATCTCGCATATCCTGTGGGGGTGCTGAGTCGATTCATGTCGAGCCCCACAGATGTGCATTTCGCGGCAATGAAACGTGTGCTTAGATACGTGCGAGGGACCTGGGACTGGGGGCTGATGTACCAGTACAGTCCTCCACGTGGAGAGCAGGGGGTGCGGGCATACACTGAGGCGGACTTCAAGGAGCTGGGCATGCCAAGAGAGGCGGTGATGCGGCTCTACTCAGATGCAGACCTGGCAGGAGAGCTTGATGGTCGGAAGAGCACTTCAGGGATGCTGATGACGATGAACGGAGGGCCGATTCTGTGGGCATCCAAGCTGCAGACGGTGGTGGCGACGTCTACGAGTGAAGCGGAGTACATCTCAGCAGCAATGGCTGTGAAGGAAGCACTGTGGGTGAGGAAGCTGCTGAGTGATGTCTACGGTAAGGTTCAGTGCATGCCATTGTACTGTGACAACCAGAGTGCGCTTCAGCTGATGAAGCAGAGGACTGCTGGAGTAGCTGGCAGGTCCAAGCACATTGATGTGCAGTACCATTTCATTAGGAACAGGTACTTGCGTGGTGAGGTGTCGGTGGAATTTGTGTCTACTGAGGAGCAGAAGGCTGACATGCTGACAAAGGCATTGTCCGGGCCTATGCTGACCAATGCAATTGCTGGATATTTGAAGCCACCACCAAGCGACAGTGCTTGAGGGGGTGTGTGGCAGATCTAGGCTTTAGGCAACTGAGTGCAAGCTAGTCGTTGGTGTGGCCGCAGGTGCAGTGCAGCAATGCATGCATGAGACTGCGGGAGTAGGATGTTGATGCATAGATTTGCATGGTGATCAGCAAGTTCGCTGTCACATATAGGACTGACTGCCAGTTCACCAGTCGTTGTGTTTGACTGGCTGAATGGCAGGTACGTGTCTCTTGGACTTTGTTTGCATACTGCTGTGAGTTGGCATTGATACCTAGGACATTGATTGTGCTGTGTGCGAAGTGCAGGCTGTGACGTTGCATGTTGCTGCGGGCGAACATCGTAGACTCACAGTGCACATTCTGCCACAGGTGAGATCCATACAGCTTAAGTAGTGTACAATATGTGAAGCTGTAACAGTTGTGTTTGACTGGCTGAATGGCAGGCTGTGACGTTGCATGTTGCTGCGGGCGAACATCGTAGACTCACAGTGCACATTCTGCCACAAGCCCCCAACATTGCTGGAGGGATGAAGGACCCCGCTGGTGCAAGCGCTGCCGGCCCTACGGCAGGTCCGGCACCAGGCTCGGCGGCAGGGGCGGCACCAGGCCCGGCGGCCGGCGCGGAACCAGGCTCGGCGGCCGGAGGTTGCGGTTGCTGAGGCTGTTGTCCCGCAGACGCACGTATGCGTTTCCGCCGGCCCGCTCTGGCGTCAGCAATGGCTTCGGAAAGCAGGGGCAGAACTTTGTGGCCAAGCTCTAGGACCATGCGGTCGTATGCCCGTCGCATGAGGAGATCGTTGACAAAGATGCGCTCTGCGCCGGCCGTGCCCCTGTACTTGATCAGCCGCTTGAAGAACTGCACGAGACGTTCGATCCAGTACTCCAGGAAGAAGAAGGATGGGCCGCATGCTCTCACTTGATTGGGCACGTGAACAGCCGCCAGGTGCAGCTTGAAGGTGGTCAGTCGACGACGCTGAAGGTGGTCTGCACCGATCCCGCCACATCACCCACGGCGACTCCAGTCGCAGAGCGGGACGGCGACTGTGGTTAACGCTGACATAATCTGCGTCCATCGACACTACGGATGCACCCGCAGTCGAAGCGAGCAGAGGAGCTGGAGGCTCGGGCTCTAGCAGTGTGCATGCAAAAGGCGGGTGCAAACCGTCCTTGATCGGCTCCGCCGAAGTGCAAATAAGGTTCATTACCTGAGCAAAGTCGTTGAAGCCAACATCTAGATAAGCGTCGGGATTGGCCTCGCTGACCAGTCGCACCAACTGCATACAGTATGGCTGCACTGCACCACACGCACTAAAGAGGGTGGCTTTCATGCTCCGGGCCAGCGGCTCACTTTTAAGAGCAGCAGTCCACTGGAACGGTGTGGCTGAGCCAGCTCTGCAGCAGGGACGACTGGGGCGTCAATGCACGCAGCCGTGGAGTTGTTACGCAGCGGTGATTCACGACAGACGCTGAACATAAAGCTCGTGACTGCTCTCCATCACTTGTAAACATATTATCTCAGCCGCTATGCGATCGTACCTCAGCGTGATCGTGGTGTCTTTCGTGGGATCCTGCATCTTGCGTTGCTGTTGTGCTGTGGCCGCGGCGGTAACGTATAGGAAGTCCTGCTGTTCAGAAACTTGATAAGCGTTGATGAAGTATTCTCAGGCAGGCATCCAGCTTATTTGTTGAAGTCGGAACCGATGGGCCCACTCGGATTTCTTCCTACACGGAATGGCCCCGCGATGTCGAGTATGTGTCTACAGGCGCAGTTCGGCAAGTAAGTCGGGCAGTACGGGAGACCACTGAGTCCGCGGAGCCCGCTGAATCGCGCATCGTATAAAACCATTCACTGTATCTGTACGTTTCTCGGCAGTGGTGACTAAATGTCCAGTGGAGGCGCCCCAAAGCGCCGTCGTTCGGCCCGTGAGATCGGCGAATTGTGTGATCTGTTCAACGTGTTTATTGTTCCTAAGAGCGGCTCCAAACCAAAACATTACGTATGTAATTATTGTACCACTTTTCTCCGTGATGTCACCAGGTTGGAGGCGCATTTCGTGCCTCGAGCATGTCGCCAGCGTATGTTCGCGGCCGGAGACGCGCACAAGCAACCGATTGCAAAGCCAGTGCGGCAAGACAATGCGGCCGATTTTGATGGCTTGCCAGTTGCAAACGACGCTAGTGCCAGTGGCAATATGGATGTCGATCAGCCCGCGGGCAGTGGAGGTGCCGACGTGCCGCTCCGCCTACCATCGCCTGCGCAGCATGTTCCGCACCCCGTCCCGGATTGGCCCCTTATCGGGGACATCTTTCCAGTCGGGGACCCCGAGCACCCACAAGCTCCGGTACGTTGCTGTGGTCAATCCGCATGGGGTCAGAGTTGAGCGTCCTCGCAAGTGCAGGCTCCTGACGAGTCCACTGCCACGGGACTTGCTCCCGGCAAGGCTGCCCGACCGAATCTTGTATGCAGGCGCATCTCGTGCCTGCGGCTGTACTGGCAGTTGAAGCCGACCCCATCTATGATGGGTTCGACACCCTACAGGACAATCACGAGGATGTGTGGTTTGACGCCGAGGAGGGCAATGACGAGGACTGGGAAGAGGACCCAGTAGACGACGAGGCCCTCCACCCCCCTCTGCATCCCCCTATGCTTCCCCATCCTGAGGATGACGAGCCTGTCAAGGTGCCCAGACGAGAGACCGGGGCTTATCTCCACTACAGCCTCGCAGAACCCATCACGGATGACCATGATGTCAAGGTGCGCGAGGTGGCGGTGTGGTTGACCAGGCTGGCTTCACAGCATCGCATCCCAAATGCAGCTATGGACTCGCTCTGCCAGATGGTGCATTTCTTGCTATTGCCACCGGATAATCTATTTCCCCGTTCCTACCACATGCTCCAATGTGCACTGGCCGCAGAAGACAGCCATGACTGCGAGAGTCACGTGTGCGACTCTTGTTGGCATGTCTTCCCGGACATCCCGTCAGACAGTCATGGAGCACACGCTGACGATGTTTGCCAGCGACCAGGCTGTTGCAACCCTCGATTCAAGCGCGGCCCGGGAGGGCATGTCACCCCCAAACGCAGTGCATTCTTCTTCGGGAACGAGGGTACCTTTGTTGACCTTGTGCGGCAGCCGCACATGCTGCCTGCGATGTGACGTCACCGGGAGGAATCTTTTAAGGACCCAGAGTCCTTCTGGGGCTCGCCTGCTGGCAAGGAATTGAATGAGCGGTGCCGTAACAAGTTTGACCAGACGTCCCCGGACGCCGACGAGTTCGCTGTGCTAGTGAGCCTAGGTGTGCTCCCGCCATGCCGCAGTCTGTCGTATGGTTGCGCCGCCATTGGTCCCCTTTATTACCTCCTACTGCGTGTGACCATCTCTTGATACGGTGATGCTTGGTGTAGGGGCTGATGGAGGTCAGCTGTTCGTAAACAAGCAACACGGCGCGCTGATCTGGGGCATGCGGCTCCAGGATCTCCACCCCGAGATGACTGCCAAGCACGATACCTGGGCTCCGCTCGGCGTTGTGGAGGGGCCAACCGAGCCCACGAGCCTTGACAGCATCTTCTCTTCGCTGGCAGACTTCTTCCTCGCACACGATCCCGGTATGGCGTCCCCCTACCGCCGACTGTGTCACGCTCGGTTGGCCAGGGTATTGAGCTGCTTTGTCTGTTTGCGTACCTAGTGCTCTGTGCCTCGGCGCTGCTGGGTCCTACACATCGCATTGTGTACCACACTGTGTTGGCCAGCACCTGTTCCGCGCTGTAGACCAGGTGTATGTGCAGCAACCCGCTTCTGCAGGCAGGGATGGTACGACTCCAATAACTGTGGAGATCTGGAATGACCCAGATCGACCCGAGTTGGGCAAGAGGACGGTGAAGCTGTGGCCCGTGTGTGGCTGGGCGGAGGGCGACATACCCATCTTGGAGAAGATCGCCAACTCTGTTGGCTATGGAGCCAAGGCAGCTTGCCTGCGTTGCGCCTTCCAAAGTCACAGTGAAGGAAGCAAACACAGTCCGGTGTGACATCTCGCAGTTAAGGGTAGTGCCCTTGCTTGTCGTCCATAAGCCGCTCTGTCTTTGCGAAGCCACAGTTAAGCTGGGTGCAGGTGGCTGTGCTTCCGCAACATTGTTCAAGCGGTTCCCTGTGACTCGAGAGGATGCACGCTCCCACCACAAGACGGCACAACACAGGGTGGCTTTCCCGCCAAGCCGCGCATGCCCCCTGGTTACATGACCATGGACACGAATGTCCATGATGTTCGCAAGGGGTACACTGAGGAAACCACTGTCACTGCAGAGGGCACTTGGTGCGATGATTGCGTTCTGAAGTGGTCTGGCGCAGAGATCACAAACACAGCTGAGACAGCTGCAGAGATCATGTCCCAGGTTCGCCACGCATTTGTGCCCTCCGTGCTCCCCACACCGGTCCTCTTGGTGCACCGGCCGGCCTGATGCGTCCATGCGGCGGTCTTTCTGTTGGGGATATCACCCAATGCCCGGAGGCGGCCATCCGGACTGCCATTGCATTGCACCTTTCTCTTGTGCAGGTGGACACCCCCACACGTCCGCCGTATAGTGGAATCGCTGCCCGTTCCACCCGTCAGAATCGCGCACGTGCCGAGTGCCTGGAGCTGGGATTGTGGGGGCGGCCACTGTTCCACAAACTCTCCTACTTCAAGTGTGTACCTGCCCGCTCGCTGGTCCTACATCCTTTTGCTTGCTGGTCCTACATCCTTCTGCTTGCCCCCCCCCCCCCCCCCCCCCCCCATTACTTGTGGGAGAGCCACCTCAATCATTGACCGTCTCCCTGTACATGTGCAGCCCCTGTACTTTTCTACGCTTCGGCGTCGCCCATATCTTCCTTTTGGGCATTCTGAAGGATTTCTGGAAGCAGTGGTTACCCGGCCCATCGGCAAAGCGACAAGGAGCGGCGGCGAGATATGTTCTTCCGGTGGCAATCCGGCGGAAGATCAAACACCGGGGAGTGCAAGTGGGGGTGAGGAAGATCGCACTGATGAAGAATACCTACCGAGATATTGTCCAGTACGCTCTTCCTTGCTTCAGTAGCGCCTGAACCGATGTTACATGTGGCAAAGCCCCTTCTGTTATCGGCTGTGCTCAGCGCGCTGTGCTTTGTGGACACGCGTCCTCTCAGCGCGACCCCCTGCACCCTCCGGACATTGTCAGAGGCAGTAGCCCGCCATGTGCAGGCATCGCGGCAACTACCTCATGGAGGACTGGATGACGTTTGTGGAGACCTGGAGCACGTACATCCTGCACGATCTGCCATGGGAGAACACCCGAGAGCATTCACACCTGCGTGCCGTCTTTGAAGGGCTGTGGGGGGACTTGCGGCAGGGGTGTCTGTACTTCATGCGCTTCATGAAGGGGCAGCACACTTGGGAAAGGATCCTGGAGGCCCAGAAGCACTTGTTATCGTACGGGAAGCGAGCCCAGGAGGTGCATTTCCACTCAATCAGCCGCCCTGCTTTGTCCTACAGTGTACAGCAGGTTGTCGTCGTGCTGCGCCGATGGGCGGGCGGTGCATCTGCGGTGTGCAAGGGCGTCTGCATCGACAGATGGTGATCTGCTGCAGATCTTTGGCGGGCAGGTGCTGACCACCTTCAAGCTGCACCTGGCGGCTGTTCACGTGCCCGATCAAGTGAGAGCATGCGGCCCATCCTTCTTCTTCCTGGAGTACTGGATCGAACGTCTCGTGCAGTTCTTCAAGCGGCTGATCAAGTACAGGGGCACGGCCGGCGCAGAGCGCATCTTTGTCAACGATCTCCTCATGCGGCGGGCATGCGACCGCATGGTCCTAGAGCTTGGCCACAAAGTTCTGCCCCTGCTTTCCGAAGCCATTGCTGACGCCAGAGCGGGCCGGCGGAAACGCATACGTGCGTCTGCGGGACAACAGCCTCAGCAACCGCAACCTCCGGCCGCCGAGCCTGGTGCCGCGCCGGCCGCCGGGCCTGGTGCCGCCCCTGCCGCCGAGCCTGGTGCCGGACCTGCCGTAGGGCCGGCAGCGCTTGCACCAGCGGGGTCCTTCATCCCTCCAGCAATGTTGGGGGCTGGCAAAGACCTGTCCACAGAAGAGTGGAAGGAGGTACTGCCTGTACCCACTGGTCCACGTCGTGAACTGGGTGGCTTGCCATACCTCATATGTGCAGAGCATGAGGATTTTGCCGCGCGAGGCTGGCCCAGTCATACAGATCTGGATGTTGCTGAACGGCGCCCAGCCGTTTGTGCATCACTAGGTCTGATTGTGGCGGGCCAGGCTGCAGAAAATGCCAAGGTCCACCTCCGGAAGCCTGTGCGTGCCTTGCTCCCGATTAACGAGTCTGCAAAACACCACTCAGAAGGTGTCAGACAACACATGGTTCTTGATAGAATATGTTAATGGCGATGATCGAGAGCTGTATGTGGGCCAGTTCAAATACTTTGTGGAAGTCGAATACGAGAAGGTCAATGAGCATGGGCTTCGGGATGATGTTGCTAGCGATGCGGCAGACGTCATCGACGCCGGGGTGTGCAATCTGTACCATGCAGTGGTTGTTCCCAGCCCAGGCTCGAGGCCCCCAGACGCAGAGCTGGGAAGGCCATCAGAGTTGTATAAGGTGGTGTCGGTGTTGCCAGTGGCGGGCAACCGCCGTTTTGCTGTCAGCTGGGTCATTGACCTCCGGTCTGTTACATTGACTCTCGCAGCCACTAACTCTGTGCAAGGGGGGCCTATGTTTATGACAGCGTACAAGGCGTCTTGTAGAACGCCTAGTACGCTCATGATTTGATCGACTTACACCTTGCAGTGAAGCGGTGACGGTTGCACGTTTGGGCGGATCTTCTCCATTGTTGCCAAAGCATCCGGGAGAGTGGGGAGTGCTGCGGTAATCATCATGTTGAGAGAAGCTGTCAACTGTGTAGTGCTGAGTGGGTAGTGCGAGTGGCTATTGCAAGACGTACCAGTCCATGCTAGTTGGGTATCAGAGCTGCGATTACAGCACGCAGATTGCTTATACTCTAGTTGTGGTTCGTGAGTAGCATGCAGCGCTCACGGGCATCTCGCTTTCATGACATATCGACAGTCAATGTGATCGTAATACCTCCTCCAGGTCAGTGGCATGACCGGTGACTCGATGCACTGATCAGCCACACGATGAGACACGTACGCAGGCTCGCGCGGGAAGGCCGCCTCGGTCCACAGCACCCCGAAATCTACACCAGCCCGGCTAAAAGACGTATCTAAGGCCACGGGTGGAGCCACAGTCCTGTCCATCGGCTCGCAATCACAACGATCTCGCTAAGCGATGAAAGCGGCATAACATGCAGCCTTCCCGCTGCAGTATAGTATCAGTCGTCCCACTGTTGCATCCTGCTGTAACATATCCTTCCTCTGCGGCGTGTCTGCATCATACTCGAGCGTCGTCGACGAGTGCATCCAATGGACGGCACCGGTGGACACCATACGTCGAACATGACAGAGTCCCAGGGCATCTGGGAGGCCTGTAATCCAATACAACGCGGCCATTGGCGTTTTTACCCGACTCGTCAGATGGATAGGCTGAACAGTCTATAAACGTTGCCCAACTCTCCAAGTTAAAATGAGGTGCCCCACACAAGGACCCTCCCCACCCAGGTGGGGCAACCTAGGTGTGGACGCCGTGGCTACATATGGTGTGCTAACACCGCGGTGCACTGGTTTGCACGGTGATACCAGCCCCTCGTTGCACGCAACATGAACTTGGAGCGTGCTGTGGCATACAGAGTCCATCGGTTTGCCTGATTTGTTGTACTACTGTATCCACAACACATCACCATGTCGATTGATATGTTTCGTGTCGAGTTGGAGCGCGTGCAACGCCTCCCCAATCAAAGCCCTCACTACAATAATTACCTCAGATACCAGATTCAACGGGGTGCCTCGGTAGTTTGCGATCCGATCGGGCCACTAGTAGACAAGCCCAGCGACATGGACGCTCTAATACACCCGGAAGATTACTTCAGCGCGACTGGAACCGAGGAGAGATACAGTAGTCAACGGGACATGCTACAGGTGGCGATGGCAAGGCCAAACAACAGCGAAACTCAGCTTTCGTACTAGGACTTCCGGATCAGAATCTTAGACGCGGCCCGCCAGAAGCATACAACATGCCCAAACGAGTCGCTGAGAAGCAAGTACAGTCTGCCAGCGATACAAGAGCGGCTAGCTTTCCACGGCGTCATATCACGAGGGACTTTGGCGTCCCTGCGACAGCTGCAGACTGCAGCCAGTCATGCCGGGCCCAGTGCCGGCATAGGATGGGCCTCGCCATTGCAGAGGGCCCAAGACACATCCCAGCTGCAGGGCCCATCCCACCACTCACCCCCACGTCTCCCACCCGCCGAGTTGCATGTACACGGGCATGCGTCTCCGCGGGCACTGGGCCCGGCCCATTTGATACCTGGCGCAGCCCCACGGCCCATGCCTACGGCTGAGACACCACTCGCCGACCGCCCTGCTGGTTCAGATGTGGCATCTGGCGGGCTTCCGGCGCAACCACAGGCACCGCCCAGAATGAACGAGCCAACTACTGCACCTGGCACGGCCAACGACGCCTGGCTGTGCAAACAAGGCACATCTGTGCCTGCGAGGAGTATAGCAAGGCAAGCCGCACCACGCAATCGGTGGGGGCACCGGAAGGCTGCATCGGCGGCTGCCCGAGCGGACGTCCGCCCACCACTGCAGCCGGTCATCGCCCCTCCACACGCCGGGCCAGGTCCCGCCACAGCACCACCACCTCCCGCGGTCGAGACCAAGGGGACTTCGGGGGAGGGGGCTGCATGCGGACACGTCACAAGCCTCGGTCCGTCATCATCTCCCAAGGAAGCGGCAGCCGGCCGCTCTGGGCTGCCAGTGAGGAGTCCGCGGGGGAAACCCCCCGCTTCAGGCAAACCGAAGAAGGTGGTGGCAGCCCCGAAGAAGGCGGTGGCAGCCCCGAAGAAGTCTGCCAAGCAGAAGCGTACCAGGGTCATTCTTGTCGACGACGATGAGGGCAGCGACAAAGACAGCCAAGGACAGCGGCAGGACCCGATGGGGGTACGTCCTAATACCAAACATGTGCTATTCCGGTTGTACAGGTCCTGTACTGCATGCACATATGCTCCTATAGCAGCCGGCTATCAGTTCGGCGAGGTACAGTTCCATTTGTGTGCAGCAGATCGTCTCATTCCCGCTGTACCGAGGCGTGTGGCAAGGCCCGCCATGGAAATTCTCGCCGAAGTGCGTGTTCAGTCTCCGCCCCGGCGAGTTTGTGAACAACACGGCGATGGACACTTCAACGATGCTGCCAGTCTTGCGAGGACGTCATCACGGGGTCATCGCAAAAAGATGTACTAATGATGTCACGAGGACGCTGAGGTGCCATCAAGGCACCGTCATTGACAAGTCCTCGTGGTCGCGAGGGGGCCTAAGGACGTCACAGCATGACGACGGTCCTGGCATGACGGCATTGCGCCGTCACGCATTGAGCCGGTGACGCGAAATGGGGACGTCTGGGTTACGTCCTCTCAGCCGCCGACAAGGCGGCTCGCAAGACGATGACGTCACGCGCATGGTGTTCCGATGGTGACGTAACCGATACGTCATGAGACCATCCGCTGGTGCGGACGGCGGGGCCGTCATGAGGACGTCACGTGCATGGCGTACCGTGGGTTATGTAACCGGGACGTCATCGGTCCGTCCGCTGGTGCGGACGACGGGGCCGTCATGCAGGACGTCACGTTAGGACCTGTTCATGCTGCGCGATCAAAGGGGACGGTATGTTCGGACCGACAAGCCTACGCAGCGCCTCACCAATGTTGATCAGTATGCCGCCCGCCTGACGCCCGGACTAGTCTCCAATCAAGGGGAGACTGCATGTTAGATAGCATGTGCTTGTACGCGTAAGAGGCACCGTCGACAGGTAACGCTTGACAAGCGCTGGGCCGGGGGCACGAAAGTAAGCTATCGTGCCCCCTGACGATCGGGACAAGCCCGCGGGGCATACATGCGCGCCACTCCTGTATGTCTATTATGCACTGCATGTGTACGCGAGGGCGACATTAAGCACTGAAAGCACTTGGAGCGAAAAGGCAGGTGCCCATGCCACCTTCACCGAAGCGGTGGGTGTCCGAAAAGGCACTTTCGGACACCCAGCTCTCCGGTCACCGCTGCACCAGGCGCGAGTGTCTCCCCCATTGGGTAGACATACCTAAAATCCGATGTCGAGGCATCTATCAAGGATACCTATGGCAGCAGAGGACACTTGATTGTGCAGTCGTCGGCAACGTGGGAATTCGGTCCACACTCACCTAGCATGCTACAAGGCATCAGGAGCACAACGCTGCTACACAAACACAGACGATGTTTTAGATGGTAAAGTGAGTCACTTGCCCGCTACTTGGAGGGCGGGATTGCAACGTGGCGGACGATCTCGAAGGAGTGGCAACAACATGAGCTCTCTGCCCGCACACGTCCTGCGGGACTCATTGGACTAGCATAACGTCGAACAAGAGAGTCAAAGCTTAAAGATAGGCCAACTATGGAGCCGGCCCGTCGCTCGTAGGACAGGCGGCATCATGGTACCTACTAACGCGCACACACGCGTGCCGGACACACATCGAGCGTGCTAGAAGGCAGCAATAGCATAGCACTGCTATACAAATACTACAGATGTACTTAGCTGGGATTTATCTGCCATATAGCTGGATGGCGGGGTTACAACGCAGCGGACGATCTCGAAGGAGTGGCAACAACCGAAGCTCCCAGTCCGCAAACGTCCGGCTTGACTCACTGGACCTGCTTAAGGTCATACAGGAGAGTCAAAGCTCAAAAGATAGGCTGGCTGTGGAGCCGGCCAGTCGCTCGCATGACCGGTGGCATCATGATAGCCACCATCGGGCAAATGCGCGTGCTAGTGCCGAACAAGCAGTAGCGCAACGTGGTCTAAATTGTCAGTATCGAATATTAGAGATGATAAGATAGTATCCACGTAAGATATCAGCGATGGTGTCAGCAGCGTCGTTGATGCGCAGCGCACTGCATTCGTTGGCGAGCGAGGCTGCGCCGGCGGGACAGGTCACTGTAAACAAGACATATGTTGGATTTGCAGCACTGTCTATGTTCGTCATGCTGGCACCTGCACATTCATCAGGGGGCGTTGTAGCGATTTGAACGACGTGTACGCGTGCACGCCACTACCGCGACAATCCGGTGGCGACCATGTCTGAGGTGAACTCCCATGTTTCATTGGGCCACATGGTGCTACACATGCATTGTGTTACACGGAGATGAACGCAATAGCCCGGCAGCGAGGGCAACAGAAGGAAAGAAGACGGCCAAAACCCCCCGAAAGCAGACACCAGCATAAAGCAATCACTGTCCCAGGTGAAAAGCCACAACGAACCAACACAGCCGACACAACCACACCCACGCACCCACACGCATGCGCACTCCCGCACCCCTCCACCACGGCACGCGCGCCACAACCGCACACAGCAACCACCACCACCGCACTGCTGCCAACCCCAGCAAAACCAGCCACCACCGACCCCCCAACAGCAGCACCGCCTCTCCATCCGGCCCCACTGGAGCATTCAATCACGGGCCCCCCGCACATGAGAGCCCGGGGGCTCACGCCCCCCACAGTGCAAGGCGTACCAGCCCTCCCCCTCTAGCCGCCCGGCAGGGGCCTGAGGGTGGGGCGCGGAGGGCACTGGCGGCGCCGCCTCACTCCCCCCACGGCGGCTCTCGGGAAGGCAGGGCGGGCCAGCACGACCAGACGCGGGGCCGGCCTGCGTAGCTGCGACCGCGGCACCCGGTCCATCAAGGCGGCCAGCGGCCGCCTATAGCACGTCCGACGGGACAGCGTGGCCAGGCACCACCGCCCGTGCCGCCAGCCGCATGCGCAGCGGAGCCGCAGCGAGGACCTGGCGCGTCACACCACGGCACAGAGTGGTGGAGAGTTCGCACATGGCATCTTGCAAGAACGCTCGCCTGGACACGGCCCCCAAAGCTGCAGCGAAGTCAGCGATCTTATTTAGGAAGGCGAACGCACCCGTGCCCACACGGCCAAACGTCTCATGCGACAGGGACACAAAACGACACGCGCCAGTGCCGGAGCGGCCGTACTTGTCTCGCTTCCGGTCGTCCATCAGCTGGGCGGCAGCGCCTGGCGTGTTTGCCGCGGCGACGACCCGGGAGGGGGCCACCGGACAGGTCACGCACACATCGGCCACAATGGTATCGTAGGACAATATCACAAGCATTCACCCCGTTCCGGGTCGCGCTGCGAGCGGGGGGTTAGCGGCCGGGCGCAAGCCGCGGCCGCGCGGCCCCGGCGAACCTCGGGCAGGCGTCGCGGCGGACCAGTGGCCACCGGGCCCACCTGCGGCAGGTGCTCACTCCACACTGTGCACTGGCCGGCCGGGGCAGCCGCCTTGAGTACCACGGCGGCGGCGGCGGCAGCTGCCGCGCTGAGCTCCCGCGCGCCACTGTGGCCGACGGCCGCCTTGCCGGGGACGTCTACAGGGGCGCAAGGGGGCAGGCGAGGAATGCATTGTGTCTGCGTACTGTCCGGTCTGTTGCCTCGGTCCTGCTGGGTCCTAGACCTGTCACCGTGCTACACGGAGATGAACGCAAGAGCCCGGCAGCGAGGGCAACAGCATAAAAGCAGACGGCCAAAACCCCCAAAAGCAGATAACAGCAACAAGCAGCAACCGTCTCAGGCGAAAAGCCACAACGAACCGACACAGCCGAACCCGAACACACCCACGCATCCACACACAAGCGCACTCCCGCACCCAACCACCGCGGCACCCACGCCACAGTCGCACGTGTACACAGCAATCACCAGCCACACTGCGCACTACCGCCCACCCCAGCAAACCCGGCCACCACCAACCCCCGAACAGCAGCACCCCCACTTCAGCCGGCCCCACGCGAGCACTCCACCACGGCCTTCCGCCCATGAGAGCCTGGAGGCGCACGGCCCCCACAGCGCAAGGCGTACCAGCCCTCCCTCCGGCTGCCCGGTAGGGGCCTGAGGGCGGGGCGCGAAGGGCTCTGGCGGCGCCACATCGCTCTCCGCGCGGCAGTCCACGGGAAGGCAGGGCGGGTCAATCTGTCACCGTGAAAAATATGTGTTATGTTTTACACAGTGATAGATCTAGGACTCAGCAGCGCTGAGGCAACAGACCAGGAAACAAGCAAACAGACAGACCCGCCACCGCAATCACCAAGGCCACATGCATTATGTGGCATACTTTATGCCGCACTTTTGATATGACAAGCAAGCATATGACATAATGCAGACCAACGCAGAGCAGAGCTGAGCAGACATTGCGTTGTTGCACATTGTGCAGTGTATTGCACTAGGCGGTTTCATTTGCATGTACCGAAGGCGTTGTAGTGTTACACGGAGATGAACGCAATAGCCCGGCAGCGAGGGCAACAGAAGGAAAGTAGACGGCCAAAACCCCCGAAAGGCCGCAGGCGTTGTAGTGTAGGTATATGTAACATTCGCGGCAGGTTGTGATACCGCTATGATCATAGCACCGAATCAGCAGTGCAGCAGAGTGGCAAGAGAGTGCATGCAGCATGCTCATGTATATACTTGCATGGTCCACACAAGCAGGGCAGAGCGCCAGGAGCGCTTAGCTATCTAGGAGGCATGCTCAACTGCAAGTGCGGATGAGCCACAACGGCACAGCAAAGTGCCATGACAGGGATGAAGCATGCTCAACTGCAAGTGCGCATGAGCCGCACCGGCACAGCAAAGTGCTATGACAGTGCATGCAGCATGCTCAACTGTAAGCGCGCATGAGCTACACCGGCACAGTGGACTGCCATGACAGTGCATGAAGCATGTTCAACTGTAAGCGCGCATGAGCTACACCGCCACAGTGGACTGCCATGACAGTGCATGAAGCATGTTCAATTGCAAGCGCGCATGAGCTACACCGGCACAGCAAAGTGCCGTGACAGTGCATGAAGCATGCTCAATTGCAAGTGCGCATGAGCCGCACCGGCACAGCAAAGTGCTATGACAGTGCATGAAGCATGTTCAACTGTAAGCGCGCATGAGCTACACCGGCACAGTGGACTGCCATGTCAGTGCATGAAGCATGTTCAATTGCAAGCGCGCATGAGCTGCACCGGCACAGCAAAGTGCCGTGACAGTGCATGAAGCATGCTCAACTGTAAGCGCGCATGAGCTACACCGGCACAGTGGACTGCCATGACAGTGCATGAAGCATGTTCAACTGTAAGCGCGCATGAGCTACACCGGCACAGTGGACTGCCATGACAGTGCATGAAGCATGCTCAATTGCAAGTGCGCATGAGCCGCACCGGCACAGCAAAGTGCTATGACAGTGCATGCAGCATGCTCAACTGTAAGCGCGCATGAGCTACACCGGCACAGTGGACTGCCATGACAGTGCATGAAGCATGTTCAACTGTAAGCGCGCATGAGCTACACCGGCACAGTGGACTGCCATGTCAGTGCATGAAGCATGTTCAATTGCAAGCGCGCATGAGCTGCACCGGCACAGCAAAGTGCCGTGACAGTGCATGAAGCATGCTCAATTGCAAGTGCGCATGAGCCGCACCGGCACAGCAAAGTGCTATGACTGTGCATGCAGCATGCTCAACTGTAAGCGCGCATGAGCTACACCGGCACAGTGGACTGCCATGACAGTGCATGAAGCATGTTCAACTGTAAGCGCGCATGAGCTACACCGGCACAGTGGACTGCCATGACAGTGCATGAAGCATGCTCAATTGCAAGTGCGCATGAGCCGCACCGGCACAGCAAAGTGCTATGACAGTGCATGCAGCATGCTCAACTGTAAGCGCGCATGAGCTACACCGGCACAGTGGACTGCCATGACAGTGCATGCAGCATGCTCAATTGCAAGCGCGCATGAGCTATACCGGCACAGCAAAGTGCTATGACAGTGCATGCAGCATGCTCAACTGTAAGCGCGCATGAGCTACACCGGCACAGTGGACTGCCATGACAGTGCATGAAGCATGTTCAACTGTAAGCGCTTATGAGCTACACCGGCACAGTGGACTGCCATGACAGTGCATGAAGCATGTTCAACTGTAAGCGCGCATGAGCTACACCGGCACAGTGGACTGCCATGACAGTGCATGCAGCATGCTCAATTGCAAGCGCGCATGAGCTATACCGGCACAGCAAAGTGCTATGACAGTGCATGCAGCATGCTCAACTGTAAGCGCGCATGAGCTACACCGGCCACAGTGGACTGCCATGACAGTGCATGAAGCATGTTCAACTGTAAGCGCGCATGAGCTACACCGGCACAGTGGACTGCCATGACAGTGCATGAAGCATGTTCAACTGTAAGCGCGCATGAGCTACACCGGCACAGTGGACTGCCATGACAGTGCATGAAGCATGTTCAACTGTAAGCGCGCATGAGCTACACCGGCACAGTGGACTGCCATGACAGTGCATGAAGCATGTTCAACTGTAAGCGCGCATGAGCTACACCGGCACAGTGGACTGCCATGACAGTGCATGAAGCATGTTCAACTGTAAGCGCGCATGAGCTACACCGGCACAGTGGACTGCCATGACAGTGCATGCAGCATGCTCAATTGCAAGTGCGCATGAGCCGCACCGGCACAGCAAAGTGCTATGACAGTGCATGCAGCATGCTCAACTGTAAGCGCGCATGAGCTACACCGGCACAGTGGACTGCCATGACAGTGCATGAAGCATGTTCAACTGTAAGCGCGCATGAGCTACACCGGCACAGTGGACTGCCATGTCAGTGCATGAAGCATGTTCAATTGCAAGCGCGCATGAGCTGCACCGGCACAGCAAAGTGCCGTGACAGTGCATGAAGCATGCTCAATTGCAAGTGCGCATGAGCCGCACCGGCACAGCAAAGTGCTATGACAGTGCATGCAGCATGCTCAACTGTAAGCGCGCATGAGTACACCGGCACAGTGGACTGCCATGCAGTGCATGAAGCATTTCAACTGTAAGCGCGCATGAGCTACACCGGCACAGTGGACTGCCATGTCAGTGCATGCAGCCATGCTCAATTGCAAGCGCGCATGAGCTATACCGGCACAGCAAAGTGCCGTGACAGTGCATGAAGCATGCTCAATTGCGAAGTGCGCATGAGCCGCACCGGCACAGCAAAGTGCTATGACAGTGCATGCAGCATGCTCAACTGTAAGCGCGCATGAGCTACACCGCACAGTGGACTGCCATGACAGTGCATGAAGCATGTTCAACTGTAAGCGCGCATGAGCTACACCGGCACAGTGGACTGCCATGACAGTGCATGAAGCATGCTCAACTGTAAGCGCGCATGAGCTACACCGGCACAGTGGACTGCCATGACAGTGCATGAAGCATGCTCAACTGCAAGCGCGCATGAGCTACACCGGCACAGTGGACTGCCATGACAGTGCATGAAGCATGCTCAACTGTAAGCGCGCATGAGCTACACCGGCACAGTGGACTGCCATGACAGTGCATGAAGCATGCTCAACTGTAAGCGCGCATGAGCTACACCGGCACAGTGGACTGCCATGACAGTGCATGCAGCATGCTCAACTGTAAGCGCGCATGAGCTACACCGGCACAGTGGACTGCCATGACAGTGCATGAAGCATGTTCAACTGTAAGCGCGCATGAGCTACACCGGCACAGTGGACTGCCATGACAGTGCATGCAGCATGCTCAATTGCAAGCGCGCATGAGCTACACCGGCACAGCAAAGTGCCATGACAGTGCATGCAGCATGCTCAACTGCAAGCGCGCATGAGCTACACCGGCACAGCAAAGTGCCATGACAGTGCATGCAGCATGCTCAACTGTAAGCGCGCATGAGCTACACCGGCACAGTGGACTGCCATGACAGTGCATGAAGCATGTTCAACTGTAAGCGCGCATGAGCTACACCGGCACAGTGGACTGCCATGACAGTGCATGCAGCATGCTCAATTGCAAGCGCGCATGAGCTACACCGGCACAGCAAAGTGCCATGACAGTGCATGCAGCATGCTCAACTGTAAGCGCGCATGAGCTACACCGGCACAGTGGACTGCCATGACAGTGCATGAAGCATGTTCAACTGTAAGCGCGCATGAGCTACACCGGCACAGTGGACTGCCATGACAGTGCATGAAGCATGTTCAACTGTAAGCGCGCATGAGCTACACCGGCACAGTGGACTGCCATGACAGTGCATGCAGCATGCTCAATTGCAAGCGCGCATGAGCTACACCGGCACAGCAAAGTGCCATGACAGTGCATGCAGCATGCTCAACTGTAAGCGCGCATGAGCTACACCGGCACAGTGGACTGCCATGACAGTGCATGCAGCATGCTCAACTGTAAGCGCGCATGAGCCGCACCGGCACAGCAAAGTGCTATGACAGTGCATGCA
This sequence comes from Ulva mutabilis, assembly GCA_900538255.1. Classification (NCBI taxonomy): domain Eukaryota; kingdom Viridiplantae; phylum Chlorophyta; class Ulvophyceae; order Ulvales; family Ulvaceae; genus Ulva; species Ulva mutabilis. Next base: position 483,710 of record UNSF01000061.1, read on the forward strand.
GCATGCTCAACTGTAAGCGCGCATGAGCTACACCGGCACAGTGGACTGCCATGACAGTGCATGCAGCATGCTCAATTGCAAGCGCGCATGAGCTACACCGGCACAGCAAAGTGCCATGACAGTGCATGCAGCATGCTCAACTGTAAGCGCGCATGAGCTACACCGGCACAGTGGACTGCCATGACAGTGCATGAAGCATGTTCAACTGTAAGCGCGCATGAGCTACACCGGCACAGTGGACTGCCATGACAGTGCATGAAGCATGCTCAACTGTAAGCGCGCATGAGCTACACCGGCACAGTGGACTGCCATGACAGTGCATGCAGCATGCTCAATTGCAAGCGCGCATGAGCCGCACCGGCACAGCAAAGTGCTATGACAGTGCATGCAGCATGCTCAACTGTAAGCGCGCATGAGCTACACCGGCACAGTGGACTGCCATGACAGTGCATGAAGCATGTTCAACTGTAAGCGCGCATGAGCTACACCGGCACAGTGGACTGCCATGACAGTGCATGAAGCATGCTCAACTGTAAGCGCGCATGAGCTACACCGGCACAGTGGACTGCCATGACAGTGCATGCAGCATGCTCAATTGCAAGCGCGCATGAGCTACACCGGCACAGCAAAGTGCCATGACAGTGCATGCAGCATGCTCAATTGCAAGCGCGCATGAGCCGCACCGGCACAGCAAAGTGCTATGACAGTGCATGCAGCATGCTCAACTGTAAGCGCGCATGAGCTACACCGGCACAGTGGACTGCCATGACAGTGCATGAAGCATGTTCAACTGTAAGCGCGCATGAGCTACACCGGCACAGTGGACTGCCATGACAGTGCATGCAGCATGCTCAATTGCAAGCGCGCATGAGCTACACCGGCACAGCAAAGTGCCATGACAGTGCATGCAGCATGCTCAATTGCAAGTGCGCATGAGCCGCACCGGCACAGCAAAGTGCTATGACAGTGCATGCAGCATGCTCAACTGTAAGCGCGCATGAGCTACACCGGCACAGTGGACTGCCATGACAGTGCATGAAGCATGTTCAACTGCAAGCGCGCATGAGCTACACCGGCACAGCAAAGTGCCATGACAGTGCATGCAGCATGCTCAACTGTAAGCGCGCATGAGCTACACCGGCACAGTGGACTGCCATGACAGTGCATGCAGCATGCTCAATTGCAAGCGCGCATGAGCTACACCGGCACAGCAAAGTGCTATGACAGTGCATGCAGCATGCTCAACTGTAAGCGCGCATGAGCTACACCGGCACAGTGGACTGCCATGACAGTGCATGAAGCATGTTCAACTGTAAGCGCGCATGAGCTACACCGGCACAGTGGACTGCCATGACAGTGCATGAAGCATGTTCAACTGTAAGCGCGCATGAGCTACACCGGCACAGTGGACTGCCATGACAGTGCATGCAGCATGCTCAATTGCAAGCGCGCATGAGCTATACCGGCACAGCAAAGTGCTATGACAGTGCATGCAGCATGCTCAACTGTAAGCGCGCATGAGCTACACCGGCACAGTGGACTGCCATGACAGTGCATGAAGCATGTTCAACTGTAAGCGCGCATGAGCCGCACCGGCACAGCAAAGTGCTATGACAGTGCATGCAGCATGCTCAACTGTAAGCGCGCATGAGCTACACCGGCACAGTGGACTGCCATGACAGTGCATGCAGCATGCTCAATTGCAAGCGCGCATGAGCTATACCGGCACAGCAAAGTGCTATGACAGTGCATGCAGCATGCTCAACTGTAAGCGCGCATGAGCTACACCGGCACAGTGGACTGCCATGACAGTGCATGAAGCATGTTCAACTGTAAGCGCGCATGAGCTACACCGGCACAGTGGACTGCCATGACAGTGCATGAAGCATGTTCAACTGTAAGCGCGCATGAGCTACACCGGCACAGTGGACTGCCATGACAGTGCATGCAGCATGCTCAATTGCAAGCGCGCATGAGCTACACCGGCACAGCAAAGTGCTATGACAGTGCATGCAGCATGCTCAACTGTAAGCGCGCATGAGCTACACCGGCACAGTGGACTGCCATGACAGTGCATGAAGCATGTTCAACTGTAAGCGCGCATGAGCTACACCGGCACAGTGGACTGCCATGACAGTGCATGAAGCATGCTCAACTGTAAGCGCGCATGAGCTACACCGGCACAGTGGACTGCCATGACAGTGCATGCAGCATGCTCAATTGCAAGCGCGCATGAGCTACACCGGCACAGCAAAGTGCCATGACAGTGCATGCAGCATGCTCAACTGTAAGCGCGCATGAGCTACACCGGCACAGTGGACTGCCATGACAGTGCATGAAGCATGTTCAACTGTAAGCGCGCATGAGCTACACCGGCACAGTGGACTGCCATGACAGTGCATGAAGCATGCTCAATTGCAAGCGCGCATGAGCCGCACCGGCACAGCAAAGTGCCATGACAGTGCATGCAGCATGCTCAACTGTAAGCGCGCATGAGCTACACCGGCACAGTGGACTGCCATGACAGTGCATGAAGCATGCTCAACTGTAAGCGCGCATGAGCTACACCGGCACAGTGGACTGCCATGACAGTGCATGCAGCATGCTCAACTGTAAGCGCGCATGAGCTACACCGGCACAGTGGACTGCCATGACAGTGCATGCAGCATGCTCAATTGCAAGCGCGCATGAGCTACACCGGCACAGCAAAGTGCCATGACAGTGCATGCAGCATGCTCAACTGTAAGCGCGCATGAGCTACACCGGCACAGTGGACTGCCATGACAGTGCATGCAGCATGCTCAATTGCAAGCGCGCATGAGCTACACCGGCACAGCAAAGTGCTATGACAGTGCATGCAGCATGCTCAACTGTAAGCGCGCATGAGCTACACCGGCACAGTGGACTGCCATGACAGTGCATGAAGCATGCTCAACTGTAAGCGCGCATGAGCTACACCGGCACAGTGGACTGCCATGACAGTGCATGAAGCATGCTCAACTGTAAGCGCGCATGAGCTACACCGGCACAGTGGACTGCCATGACAGTGCATGAAGCATGCTCAACTGCAAGCGCGCATGAGCTACACCGGCACAGCAAAGTGCCATGACAGTGCATGCAGCATGCTCAACTGTAAGCGCGCATGAGCTACACCGGCACAGTGGACTGCCATGACAGTGCATGCAGCATGCTCAATTGCAAGCGCGCATGAGCCGCACCGGCACAGCAAAGTGCCATGACAGTGCATGCAGCATGCTCAACTGTAAGCGCGCATGAGCTACACCGGCACAGTGGACTGCCATGACAGTGCATGAAGCATGCTCAACTGTAAGCGCGCATGAGCTACACCGGCACAGCAAAGTGCCATGACAGTGCATGCAGCATGCTCAACTGTAAGCGCGCATGAGCTACACCGGCACAGTGGACTGCCATGACAGTGCATGCAGCATGCTCAATTGCAAGCGCGCATGAGCTACACCGGCACAGCAAAGTGCTATGACAGTGCATGCAGCATGCTCAACTGTAAGCGCGCATGAGCTACACCGGCACAGTGGACTGCCATGACAGTGCATGAAGCATGTTCAACTGTAAGCGCGCATGAGCTACACCGGCACAGTGGACTGCCATGACAGTGCATGAAGCATGTTCAACTGTAAGCGCGCATGAGCTACACCGGCACAGTGGACTGCCATGACAGTGCATGCAGCATGCTCAATTGCAAGCGCGCATGAGCTACACCGGCACAGCAAAGTGCTATGACAGTGCATGCAGCATGCTCAACTGTAAGCGCGCATGAGCTACACCGGCACAGTGGACTGCCATGACAGTGCATGAAGCATGCTCAACTGCAAGCGCGCATGAGCCGCACCGGCACAGCAAAGTGCTATGACAGTGCATGCAGCATGCTCAACTGTAAGCGCGCATGAGCTACACCGGCACAGTGGACTGCCATGACAGTGCATGCAGCATGCTCAATTGCAAGCGCGCATGAGCTACACCGGCACAGCAAAGTGCCATGACAGTGCATGCAGCATGCTCAACTGTAAGCGCGCATGAGCTACACCGGCACAGTGGACTGCCATGACAGTGCATGAAGCATGTTCAACTGTAAGCGCGCATGAGCTACACCGGCACAGTGGACTGCCATGACAGTGCATGCAGCATGCTCAATTGCAAGCGCGCATGAGCCGCACCGGCACAGCAAAGTGCTATGACAGTGCATGCAGCATGCTCAACTGTAAGCGCGCATGAGCTACACCGGCACAGTGGACTGCCATGACAGTGCATGAAGCATGCTCAACTGTAAGCGCGCATGAGCTACACCGGCACAGTGGACTGCCATGACAGTGCATGAAGCATGTTCAACTGTAAGCGCGCATGAGCTACACCGGCACAGTGGACTGCCATGACAGTGCATGCAGCATGCTCAATTGCAAGCGCGCATGAGCTACACCGGCACAGCAAAGTGCTATGACAGTGCATGCAGCATGCTCAACTGTAAGCGCGCATGAGCTACACCGGCACAGTGGACTGCCATGACAGTGCATGAAGCATGCTCAACTGTAAGCGCGCATGAGCTACACCGGCACAGCAAAGTGCCATGACAGTGCATGCAGCATGCTCAACTGTAAGCGCGCATGAGCTACACCGGCACAGTGGACTGCCATGACAGTGCATGCAGCATGCTCAATTGCAAGCGCGCATGAGCTACACCGGCACAGCAAAGTGCCATGACAGTGCATGCAGCATGCTCAACTGTAAGCGCGCATGAGCTACACCGGCACAGTGGACTGCCATGACAGTGCATGAAGCATGCTCAACTGTAAGCGCGCATGAGCTACACCGGCACAGTGGACTGCCATGACAGTGCATGCAGCATGCTCAATTGCAAGCGCGCATGAGCTACACCGGCACAGCAAAGTGCCTATGACAGTGCATGCAGCATGCTCAACTGTAAGCGCGCATGAGCTACACCGGCACAGTGGACTGCCATGACAGTGCATGAAGCATGTTCAACTGTAAGCGCGCATGAGCTACACCGGCACAGTGGACTGCCATGACAGTGCATGAAGCCAATGTTCAAACTGTGAAGGCGCATGAGCTACACCGGCACAGTGGACTGCCATGACAGTGCATGCAGCATGCTCAATTGCAAGCGCGCATGAGCTACACCGGCACAGCAAAGTGCCATGACAGTGCATGCAGCATGCTCAACTGTAAGCGCGCATGAGCTACACCGGCACAGTGGACTGCCATGACAGTGCATGCAGCATGCTCAATTGCAAGCGCATGAGCCGCACCGGCACAGCAAAGTGCTATGACAGTGCATGCAGCATGCTCAACTGTAAGCGCGCATGAGCTACACCGGCACAGTGGACTGCCATGACAGTGCATGAAGCATGTTCAACTGTAAGCGCGCATGAGCTACACCGGCACAGCAAGTGCCATGACAGTGCATGCAGCATGCTCAACTGTAAGCGCGCATGAGCTACACCGGCACAGTGGACTGCCATGACAGTGCATGCAGCATGCTCAATTGCAAGCGCGCATGAGCTACACCGGCACAGCAAAGTGCTATGACAGTGCATGCAGCATGCTCAACTGTAAGCGCGCATGAGCTACACCGCACAGTGGACTGCCATGACAGTGCATGAAAGCATGTTCAACTGTAAAGCGCCGCATGAGCTACACCCACAGTGACTGCCATGACAGTGCATGAAGCATGCAACTGTAAGCGCGCATGAGCTACACCGGCACAGTGGACTGCCATGACAGTGCATGCAGCATGCTCAATTGCAAGCGCGCATGAGCTATACCGGCACAGCAAAGTGCTATGACAGTGCATGCAGCATGCTCAACTGTAAGCGCGCATGAGCTACACCGGCACAGTGGACTGCCATGACAGTGCATGAAGCATGTTCAACTGTAAGTGCGCATGAGCCGCACCGGCACAGCAAAGTGCTATGACAGTGCATGCAGCATGCTCAACTGTAAGCGCGCATGAGCTACACCGGCACAGTGGACTGCCATGACAGTGCATGCAGCATGCTCAATTGCAAGCGCGCATGAGCTATACCGGCACAGCAAAGTGCTATGACAGTGCATGCAGCATGCTCAACTGTAAGCGCGCATGAGCTACACCGGCACAGTGGACTGCCATGACAGTGCATGAAGCATGTTCAACTGTAAGCGCGCATGAGCTACACCGGCACAGTGGACTGCCATGACAGTGCATGAAGCATGTTCAACTGTAAGCGCGCATGAGCTACACCGGCATAGTGGACTGCCATGACAGTGCATGAAGCATGCTCAATTGCAAGTGCGCATGAGCCGCACCGGCACAGCAAAGTGCTATGACAGTGCATGCAGCATGCTCAACTGTAAGCGCGCATGAGCTACACCGGCACAGTGGACTGCCATGACAGTGCATGAAGCATGTTCAACTGTAAGCGCGCATGAGCTACACCGGCACAGTGGACTGCCATGACAGTGCATGAAGCATGTTCAACTGTAAGCGCGCATGAGCTACACCGGCACAGTGGACTGCCATGACAGTGCATGAAGCATGTTCAATTGCAAGCGCGCATGAGCTACACCGGCATAGCAAAGTGCCGTGACAGTGCATGCAGCATGCTCAACTGTAAGCGCGCATGAGCTACACCGGCACAGTGGACTGCCATGACAGTGCATGAAGCATGTTCAACTGTAAGCGCGCATGAGCTACACCGGCATAGTGGACTGCCATGACAGTGCATGAAGCATGCTCAATTGCAAGTGCGCATGAGCCGCACCGGCACAGCAAAGTGCTATGACAGTGCATGCAGCATGCTCAACTGTAAGCGCGCATGAGCTACACCGGCACAGTGGACTGCCATGACAGTGCATGAAGCATGTTCAACTGTAAGCGCGCATGAGCTACACCGGCACAGTGGACTGCCATGACAGTGCATGAAGCATGTTCAACTGTAAGCGCGCATGAGCTACACCGGCACAGTGGACTGCCATGACAGTGCATGAAGCATGTTCAATTGCAAGCGCGCATGAGCTACACCGGCATAGCAAAGTGCCGTGACAGTGCATGCAGCATGCTCAACTGTAAGCGCGCATGAGCTACACCGGCACAGTGGACTGCCATGACAGTGCATGCAGCATGCTCAATTGCAAGCGCGCATGAGCTATACCGGCACAGCAAAGTGCTATGACAGTGCATGCAGCATGCTCAACTGTAAGCGCGCATGAGCTACACCGGCACAGTGGACTGCCATGACAGTGCATGAAGCATGTTCAACTGTAAGCGCGCATGAGCTACACCGGCACAGTGGACTGCCATGACAGTGCATGAAGCATGTTCAACTGTAAGCGCGCATGAGCTACACCGGCATAGTGGACTGCCATGACAGTGCATGAAGCATGCTCAATTGCAAGTGCGCATGAGCCGCACCGGCACAGCAAAGTGCTATGACAGTGCATGAAGCATGCTCAATTGCAAGTGCGCATGAGCCGCACCGGCACAGCAAAGTGCTATGACAGTGCATGCAGCATGCTCAACTGTAAGCGCGCATGAGCTACACCGGCACAGTGGACTGCCATGACAGTGCATGAAGCATGTTCAACTGTAAGCGCGCATGAGCTACACCGGCACAGTGGACTGCCATGACAGTGCATGCAGCATGCTCAATTGCAAGCGCGCATGAGCTATACCGGCACAGCAAAGTGCTATGACAGTGCATGCAGCATGCTCAACTGTAAGCGCGCATGAGCTACACCGGCACAGTGGACTGCCATGACAGTGCATGAAGCATGTTCAACTGTAAGCGCGCATGAGCTACACCGGCACAGTGGACTGCCATGACAGTGCATGAAGCATGTTCAACTGTAAGCGCGCATGAGCTACACCGGCACAGTGGACTGCCATGACAGTGCATGCAGCATGCTCAATTGCAAGCGCGCATGAGCTATACCGGCACAGCAAAGTGCCGTGACATTGCATGCAGCATGCTCAATTGCAAGTGCGCATGAGCCGCACCGGCACAGCAAAGTGCTATGACAGTGCATGCAGCATGCTCAACTGTAAGCGCGCATGAGCTACACCGGCACAGTGGACTGCCATGACAGTGCATGAAGCATGTTCAACTGTAAGCGCGCATGAGCTACACCGGCACAGTGGACTGCCATGACAGTGCATGAAGCATGTTCAACTGTAAGCGCGCATGAGCTACACCGGCACAGTGGACTGCCATGACAGTGCATGCAGCATGCTCAATTGCAAGCGCGCATGAGCTATACCGGCACAGCAAAGTGCTATGACAGTGCATGCAGCATGCTCAACTGTAAGCGCGCATGAGCTACACCGGCACAGTGGACTGCCATGACAGTGCATGAAGCATGTTCAACTGTAAGTGCGCATGAGCCGCACCGGCACAGCAAAGTGCTATGACAGTGCATGCAGCATGCTCAACTGTAAGCGCGCATGAGCTACACCGGCACAGTGGACTGCCATGACAGTGCATGAAGCATGTTCAACTGTAAGCGCGCATGAGCTACACCGGCACAGTGGACTGCCATGACAGTGCATGAAGCATGTTCAACTGTAAGCGCGCATGAGCTACACCGGCACAGTGGACTGCCATGACAGTGCATGAAGCATGTTCAATTGCAAGCGCGCATGAGCTACACCGGCATAGCAAAGTGCCGTGACAGTGCATGAAGCATGCTCAATTGCAAGTGCGCATGAGCCGCACCGGCACAGCAAAGTGCTATGACAGTGCATGCAGCATGCTCAACTGTAAGCGCGCATGAGCTACACCGGCACAGTGGACTGCCATGACAGTGCATGAAGCATGTTCAACTGTAAGCGCGCATGAGCTACACCGGCACAGTGGACTGCCATGTCAGTGCATGCAGCATGCTCAATTGCAAGCGCGCATGAGCTATACCGGCACAGCAAAGTGCCGTGACAGTGCATGAAGCATGCTCAATTGCAAGTGCGCATGAGCCGCACCGGCACAGCAAAGTGCTATGACAGTGCATGCAGCATGCTCAACTGTAAGCGCGCATGAGCTACACCGGCACAGTGGACTGCCATGACAGTGCATGAAGCATGTTCAACTGTAAGCGCGCATGAGCTACACCGGCACAGTGGACTGCCATGACAGTGCATGAAGCATGTTCAACTGTAAGCGCGCATGAGCTACACCGGCACAGTGGACTGCCATGACAGTGCATGAAGCATGTTCAATTGCAAGCGCGCATGAGCTACACCGGCATAGCAAAGTGCCGTGACAGTGCATGAAGCATGCTCAATTGCAAGTGCGCATGAGCCGCACCGGCACAGCAAAGTGCTATGACAGTGCATGCAGCATGCTCAACTGTAAGCGCGCATGAGCTACACCGGCACAGTGGACTGCCATGACAGTGCATGCAGCATGCTCAATTGCAAGCGCGCATCAGCTTTACCGGCACAGCAAAGTGCCGTGACATTGCATGCAGCATGCTCAACTGCAAGCACGCAGGAGCTACACCGGCACAGTGGGCTGCCATGACAGTGCATGAAGCATGTTCAACTGTAAGCACGCAGGAGCTACAACGGCACAGTGGACTGCCATGACAGTGCATGAAGCATGTTCAACTGTAAGCGCGCATGAGCTACACCAGCACAGTGGACTGCCATGACAGTGCATGCAGCATGCTCAATTGCAAGTGCGCATGAGCCGCACCGGCACAGCAAAGTGCTATGACAGTGCATGCAGCATGCTCAACTGTAAGCGCGCATGAGCTACACCGGCACAGTGGACTGCCATGACAGTGCATGAAGCATGTTCAACTGTAAGCGCGCATGAGCTACACCGGCACAGTGGACTGCCATGACAGTGCATGAAGCATGTTCAACTGTAAGCGCGCATGAGCTACACCGGCATAGTGGACTGCCATGACAGTGCATGCAGCATGCTCAATTGCAAGCGCGCATGAGCTTTACCGGCACAGCAAAGTGCCGTGACATTGCATGAAGCATGTTCAACTGTAAGCGCGCATGAGCTACACCGGCACAGTGGACTGCCATGACAGTGCATGAAGCATGTTCAACTGTAAGCGCGCATGAGCTACACCGGCACAGTGGACTGCCATGACAGTGCATGAAGCATGTTCAACTGTAAGCGCGCATGAGCTACACCGGCACAGTGGACTGCCATGACAGTGCATGCAGCATGCTCAATTGCAAGTGCGCATGAGCCGCACCGGCACAGCAAAGTGCTATGACAGTGCATGCAGCATTCTCAACTGTAAGCGCGCATGAGCTACACCGGCACAGTGGACTGCCATGACAGTGCATGAAGCATGTTCAACTGTAAGCGCGCATGAGCTACACCGGCACAGTGGACTGCCATGACAGTGCATGAAGCATGTTCAACTGTAAGCGCGCATGAGCTACACCGGCATAGTGGACTGCCATGACAGTGCATGCAGCATGCTCAATTGCAAGCGCGCATGAGCTATACCGGCACAGCAAAGTGCCGTGACATTGCATGCAGCATGCTCAATTGCAAGTGCGCATGAGCCGCACCGGCACAGCAAAGTGCTATGACAGTGCATGCAGCATGCTCAACTGTAAGCGCGCATGAGCTACACCGGCACAGTGGACTGCCATGACAGTGCATGAAGCATGTTCAACTGTAAGCGCGAATGAGCTACACCGGCACAGTGGACTGCCATGACAGTGCATGAAGCATGTTCAACTGTAAGCGCGCATGAGCTACACCGGCACAGTGGACTGCCATGACAGGGCATGAAGCATGTTCAACTGTAAGCGCGCATGAGCTACACCGGCACAGTGGACTGCCATGACAGTGCATGCAGCATGCTCAATTGCAAGCGCGCATGAGCTTTACCGGCACAGCAAAGTGCCGTGACATTGCATGAAGCATGCTCAACTGCAAGCACGCAGGAGCTACACCGGCACAGCGAAGTGCCGTGGCATTGCATGCAGCATGCTCAACTTCAAGCGCGCAGGAGCTACACCGGCACAGTGGACTGCCATGACAGTGCATGAAGCATGCTCAACTGTATGTTCACATGGGCCACACTGGCACAGTTGAGTGCTACGTGAACTAATGTGTGCATTGGCTACACCGGCACAGCAGGGTGCCATGGGTTTCTGTTAACGTCTAGTTGAACATGTTTCGGCTCTATCTGTTCCACTCCCTGCTAGCGTGTGAGCCCCGATCCAAGAAGATGTACAGATTATCAAAATCATCCTCGCGGTGGGGTGGCGTGGCGTGGCTGTGCAAAGGGTGAGAGCTTTTGTAGCCTGCTGATGAAAACTAAGAATTTGCCAAAATTTTTGATGAGGTTAACCACTACGGTCAGGGCTAACATGGCCCGTAGCTAGTAGGTGATGGCGTACGTGGTGGTGCTTGTCGAGGGTCTCCTCCAGTGTCCGCGGCGTCTAGAGCCCCACCCGTTCCACGCTGCAATTCGCATGAGCAACACTGAAGAAGTTTAAGTAATGATTAAGTATTGCATTTTTTTGCGGCGCAGATCTGCGAAGTGCTAGCTCCCGAGCTGCCAGCTCAACCAGAGCACGATCTCCGCATGCGCCAAGTTAGGGATTCACGGTTTCACTCTGTCAAAGTCGCAAAAACAAAATTTACACACAAGTACTTGGTTTCTGAGGATCCCTGGATGCCCTAGGCTCATACTGTTTGGGACAAGCTGTTCATTGGCATTGATCTCCTTTTGCGTGCGACGGCGCTTCGTGGCATCCCCGCATTCCATTATGTAATCAGTGCTATGGGAAAAGTTAATCAACAAGCGTGTCCTGAGGGCCGATCAAGATATAGTGGGGCTTGCGGACTCCACCGCCGACAGCTGCTTCCAGAGGGCCGCTTGTAGACACGCACGCGACTTTGCGCGGGTCGCACTGTTCGCAAAGCCAGCTTCGTCCTGTCTACACGAATTGTGACAAAGTGAAGTCAATACGCCAGTACTACAGTTGATCCACTCTGTTGTACGTGTAGGCATAGCAGAGCTGTACTGAAGTCAGCTTGGAGGTGCCCAACATTAACGCATCTCAAGATGGTACATCCAACCAATGCGGCCATGATCACGCTGCGGTACGATCATACATCGAGTAAGTCGTGCATTGTATCATAGCTGAAGTGGTCAGTGGAGCTCTGTGTTACATCGTCTGACCTGGCTTGACGTCGACTAACAACTCCACGGCTGCGTGCCTTGATGTGACGGTACTCCGATTGTACCTGGGTTGTGTCAAGCTGTACTGTGAAAACCCTCTAAGGTCCAGCCAGCACACCATAGCGCTTATATAGTGTTCCGGCCTGTGTGCGACTCCTGCCTTTAGCCCATTTGCAATGTGCTAATCCCCACACACGCCAACACCCCCTTTCTAGAAGGGTCTATGCTCACGTCAGCCATGCTCTCTCGAGCATGCTCACGTAGCAGTGTTGGTGACCACATAACACAGCAACCTCGGCACAGGCATGTGCGCGGAAGGTCAGAGAAGCATCTCTGCCTCCTCGAGGACCTTCTGAAGGCTTCCAGAAGACTGTGCTGATGCGTACAGCTTGTATCGTCACAGAGCTCCCCCCCTAAGCCTCTTGCTTGCCCTCAAGCAAGTCAGTCAGCTCGTCTAGCGACAAGGGGAAAGCGTCTGTCGGTGGCTCTTGGTTGCGGCTCGACCAAAAGTCCCGGATGTGATGGTCGCAACCATGTAGAAGCATGGCATCATGCCAGCCTTGGCCGCCGCCTACCCAATGCCCATGGTATTGCCGTCTAGGCACATCCCTAGTATCAGAGATGTGATCAACCTCAAAGAACAATTCAGAGTCCTCTACCTCTGGAATTGCTGGGGGCTGATAAGGACCATCGCCATGGTACTTCCTCAGTGACGAGACATGGAATACATTGTGCATGCGATGCAACGGGCTTGGCAACTCAACACGAAAGCTGGGCCTATGCTGACCAATCACTTCTGTAATCGGAAAAGGGCCTAAGTACCGGGGCACTAGCTTCAACTTGAAGCCTTGCTTTAGCTTGAAGTGTTTGATGTGGACCAGCACTCGGTCTCCCACCTCTAGCAACTCTGCCGGTCTCCTGCGGCGATTAGCCGAGACCTTTTGCCTTTGCTGTGCTGCCTCTATGCACCTCTTGGCAACTTGTAGTTGCTCAGACCACCTGCCGACGAACTTGTTCACTCTCGCATTCTCTTTGCGCAAAACTTGCGAGATGGGAGTGTCGGGATGCTGCCCGTAGTTCAGCATGAACGACGTGTTGTCGATGGTCGAATTGTGTGCATTGTTCATGGCGAACTCTGCCACTGGCAACAGCGTGTCCCAGTTTTTCTGCGAGTTGTCAACGAAATGCCTGAGTGTATCCTCTAACACACCATTGGCGTTTTCTGTTTGCCCGTCAGACTGGGGGTGCTTGCCTGAGGACTTGTTGTGCTCAATGCCGAAGTGCTCGCACATGAGCTCCCAAAACGACGCAAAGCGCACGTCCCGGTCTGTCACTATGCTGCTGGGAATTCCATGCAGCTTCCACACTGTATCTTCAAACAGGTGGACCAGATCTGTGGCAGTGACATTCTTTGTGCATGGCGCCAGGTGCACCATCTTCGACAAGCGATCAACGAAGACCACGATAGTATTGTAACCCCGCTCAGTTACGGGCAAGTCAGTTATCAGGTCTAAAGACACTGATTCCCATCGTCGACCTGGGATAAGGAGAGGGTGTAATTCGCCCTGTGGCAACTGGTGCGACGCCTTGACGTGCTGGCACGAATCGCAAGTCTTTACGAATTTCGCCACGTCTACTGACACGCGCTCCCAGTGGAAAACCTCTCTCACCTTCTTGATCGTACGAGCCACCCCGTAGTGACCATACTGCGGGTGGGAATGCACTGATTCTATGCACTCTGTTCTCAACGTTTCAACGTCGGGGATGTACAGGCGATCATTCTTCGTCCAGTACAATCCGTCCTGGTGTTTTACCAGTTTTAGTCTGTCAAAGCGTTTCTGGTCTGATCGCTGCATCTGTTCGCAACCTTGTCGGCAACGGGCAAGCAGATTGTGAACCACATAGCCTTTGACAGCTTGTGCCGAAGGATGGACATTCAGAACAGTTTCTCGATTGAGTTTCTGTTTCTTGCGCCGTCTCCCCCCCTTAGCAGTGCGTGGCTCACGCAGGACACCAGCGTAGAAGAGAGCGACAGAATTCCTCTGATGGTGGGCCGTTACACTGTCAAGCGTACGCACGTTTTTACCACCAGCTTGCATTATTGCAAAGTGTTGCGGTGCACGCGATATCGGATCCGCGACATTAGACGCGCCTGGCCTATATTTCCATACGTAGTCGTACGCTGACGACTCATACAACCACCTCGCTCTGCGCTTCAGAGTATGCGGGTTGGTACACTGGTCAACGTATGTATTAGGCTGATGATCCGTCTCGATCACAAATGGCCTGTCTGCCAACTCCAAGTAACACCGCCACTCTCGCAGTGCATAGATAACGGCAAGCATTTCAATGTCGGAAGCAGAGTAGTTTGCTTCACGCCCACACAGCTTCTTAGAATAGAAAGCGACTGGGTGCCGATTCTGGAGCAGCATGCCACCCACAGCCGGTGCAGCTGTACAAGCATCACACACAACAGTGAATGACTCGGAAAAGTCTGGCAGTGCTAGTACAGGTGCACTTATCAAAGCATCTTTCAGATCTGAAAACGCTTGTGCGCACGCAGAGGTCCACTTATGTGTGAACGCCTCTTGCACGTTGCGAGCAGCCTCTGCTGAGAGCTTGCCCCACTGCAGCAGCTTTCCCTTCCGGTCAGTTGCCGTAATGCCCTTGAGTAGATCTGTCAGAGGGCTGGCTATTTTCGCATAATTACGAATGAATCGCCGGAAGTAATTTGCCAGGCCCAGGAAGCTGCGCACTTCATACACAAAACGAGGCTGCGGCCAGTCATTGACCACTTGTACCTTCGCTGGATCAGGCTTAATCCCCTCCGTGGACACGATGTGACCCAGGAATTTCAATTCCGGTTTGAAAAACTCACACTGAGACAGTTTGGCTTTGTACTGACTCTGTTTCAGCACTTCCAGCACTATCCGCAAATGTTGCAGATGCTCTTGTTCTGTTCGCGAATAAATTAGTATGTCGTTGAGGTAGACGCACACAAACCGGTTCAGCTGCCCGGAGAACAGTTTGTTCATTTTCGCTTGAAAGAGCGCCGGAGCATTGCAAAGCCCGAATGGTAACACTCGCCATTCATATTTCCCCACATTAGTGTTGAATGCCGTTTTCTCCCAATCTGAGGGGTGCAGGCCGATCTGGTGGTATCCCGATGTCAAATCGAGGGAGGTGAAGTACTTTGCACCGCTCAAATTATCCAGCAGATCATCAATTCGAGGAAGTGGGTACTTATTCTTAAGTGTCAACTTATTGAGTGCGCGGTAGTCTATACACATGCGCAGCGAACCGTCCGGCTTTGGAACGAACAGCACTGGTGCACCAAATGCTGAGGTTGACGGCACAATGCGTCTAGCATCCAACAACTCTTGGACTTGCTTTTGCACCTCCTTACGTTCTTTCATGGATAAGCGGAACGCTGGCCTGTTGGGCGGTGTAGCATCGGGCTGCAACCGAATGCCCTCAGGAGTATCATCCTGCCGCTCACCAACAGTTGGCGCATCAAACACTTCCGCGAATTCGTCAAGCAGAGCTTGCACTTTCTGTTCGCGTGTTTCTGATGTCTCTGCGGATTCTTCCTTCTTATCACGGCACATGACCAGGAATGGAGTTGCCCGATCCATGCTAGGACGCGACAGTATTCTGGCAGCTTGTACGTGTGACAACAGAGATATCTTTCCAGGCGCTGCTGTGTCTGGCGCACCTGCGTGCGGTGTCGAGTCATCGACAGCAGCACTCTGATGGGGAAGAATGCGTAGGCGTTTTCGCCTAAGCCACATGCTCGCTGGCACGTATGCTCTTGCATCCGAGTTGCCGTAGTCAATACAGGCACCCTCAGTGATGAACCAATCATCTCCAAGGATCACATCTACCCCTGGCACCATTTCAACAACATGCAGCATGACATCTGATTGATATGCCTGGATTTTCAACTTGCAGTGCACATAACCAGAGGTGGCAGTTTGTCTACCATCGGCCATAACGATTGGTACACTGTTCTTGTGAATAGTCAGTTTGTGTCGCTGTGCAACACTTTTGCTCACAAAACTGTGCTTCGCGCCGGAGTCCCCGAGCGCTGTGCAGTGCACACCAGCTATCGACGCAGAGAACACGAACGTCAGATCGTTGTTCACAGACTCACCATCACTGTCTGTCTCATGCAATAATGGTGCTGTATGAAACTGCTGTAGCCCTGGTGGCAGATCGTGCAACTTATGTGGCCCGCGTTTCAACGCTGGCGAGTCGTAAAACACCACGTGCTCAGATACTGCGTCGTCAGCGCGCGACTGTAGAGTGCACATCTCATGCATGCCCTTAGTCGCCGCTGTTGGCAATGCCGCCTTGGGCAAAGCAAAGTACGCTGCCGTACGCATGGGTGAATTCGACTTGCACGTATGGTAGTGTGTCAACACTCTCGCAACCTGATCTGGGCGATCAACTTCCAACACGTTACACCTTTACACCGGACAAGCAGGATCAATTTTTCGACACCAAGGCTGTGGGGTGCGGGAGTGCGCGTGCGTGTGGGTGCGTGGGTGTGGTTGTGTCGGCTGTGTCGGTTCGTTGTGGCTTTTTCGCCTGGGAGAGTGATTGCTTTTTGCTGGTGTCTACTTTCGGGGGTTTTGGCCGTCTACTTTCCTTCCGTTGCCCTCGCTGCCGGGCTATTGCGTTCATCTCCGTGTAACACCAAGGCTGTGAAAGAAGGATTCGCTGAGCTCGTGGGCTTGATACCGGATTCACTCATCATGTTGGGGGCCGTCGAAGCGTTCCAGTTTTGAGCCGCGATGGTGTGATACCTCTTCAACCTTGCTGATCCCGTCCAGAAGGCATTCTGATAAAGTGCATCTGAGAACATATCCGGCTTCAGCTTGTGACTGTCTTGCAGCTGCTATCTCTTCAATTGTAATAGCGCGCTTGAATCGATGTATCGCCTATCTATCTCAGTACAAGTAATAGCGCGCGTGCACCTAACATGTGTCTATTACGTATCCATCCATCGCAAATCTTCTCTAACCTTCGAGACAAGTGCCTTCCATTCCACGTCCTCGTTGACATCGTTGTGTTTTTTTCTGCGCAACAAGCATTTTACGTACTCTCATCTCCGCGGCGGCAAAAGACGGCGGCGGCAAAAGAAGCACTAGATTTTAATTGTTTCGCCTCAGGCTATTGTTCCGAATCGACTTTGTGTCATGATATTAAGGACGCTCCGCGAGCACTGTTTGTTTTCAACGATGTACACGTCATTGCCACATCAGCTTGTCATGATGATCTCATGGCCGCGCGCGGGAGACCTCTGCTCAATTTTGTTTCCCCAATATTATTTCATGCATCATTTATTGCGTGCTGACGCTACGTTCTCTCCCACCTGCTACCGTGTCTGGGGCCCGCAAAGCTCCTCCGAAGGTGGAGCCGAGTCTTGTATATGTATATGTCGCATACCATCTAGAACCTTCGAGAAGAGTGTCTTCTGTTCCAAATCGACGCGTGCGGTATGTCAACGTGGCATATCAACACGGCTTTTGCACGGACACGTCCGAGACGGAAGTGACGTAATTCAGTGGACCGCGGCCTAAGGCCTGTGGGATCCTGAGCATGTCGTAGTCATGCGCAGGGGTTGGTGCTGCCACATACCTTGCTGTCTTAGGTATCTGTCCGTGACAGCGCCTGTACCTTCAGTGGAGGATGAACGCACGTGAGACTTTGGACAGTAGAAGAGAGAGTGATTACACTACGATCTGTAGAGCCTATATAAGCGTTCAATCAACGTCTCATACGGATACGATCAGAATCAATGTCTCGCGGCACTTGGTGCTGACTCTCCCCCTGAGCCATTACCGCCTGTCGCTATTCCGCTAGGCACATGCCGTAGCTCGCCTTGCCCCTGGCCCTTAGACCCAGATATATGCCTTGGCTCATCATATCTGTCACGGTCATCACGCCCTGACACCGTGGACCCGCGGTGACTTCGGCCGCCGCCGTGACCGTCAGCTCGCACAGGTGGGGGTGGCTCACTCAGCTCCTTGCCCATCGACCGCTGGACTGGTTCCGCTGAACGCGAGCGGGATCTAGACTCAGACTCAGAGTCATCCTCACCTCCATCACTAGACTCAGTATCACTCACTTCCTCATCAGTTGGAAGCGGATGGATATCACAGTCCCCTATGTGCAGCACAGCCCTATCCCTCGTAGGGATTGTCTCTGCAGGCCTGAACTCGTGGTGTAGAGGCCCAAACTGTCGTGATCCAGCCATGCACAGGACTACGGTCACCATGCATGGAGTGGATGCACGGTGCTGATCCGGAGTGGCTATGGGACGCCATGCACCGATGGCTTACCATATGCACGAGCAATGCATGCTAGATTGTGTGCAGCAGACAATGATTCTGATCGTATCCGTATGAGACGTTTGGTTGAACGCTTATATAGGCTCTACTGATCAAAGTGTAATCACTCTTCTCTGCTAAGTCTCACGTGCTATATTCCAAAGACTGAGAGCGCACTGTCACAGCGGAGGCCTGTACACCAGCCAGGTATGTTGTCGTGATCCAGCCATGCACAGGACTACGGTGACCATGCATGGTGGCATACACAGGACTGCGGTGACCATGTATGCATGGATGCACGGTGCTGATCCGGAGTGGCTATGGGGCAGCCATGCACCGATGGCTGACCATATGCACGAGCAATGCATGCAAGATTGCGTGCCGCAGACATTGATTCTGATCGTATCCGTATGAGACGTTGATTGAACGCTTATATAGGCTCTACAGATCGTAGTGTAATCACTCTCTCTTCAACTGTCCAAAGTCTCACGTGTATTGATCCTCCACTGAAGGTACAGGAGCTGTCACGGACAGATACCTAAGACAGCAAGGTATGTGACAGCACCAACCCTGCGCATGACTACGACATGCTCAGGATCCCACAGGCCTTAGGCCGCGGTCCACTGAATTACAACATGGTATCGGTGATGATTGTGGGTATTATAGTGATGTCTATTAGCATGCGATAGAGTCCAGGGGGAACCTGCGGTTACGGCTGCACACTCCGATGAGTGTGCTACACCGCTCTAGTGTATAGCCGACCGTAGAGAGACTAGAAAAGCTAATGCAGAATGCTACGGCGGAGCTGCACTATGCTTGTGTGCTGGTCTCGCAAAGAGGCCTACGGGTCTGCGTTTTCCTGCGACATATGGTGGTCATGTTGCAGGACACCACCACTCCGAAACGATTCAATGGCATCTCGCCAAGGGTCTATCGGTTCTGACGGTGTGGAGGGAGCAGTTAACCTTCCGCATCATCGCACTCGCTCTACAGTGCGCCGCGAGCAGGCCGCGGAGGGTCAGTCCATGCCCCACGGGGAAGGACAAGACGCTGGGACCTACGGGTATCTCAGTGTTAACCCTCTGCAGGCCGCCATGCCGGGCAACGCTGATCCTACGGGGAATGCGGGTGCTCAGGCAGCGGTGCACGGAGCGCAGGAAGTGCCACACGTTGCCCAGACAGCATGGGCAGCGCAGCAGATACCACCTCCGATACCGCAGCCTTCGCAGGCTGCGATGTCATCCGGGGCGGCAGCAACAGCCGGGTCGATCGATGTTGCAACTCTCGCGAGCGCACTGTCGCTCGTGATGCCTAAGTCTATGCCGGGAAAGTCGCTAGTAGAAAAGCACAAGTTCCCGGTATGGAACCACAGACATGATCACTTTCGGGTGTTCAAGAAAGAGGTAGAGAGTTGGGCAAACATGGTGGGGGAAAGTAGCCTGCTAGTAAATGATCCACTGGCACAGAATAGTCAGGCTCATGAGTCAGTCAAGCATTGGCTATTCGTAACACTGCCAAAGGAGGATAGAGATTTCGTGTCAGACTGCAGTTTTGTCCATGAGATATGGGCATTGCTGCATGCCAAGTACATGCCTTCTGTCGAAGTAGAAATACAGAAGCTATACCAGCAACTCAGTGGTGCCAGGCAGGCGGGAAAGCCACTTGAGAAAAATGTCAACGAGGTAGTTGGTATAGTGAACCAGATGAGGGGTCTGGGAGAAGCTGTGCCTGATCAGTTATACCGCTCTAGGCTACTGGCAGTGGACAAAGAGTATGCACTGCTGCAGCCAATGCTGCAGCAACTGCCAGTGCAGCAGATAGTGTCCACGCTGCTGACGCATGCTCAGAATAGCAGCCAGTCTGCCCCATCGCGATTCCCACGGGATGATCGCGGTGGTCAGCAGAGATTTGGGGGACGAGGGTATCGTGGTGGACGCCACGGTGGTCGCCATGGTGCACCCCCAGAGGTTGCCGCAGTGGGAGCAGGGGGAGCAGATAAGCGCAAGTGCTTCAATTGTGAGAAGCCTGGCCATCTGCAGAAAGATTGCCCTTTGCTCTCCGCAGAGGTCAAGCAATTCCTACAGAAACAGGCAGCTGCAGGGCGAGGCCGTGGCAGAGGCCGCGGGGGCCCTCAGGTGGCTGTGGTAGACCTAGCGGAACTGCGAGCTGACTGTGCTGATGGGCCGTCGCCCAATATGCCATACACCTTTCTGGTGGATAGTGGGTCTGACCTGAACATATGCTTCGACTATAGCATGTTCAGTGAGGTCAAGCCACCAGATATCACAGAGTGCCAGCCCTTAGACCAGGGCAGGCTTAAGATATATGGCATGGGCACTATCAGGGCGAATGTGGGGAAGTACCGTGACAGTACAGGGTGAGTTGGTGCCTGTAGATATTGAGCTGGATCATGTCTACTGGGTGCCAGCCAGCCCGATCAATATCATATCAACGACTGTGCTGAAGCGGTCGAACGTGTACTTGCACACAGGCAAGGCTAACACAGTAGAGATGCCGGGTTTTTATGACCAAGCACAAACATTTGTGGGCAACTGTGAGCAGGGAGTTGATAGTGATGATAATCCCACATTGAGCTGGTACTGCGGGACGGGCAGACCAAATATGGGAACTGCGCCCTGTAGATTCAGGGACAGACTGGACCAGTGCCAATAACCTTTTCCACAGAAATAGGAAATGGGTTGGTGAGCAGGCGAGAATCGCTGCGGTAGATGGTGTACCTATTGGTCGAGATCTTCTTACCGACTTGACCCAGCATTTCTGGTACATCTCTCGTTTCATCATGCGGGCAACCGGATTCTCAAACTAATGACTGAGAATCCAGACCTGTATGACCTCAAGTTGCCTAAACCCACGGGAGCAGCGCTTGAGTGTCATGGTTGCCACGTGGCGGAGCAGAGAAGTGGTGACAGAGCACGGCATGGGGGCAAAGTGACAGAGAATGCCTCGTATGCTGGAGAAGTATTGCATGCGGATCTGGCTGGACAGATTAAGCCAGTAGGCATAGGAGGAATGAACTACGTCCTGGTGGTAGTGGATGAGTACAGCAGGTACTCACATGTGATCCCGCTGAAGTCAAAAAGCGGTGCTGCGGAGATGATATGTCTTCTGATAGAACGCATCCGCACTCAGATTGTCTATGACAAGGAGGTAGGGGTGCGGAGGCTGCACACGGCCCGGTGGATGGCCCTCAACGCCTTCACCGATGGCTCCAAGGGGATCGGCAGGTCCGGGACGCAATGGCCCGTGCCGGCGAGTACACCATCATTTTGCATGTGGACAGCCTGGGATACAAGACGCACGATACGGACGCGTTGGCGTCGAGTGGATCAAGACACTGGCATGCCCGTGTGGGGTAGACACCGGCGAGGTCAAACAGGCAGTGAAGGTCTGGGCGGTGAGATGCGCCCCATGACAATATTTGATCGAGTTGTGCTATTGACCATCTCACAGGCATGACTGTGTACTCCCGCAGCATACCTCATGTACACTGCCGCAGCCTCGTGGAGGCTGGGTCCTCAGCCTGACTCCGTGGCACTGTTGGGTCCGCTAACAGATGGACTTGCAGGTCTCGGAGGATAAGTGCCCGCAGCAGCCGGACAACGTTTCGTGTGGCATGTACACGATTCTGAATCTGGAGCACATCCTGAGCGATGCGGGGCCGGGCTCATCTGGAACCATGAGTTTGATGTGCCGGACATCAATGTCCCCAGGCCGTCAACTGGTCTACCCGATGCCCGCTCCCCGGCAGAACGCGCGGCAACACGAGTGCGAGGCCCTCCTCTGTACAACGAGCTTGTGGGCCCCAAATGGGCTATTCCCCGTGAGCGTGTGGTTCACCGCGGGCGATGCGAAGGCGTGGAGGGCCATCCACCGGGTATCGTTTTGCCGCATGTGGCAAGAGCAGGGCGAGGATACTCTCAGGGTTACGGAGCGGGGAGCCCCCTGGAGGAAGATGAAGCTGTGCAAGACTTGCCTCCGGGCATGAGGGGGCACCCTGCAAAGGCGCGGTACGATACCGCCCGGACCTCAGTGCATGCATGCATTCGACACCCGTGGGTAAGCGGCCTGGCATTAGCCACTGCTGGCGCAACGGCTATCATGAGGCTGACTACATCATCTCATAAAACAGTCATAAGAACAGGATCACACCGTACAGGGAGCTCATAAAGCGGAGTAGATGGATCTGTCTGGCGGAGAGGGATGGCAGACTACGTGAATGGGCCGACTCGAAGGCGGCCAGGTCGTCGGGATGCAAGCGGCAGCTGAGGACCACAGTATCCCCAACGGCAGCGGCACGGAGCCCGAGTCGCCAGCGGGTTGAAAGCGGCACTCCGAAGACAGGCCAAAGAACAGAGTGGTAGGACCACATCTGAAGCACCGGGGTCCCCGCCAGCAAGGCGCGGGCGAAGGGGCAACGCATGCACGAAGCAAGCAAGGCCAGGGAAGCCAAACATCGGTGGAAAAGTTGAGTTCCGACAGCAAGGCCGCAGCTCAGTGATGCCGCAAGCGGTAGGGTGGTGTCGGAAGCGGTAGGTGACCTTCACGTGAATCCGCCCCTCCAGAGTGGCACGGGGTGCAAACGGGGACATCAGACCCCTTGTAGAATTCGTCTGCAGGAACGTGGCAAGACACCACTGTACACATACCGGGTGCCCTGTATTGCAACCGAGCGATGTGGGTGCCAGCCGTTGCCAATGCTACCACCACACCTTTGTATGTATGTTACATGTGCGGATCGGAAATGCCCAACTATCCCCCCAATATGTCAGTCATATGATCAATCTGGTGTTTGATTCGGCGTACCGCATCATATCCCCAGCTTGCACGATGCATGGCAAGCGAGACGAGGTCCTCGTAGCTGGCACGCTTGCGGCATAAGACCCCCCCTCTCACCCCCCCCCCCCCCCAGCCAAGAGGAATACCTAGATACACCTTGACGTGTCGCCCATGCATACGTGCACCGCACTTCCCGAAGCAACCACTCGTGGTGTCCCACCGGAACGAGAAAGAACTTGGCACGCGATATGAGGGCTGCAATAGGTCGCCTGACGGGTAATAGCGCTTTCAACGTGCACCGAGTTTTGCGGCCAGTAGTACAGCACGGTCGACACGCATACCCGTATAATCACCATGTCCGAGTACGACGAGCTTGCCGAGTCCGACGGCAAATCAGTTGTAGCAGATGTCATGTTGAAAGATAGGGCCGAGTTCTCCAAAGAGCTGGTGGAGGGGATTCACCAGCAGGGCACGTTTCAACGCATCATTAGGGAGAGCACCATGCAGATACACACAGCGGGCGTGATGCTAGGGAACACGGTTCAAATCAACACGTACTGGACGATGATTTTGTTTTCGGCGTGGATGGTGCATTTCCAGGCGCTGGAACCGGCGTGGCAGCGCACACCCGGCGCAAGTTGCCCCCAGGATGGCTCGGACATCAAGGAAGCAGGGCTGATGAAGCTCACATCATTCACCGAGGGCAACAAGTCTATAACGGTATGATATCGAGCCCGCTGATGTGACTTTCGCCGCGCCTCTATCTGCGAGCGAATATATCGCAGCACTCCCAAGCTCCGATGTAGCGCACCAGTGCGCACCACACACAATATTAGTTTAATTAATCTCAACCACATCGAAACTCTCTCCTGCTGAGTGCGGTGCTCTTGGCGAGGTCACTGGCATGGAATAGTCGTGTGCGGCATACCAGTACTGATGGTCCACACTGAGTGCCGTTAGGTTCGAATGAGCAGGTGCAAATTACCGGCGGGAGCAGCCCCCTGCTACTAGGATTGATGACATCTCGTCCCCAAGAAGTGCTGGTGGGGCCGGTCCCAGCAATCCCCGGAGTCAGACTGCCGACGCGGGCCGTGGTGCCGGTCCCATACACGGAGATAGATTAGTGCGCGAGTGCAGCACAGTTGAGGCAGCTGGCGCGGTGGATACCCCACGAGGTACGACATCCGGATTGGGCCAGTGTCTGCTATGAACTCGAACGTCCGTGTGGTCAACACCGACTCCACACACGGTGAACTAAGCCTGTGTGCACAGAGTATCCTGCCTAAAACCAAGTGGAGCTCCTACGGCTGGTGGTGCACGCCATGTGCAACGAGTATCCCAGAACCACCGCACCGGGGCCGGCCAGGAGCCCCTCCCACGTACGAGTACTTGAACTCGCCCTGTCCTGGCGCCCAGTCCACGGATTGGGCCCCGGCAGGTGCAACACTTGTGCACTACTTCCTCCTCCCAGCCACGATGCAACCAGAAGATGCTCAGAACTCAGACATGCGCAGCCTGATGCGCTTCATGCTGTCCGGCACAGACGGTTCTTCACAGTCGATGCAGCTCATCAGAAAGGGCACCAAAGCCAGCAATCCCGCCAGCACGGCATACCAGCTCTACCCAGCGCCCCGGTTCCTGCAGTTCATGGCATCCGCCGAACACTACATATGATGCTCAGATGCGCTCCTCACATCACTGGGATGACGGTGCGACGAGCGCTTGTGCGATGACCTGATACTGTATACATACTGAACACAGACAAGCTGCAGTCGGGGGCTGCTTTTCACCCACTGGTATTCATCCGCTGGCATGAGTGTACAGGAGGTGCAAGTCATGGGACAGTACTGCGCAGCGACACAACAGATCGGCGGCGTAGCGTGTGCATATGCTGAGAAGCGTTGGCCCAAGGGGCAGGTACTATCCGGCCTTCAGTCGCTGTCCTGCCGTCTGACACTGTGTCCTGCCTATCTGGAAGGTTGCCATTGCAACACACAGCACTGCCCATCGGTGCGCCACAGGGAGTGGGCGCACCTGCCGTTCGGGTGAGACACAACTAAGGCCAGACATCCCTGCAGGTGCCGGTAATTTGGCCGATCTAGAGCGCCTTGTCGGTGCTCTCGTCCAAGAATGGGAGTCCGTCGACCTCCGGAGTTGAAAGTAGAGGCGAATATGCGCGGATTCGCACGGCTCCAGCTGGCGTTCGCTGACGCCATCAACGATACCATGGCTGGGAGACCGGAGATAGAACGAGGGACACCCGAGTGGGAGGGCATCTGGGAGTGCTGGGCCGGTGCCACTATGGCATCGCTTATCGCTGTCCAAGGTTAGCCTTTGTGACACGCTGAGTCTTGACCAATGCCACACTTGTTCTTTTGTACTGCCCACAACGTCAACCCAAGTTTGCAACCCAACTGGTGCTCTGCAGGAAACCTATTTTTTCCGCAATGCGGCATTGCCGCGCCGAAGACCAGGCCATCAAGATTGCATGTTCATGCATTCCGGAACAGTGGTGGCAGTGGGTGTCACAAAATACAGCGATCTATGCTATCTGACCATCGGCCAACCCATTTGTCAGTGCGAATGACAGTGGTGTTACAGTGGTATATCGGTGAGATTCGGTCTCTCTTATCCTATGGTCTCGGGTTCGAAACCCGCTCGCTGCCGAGCAGCACGCTGTAACACAGACCGATCTGTGTCAAACGCTAATGCCCGTCCAGCTCACTTACGACTGCGGGTCGCAGTCTTCCCAACGGGGGAATTCTGTCACAAAAATACAGCGATCTGGGCGTTCACCGCAATGGAGTGGTTCTATGAGAATAAGGGCACGGCTGGAGGACCTGCTGCGGCATGGTACGCAGAGCAGTTGAAGACTGCATCACTTGCATCGTCCGGGAGGTTCGCGACCTTGCGAGAAAGTGCATTCAACGGCTGCTTGACGAGCGGAACCCTACAATGATGCAGATGGTGGACGGGGCGGATTTAGGCTCAGCGCAACTGCGTGCACCTCCGCCACCACCACCGCCTAGACATCCCATGTCTACCGGAGGATGGCTCCGAAGGCGAGGGCAGGGGAGAAGGGAGAAATCCCCAAAGGCGCCAGTACGAAAACGACCACAGAGGACGACAAAGGACTGCGACAGGACTCCCAGAAGAAATCCTACCCGTAAGGGCAGGGGAACGGGTGGCACTCAGAAGAGTATCAATACAGAAGGTAATGCAGTAGGTGCGCGACCGACCCCATCCACCCGGAACGACGTAGGATTCACGCTGCGCAGAGCCATCCTACTGCCGTACGTCAAGTAGGACATGCAAATGGGCCACACCATCATCACTCTGCTGATTATCACTTTGCATGCCCGCAAAGGTCATAGGACCAGCTGCACACCTGGTCAGTCGCAGTGCTTGTTCATGCAGGACGCAACGAAATTGGCACAGCGTGGGTGGACCTCACTGCGCCCGACGAACGGATAACAGTGTCTGTTAAGCGATCCCGACCGATCCCGCCGGACACGCAATTGACGGAGGAGGAAGACTTTGCAAGGGCACAGAGTGAAGTGGACTCAGTAGTTGCACTATTCACGGCGCACGCTGCCGCACTGCCCGAACACCGGGATTTCTGGATTGACCAGATGTGTGAGGCAGCGCAAAGGGTTGGAGGGGAACCCTGACACGAGATGAGTTGAGGGCAGCATGGGAGGATCTGCCCATGCCCACTCAGGATTTGGCCCCCCAAATCACATCCAAGACGGATGAAGGCAGCGGGTTGTCCCGCAGGCAAGGCGGCCGTGACCGCATTCCGCCCGGCCCACTAGATGCCGCTGCCTCACCTGAAGAGGAGGAGTTCACGCCCAAATCTAAGAAGAGGCATAGGAAGAACGGACCACCGGCCGCGCCCTCGCCAAGGCAAAGGCGGGAGGTGGCCGCTGAGGAGACTGAAGCGGGTGAGGAGGGCAATGGGGGGCTGCTGATGCGGCACAAGACAGTGGTGACCCGCAGGCCAGGGGGCATGGCCGATGAAGAGGGTGATGCGGGCCAGGAGAGGCCTGGGGGGGCTGCTGATGCGGCACAAGACAGTGGTGACCCGCAGGCCCAGGGGGCATGGCCGATGAAGAGGATGATGCGGGCCAGGAGGGCCGGGGGGCTGCTGATGCGGCACAAGACGGTTGTGAGCCACCGCCGACGGCGGAGGTGGCTGCAGATGAGATTGAAGCGGGTGAGGAGGGCCTGGGGGAACTGCTGCTGCGGCACAAGACAGTGGTGACCCGCAGGCCAGGGGGGGATGGCATACGAAGACGGTGATGCGGGCGAGGAGGGGCCGGGGGAGGCTGCTGATGCGGCACAAGACGGTGCTGAGCCAACGGTCGACGGCGAGGTGGCCGATGAGGGTACTGATGCGGGTGAGGAGGGGCCTAGGGCGGGCCGCAGCGGCACTAGATCTTGGTTCGCCACCGCCCGACGGCGAGGGCCCGCTGAAGAGGTTGGTCACGGGGGGCGGAAGGAGAAGTGGCAGTGCCGACAGACAGATGAATACGCGGATAAAGTAGTGTCGCGGATGGGGGCACGTGATGAGGTCCTGGGAGTGTGGAGGACGGATGATTAAGCGCGGTTCCGATGATATCATGGCGGTTAATGCAACCCTCTTGCTGCGTATGCCCTCACTATACCGTATGCGGTACATGCTATTAGTGCAACGGTTGCACGAATCAAAGCAGGTACAGCGTGTAGGCGAAATGTAATAATTTCCATGTGCATGTATATCTCCTCGAGACCACAATCATGATATCTGAACACACGCAGGATTTGCCAGTTACAGGTATGCATCTTGCCGGATGGCAGTACCACCTAACTGTCATGCACAAGACGCTAGGTTCCGCCCGGCCCTAGGAAACACGTGCAGCAGGCTGTCTCTGGGTCGTCCGGGCATGTACCCTGAGTCCGGAATGGCACTACATCGACAGAGCGACATCCCCTCTCATTCACCGCTGGGGTGGCTGGCGATGACAGAAAGACCTTCCACATCCACCCGCTGGTCAGGCTCTATGGTGGGGTGGCAGGGATCAAGCCTGGTTCGGCTGAAGTTCCTGTCCCAGTCTAGGTTGGGCATCAGGCGGCCATCCGGCAGGAGCAGGTCCCTGCATGCCACAGTGCCTGCAATTGGACAGGATCGGGAAAGTGTGCCCCAGCGGCCCGTGAGGCAACGCCGTTTCACATGCCGGCAAGGCGGCAAGCACGGACCTTGGGAAGTTGACCCGTATGCGGTCTGGTCGGGAAGGAGTGTCGTTGTGGTATACGCGGCCTGTTGCAGGAGATTTGGCCAATGTTTGTCGCTCATCTCCTGGTAGGCCTGCCCGATGATAGCGGTGGCCCTTGACCTCACGTCCGCCATACTTGCGAACATGTGTGCCGATGCTCGAACACCAGTCTCATGTGGAACGCCTCGCGACTCGTCGGGTAAAAAATTGCTGTACGGAGAGCCACTACCTCGAACTCGTGCGAGGAAGTCCTGTGCCAACGACTCATCTCCCTGAGACACAGGTCAATGAACGCAGGCACTTTCGGTAGGCCCAAAACGCATACGCATCAGCTTTCCGAGGACCCCACCCATGGGACGACCCATACAGCAGGAAGTACAGGTTGAGTGGTGATCCCGTTGGCATGGCTTCAAACACAGGCGGGCATGGCTCGCAGTGGAGTGAAGTCCCCTCTCTATGTCATCCCGGACTGCCCGGGCAAGCGCGAGCACCTGGTCCAGCGATAGGTCCTTTCCGTTGCGTAGACGGGAACCGGGCCATGCCGGCCTCGCAAGGGGATTGGCCACCGCGCCACTACGGTGGATTCACGCGGTGCCAGTCTCGCCCCACGCTCCAACTCGCGCGGAAAATCTGCCTCAGTCCAACTCGAACCATTATTCTATCTCCCTTTAGGGATTGATGGACCTGTTGCGCATAGGGCGATCCATTG